>JAZKLR010000233.1:0-454697 GCA_037103525.1 Ganaspis brasiliensis
GACGTTTAAAATTTTTACCTTGTTTATGATTTATTTTTATTTTGTATTTTGAATTGTATTTTCGTATTTGAGTAATCATTTTTGGGCATGCCTCAATTCTATTTAAATTACACATGTTTCATACACAAATGACATTTTGAATTATTTTCAGGGTTTCAACTAGCTAGGAAAATCCAAAAATAATTAAAATTTTAAATTATCAGCAAAAAAATTGAGCATGTTTCTTGGAACCGGGAATTTCCTTAAAATTTAAATATTTAATTCATTATAAATCAATTGATTTGTGTTCACTGAAGATCATTGAATTTTAATTTTTTGATAAAATTGTCTATTCTATATGAATTTTGAATCTTGGAATACTCCAGAACTTTGATTTATTAGACAGATCGGTTCTTTGTTACTAAATCGAGAATGATGTCACGAGTATTCTGATTAATATGTATCCGAAGTTCCGGACGTCCGCATGGACGAAATTAAAAAAAATATTTTTTTGAAAATTATTTTTCGGGGGATGCTTTCATCTCTGAGAAATATAAAATTAATAATATTTTAGACTTAAAACATATTTTTAAAGTATTTTAAAATAAATTGCTTCGGCAAAAACTGAAAAATATTTTTTTTAAATTTCGTCCATGCGGACTTCAGGTACATCTGATTAGTGTAGCCCTGAACATCTCTGGGCGAGGTTTCCTGAAATTTTTATGTACAAATGTACAGCTGCCCATCGTTTTTACACTAAGGGGCTAGAATTGTGTGTACGCTACTGAAAGAAGGCGGGATTTCTCGTTAAGCTCATTAAATGACCACTAATTCGTGAACCACTAAATCAAGGTTCTGGTGTAGTTATTTTTTTATCAAGGGAACAAAATAGGTGATTACATCGAGGGCGAGATTAAAACCGAATTTACCCGAATGATACAAAATTTTTGAACTTGCAAAAGATCGTTGTAATGAAGTTGAATGGCCTATTTGTGAGCTTTCTAATATGATTCTCTTCAGAGAAGTTATCAGTTATGAAAAATTTTAAATTTTAAATTTAAAAACAAAAAGTTATATAGGTATTTCTTTGCACTTTATGAAACATTTGTAAGAAATTTCAAGTAACACGTATTATTATGTATGAATATCATAGTAAAATTACATTTAATATTACTAATATTACGGGATGATGTTACAGTGATACTGAAATGACATCAAAATGTCCGCGTCAAGATGATATTACAAAGTAATGTTGAGATAATGTCACAGTAATATTATAAAATAATATTGAGATTACATTATATTCTCGAACATTTGGTTCACTTAGATAGGTTCGATCCCCGAAAGTCCAAATTTTTTTATAATATTATTTTTAATTGTAATATTACCACAATGTCACTGTAATATTACTACTGTAATATTATAGTAATATTACTTCAATATTATAGTAATATTATCTCAATATTGCCCTGTAATATTACATTGACGTGGACATTATAATGTAATGTCAATATCACTGTAACATTATCCCATAATTAATGACTAAATAGGCCGTGCATCAATTTTTTCCTGAGAATAAAAATGAGACTCCATTTGCATATGGTCGAAGAAATAAAAATTTGTTTGGTTCTTGTTCACGCAGATATTTAAAAGTGCCATATTTATGCTTGCGGTACAAATAATAAATAAACAATTTCATTTAAAATAGTTATATCTCATATTGATTACTGTACGTATCAGAACCAGTAAAATGACGAAGTTGGTTATAACTTCTTAGTAGTTCGATGCACTTGGTCTTAAGTAGTTTGTGTAAAATTTTTATTTTCGTGGCCTTAACGGTTTTGATGTAAGGCCACGAAAATCAAAATTTTACATAATATAAAAATATAGTTCAAATAATTTCTTATCTTAAGTAGTTTGTATTAACCTATTACTAAAATCTAAGTCTTTGCAACAAAGTTTCATTTTAATTTCCTTCATCTTCTCAGTTCTTAAACTTAGACATTGTATATTACAAAGCGCACTCTCGTTGAAAAAAATTAAAAAGAAATTTATTTTTTAATTCAATAATAAAATGGAGACGAGCTATGTATTCATTAGCCTTTAAGTTTTATTAAAAAAAAAAATTCTTTCACTCTTGTACAAATCTGCATAGGTAATAGGTATAGATAGTAGGTAATTATATTGTAACTTTTAGTTGGCTTTTATTCTCTTTCTTATAATAAATGAATATGTTTATTATCCTCATTCAACAGGTCAACTGGCTACTTTCGGGTGGAGAAATAAATTTGGTCGACCTAGTACGATTCCGTCTCTTGGTCAAGTAGATCCTACAGGCAGCTATTGTGCAGTTCCTGATGACTGGCTTCTTCGAAAGTATGGTACGAGGATCCAGAAAAAATTCCAGGGCCAGCGAGTTAGATAATAAATAATTCTTAAATTTTAGTGGCAGTGGTTGTGGTGTTGGTGTTAATATTGGAGCACAAATTCTTTTCTATTTCATCACACTTTGAAAAAAAATTTAAACTGTAAAGAAATAGTATTTTGCATTTTATATTTTTTATTCGTGCATATTTTATATTTAAAAGTCATAACTATAGTCAAATAATAACATAGTCAATTAGTCGAATAAAATATCAGAACGCCACTTCCAATAACTAAGTTTTATTTAGAATTTATAATAGAATACTATACAATTAAATTGTCATTAAAATGTAAAAAATTCTTTATATTGCTCAAGCGGAATCAATGAAGACTGTTGATGCTTCATGTAAGCTTGCATGTAACAAATGTACCAAAGTTAAATTTTATAATTTAGATTTTATTATGTTTAATATTATAGCAATAAATTTCTTCACCTTCGCCACTTAAATCTTAGTTTTCCACGCACTGTCACGAATATTTTATTATTATATTTCCAATACTCACCAAGCTGGACCCTTGAACACTATTTTTGTTTAAACAATTCTTACTATATGTAAATTCTTTTCGAACTGTGCTCTACTGTCTTAACGGAAAATGCTCTCTGTAAGTTTTTCAAGCTGTGCATGTTACCTCTTTCTTCTACGCTTTTTTATTTTAAATAGATACAATTTATCTTTCATTTTATAAAAATATATTATTTGTAACTGATTTATCAAATTTTTAACCCATGCTTTACATTTTTTAAAGAAATGGAAAAAATACTTTGTACTAAAAATTTATTTTGTTAAGCATAAAATATAAGTTTATTTTAAAATAACGAAGACTTTGATTTGTAGCATGCACTTTTTGTGTTATGTTTTCAGTAATTATTTAAATTATATATCGACTAATTTGTTTTATATTTTCAGTCGAGACAGTGCCGCAGCCTAGTAACAGAGATCTCATGCGAGGTAAGGTTTTTCTATTTTTTTATTTTTTTAGGATAGTAGAATATTTCATTTTGTATTTTTTGGAATCTAATAAAAGCATGCTCTTTGAGTTATTATTTAAAATTAAATGTTGCTTTTTAAGTTTTAAGGGGAAGAAAAGTAAACATAGATTATTACGTGAATTAATGCGTTTGCAGTGTCAATTGCTAATGCGATTCCCTTCATTGGATTTGGTTTTCTCGACAACTTCATCATGATCATTGCTGTAAGTATCTTCTTTTTTCAATATATATATATATATACATTATATTATATTATTAAACGGTTTCAATCAAAATTTAACTGAATTAATACTAAAGTTCAATATTTTTACTTACCGTCAAGTGGGGCTATTTTGTGCACAGAACCGCTCTTTTTCCACTCTATGCTTTATTAAAATTCAGAATTTGAAAAAATAAAGAATTTATCTATTCAGTTATGATTTAAACATCCTTCTAAAGGTGTCCTATGAGTTAGCCGACAAATAAAAAAATTTTTGTCTGAGTTATGGAAACTCAAAGTTGTGCACAAAATAAACCCCATGGTGGGGCTATTTTGTGCATCAAAGTTTGCTTATTTATAAAGTTGTGTAAAAATTTTTTTTTAACGTTTTTGCTGTATGAAGTATTATTTCTACATATTCTAGAGTACAATAAAGAAAAACAAAGCCAGAAATATTTTTTTCCTAGGAATTGTTAAACTAATTTGAAAGTAAAACACTAAAATTTTACAAAAAAGTAGATTTACAAAAAAAGTTATTTCTTTCATAAAATTTTACTTAAAATAACTTCTATTACACTTCTTGAGTTATTTTAAGAGAAAAAGTTTCAAAATTAACTTGAAAAGCATGTTCAGTTTTTTACACTTTTTTCTTAAAATAAGTAATAAAAAGTTAACGCATCACGTATGCATCATCACAACTAAATGGTCAACATGTTTTATTAATACCTTTAGAAACACTGTTAAACTTCCGGAGATCTGAACAGAATTTTGAGAACTTTGAAAATCTTCTGTTTTATTTATACGATTTTGCGATTTTTTTTTGATTTCTGATAAAGAATTGAGTAAATTCATTTAGTACCTACTGTCTGTAAAATTTAGGGGAGACCGGGGCTGGTTGGTCCATTTTTCACTCTTCGTTGTTTAACTTCGTTAATATCCAATTTATGAAAACCTTATCGTACAGGAAACCTGCTCTGATATTTCAGCTTTCATTAAAAAAAGAAAAAGTCCCGTTATTACTTTTTTTTTTTTTTTTTGTTGAGGAACATTGTTTTTGGAGAAATCCAAAGTGACCCAACCCGCCCCGGCCCGGGTCAGATTGCGTCATGATTAAAATGTTACTGTTTAATTGTTAAAACATTACTTTATATAATAAACTTAGTTTTTAGGGTTATTTTATAATAAAAGAAATTGAAAAATAAATATATTTAAATTGGAGCAGTGAAAGTACACGGAAAAAAATTAATATCCAAATTTGACATTTAATATGAGATTCAAACATAAATTATCTCTAAAAACAAAAGTAATATGTAATAAAATCTTTAAAATTAATATATGG
The DNA here is from genome assembly GCA_037103525.1 of Ganaspis brasiliensis. Lineage (NCBI taxonomy): Eukaryota > Metazoa > Arthropoda > Insecta > Hymenoptera > Figitidae > Ganaspis > Ganaspis brasiliensis. The sequence continues at coordinate 4,933 of JAZKLR010000233.1, forward strand.
ATTTATATCAAATTAAAATATTAGTATTGTAAAGAACAAATATTTTTATGCCTAAAAACAATATTAGAAATCTCTAATTCTGTGATATATGGTAAATACACAATAAAAAAAGCAAATGACTGATCCAGCCGATGCATCGCAGCAACGTTCACAATTATTATGCTTTTTATCTATTTTATTCAATTATTTGTTAAAAAATTTTAATATTATTATTAGAACAAGAAATAAAGTATTTTAATGTTATACATTGTATAATTCCTCATTTTATACATAGCTCATTATGAATAAAATTTAAGTTATTATTGAAATTTAGAGCAAACGGATTACTTAGAATGTATGTGATTTAAAATTTAAAAGAAATAGTAAAACGTTTTGTTTAAAAGAATTTGACAAAAATAATTATTTTTTTAGAGCAAATTTATTAATAAAAAAATCGATCTAAATTTAGTCAAATCTTCATTATATCTCAAAAACCAAACATTTTTAAACTTTTCCGAATAATAAAATATGTTTTAGCATAACCTTTTTTATAGATTTCTAGGTTGTTAAATGAACATATCTCTAAATTAGAGATTTCATAAAATGCCATTTTCTGATATAAAGTTTTGCAAAATAAAGCATAACTTATTATAAAAAGTTTGATTATAATGCTTAATTTAGATACATTTTTAATTCTCTGCAGTTAAGAATTCAACTCATTTCAAGTTTTGTGATTAATTTTTTTCCGAGTATAAGATTATAAAATAAAAAATTGCTCATATTGAAAAAACGTATTTTTGAATTCCTAATTGTTAAAAAGTATTATCATTAGTGTTAATTGACTAAAATAAATTACTGATAGTGAAATTTAATTAAATTAATGTAGTTTATTTATGTAGTATAAGTATATAGTAGATTCCTCATGCATTTGGGCGACCCAACTAACCCCGGTCAAAACGACCCCACTGACCCCGTCTGTGTTTTTCAAATATTTGATTTTTTTTCTATCGATAGGTACTGCAAATATAAATTAAAATCTCTTCATTGTCCTTCAAAAGGAACTATTCAAAGATCAAAATTTGAAAATTAAACTGTTTCTAAAACTATTACTCAGGAAGATATAACAAAAAAACCAAGTGGGTAAGAATTTACTTTGGAGTATCAAAATTAGTTTTTCTTACATTTACTCCACATAAATGATGATATAATAATGAAACTGGGCAAAAATTTGCATCTCATTATGTGAAATAATTTTTGTGTAGAGAGGAATTAATTCAACTAATAACATTTGAGTAAACAGCAATGACCCAATCTACCCCTGACCCAACTAGCCCCGGTCCCCTCTACATGGGGAATCACAGAATCATTGTGGCCTCCTAATATTTTACTATAAATTTCAAAATTATTTTCTTAAGATACTCGTTTACGTCTCGGGCTTCGCCCTCGACTGTCACTCGTACACAAACATCAGCGTAAACAAATGGCTGCCTTTAACCCCTTGTTGCTTAATATACTATTAAAAACATTTAATTGCAACAACCATCTTCTCGTCATTGAACAGACAACCTATTAAAAAATAAAATTTTGTATATCTGAAAGTGCTCTTTCTTTTGAAATTTTCATAAACAAATTGAACAAAAAAAGACTAAATTAATTAATAAAACTGTTTTGAAAAAAAGAAACAATAAAATTTTGTAAAAGAAAACTTGAATTATTATTTTTCTTAATTTCAAAAATCTCCTTTTTATTAAAGAAAATCCCCTTTTTTGAAAATCAAAATCCCCTTTTTCACCTAAAATTGAACGAAGAAACCACTGTGGTTCCTGTATTTGCTACATTTCAGTTAGATAAGAAACTGCCATAAGAAATATTAACAATATTTAGCAGTACATTAGCAAAAATGAAAATATACTGCGGTCACGAAGTGGAGTTTTCTTTGTGTCGACGACCACAATTAAATTGAAAAACATACTGATACGGGTTACTTTCTTTTCTTTCATCCTAATTCGCAGTGACCTTAACTGCACAGATACTATAAATATTGTTTACCTGTGCATTGTTATCTTACTAATTTTATTTTCATTTAATACTCATATTTGTGACCGGTCACGCAGTGGAGTTTACTATGGTGCACAAAACTAAATTAATCCTAGGAAATAATATTGCGAATATTTTACTGTATTTCTTCAAGGACCAATGAAAACACAAAATAGTTAGTAGATATTGCTAGACAAAGTATATGATTATATTGCAGAATAAAAGTAACATCTCTTGTTTGAATAAAATACGCTTTGTGCACGGTCACGCAGTGGAGTTTTTACACCATGTAAACATGAATATTTCCAATAATTTAAAATTCTTCTTTTCTTTTTCATGTAATTTGGTTGAGGGACGTTGAATACTATCGTATAGCCGGCACAATTTTTATAAATTAAAATTATTTTTTTAGAAAAAGTGACGTGAACGTGTCATTTGTCCTTCTTGAGAGAATGACCCTTAAACCCTTTATTTTGACATGACATTAAAGACCCTAAGTTTTCGGCAAGCGTGGCGACTGGGAAGCTGGTTAAATCTTTCGAAAAAGCTGCAAAAAATCACGTTTTCTGGAATTGACGGTTTTCTGTGCATTTTATATGAAAAACATGTTACACACGGAAAGAAATCTGGTGGTATTATACTACTTGGATCATGGTATTATACGAGGAGTCGTCAACTCCGGTATTCCTCGTACACCCTCCATATTCTCATATATTCTTTGATATTCCCATGTATTCCAACATCTAATCAATATTCTTGATATTCACTGATATTCCCATATATTCGGAAATATTCTTTAGTATTCCCAAATAATCTTCAATATTCTGATAAATCTTATAGTTTTTTCGGTACTTCTTTAAATACTAACAGTTTAGAGAGATTTTTATATTCATGGATTTGAATTTAGCGCATATTATTGTATTATTTGTTTTAGAAAAAGTAACATTATGTGCGATTCCAAGTGAAATTTACGTTTTTTTCCGGCAGGTTAACGGCGGGTAATGAAACTTTAGAATTTTATTATATTTAGTATGACTAATGTTTTACATAAATATTAGGTCAAAATATTAATTAGTTAACGAGAATTGAAATTTGCAAAAAAAATTTGAAATCGCAATATCTTCCGTTCTATCAGTCGTATCAAGGTTTTCTTTTTTTTAAAATGCTCAGAAAAAGATAAGGAATAATTATATTTTAGGACAATTTTTTATAATTTTGAAATTAAAAATGTTATTAAATAAAAATTATATGTGACGCCGCGCGAGAAAAGGGACCTATCGCCTAAAACGTTAATTTTACAGGGCGAGCGTTAGAAGTTGCAGCAATGCATTGCGACCAATATAAATTCTTACGCTTCATGCTTAATAACTCAAAAAGTAATTGATGGAAACAATTTCTGATTTTTTCAAATGAAAGAGCGACTAAAAAGCTACCTTTTGGCATAAAAAATTGAAAATTGATTTTTTTCGCGATAGGTTTTTTTGCGTTGGAAGTTGCGTCAATGCATGGCGACCAATGTAAATTCTTACGATTCATGCTTAATAACTCAAAAAGTAACTAATGGAAACAATTTTTGATTCTTTTAAATGAAAGAGCGACTAAAAAGCTACCTTTTGGCATAAAAAAATGAAAATTGATATTTTTTGCGATAGGTCCCTTTTCTCGCGCGGCGTCACATATAACTTTTACACAGCTAAACAAAATTCAATGACCCAAATGCTAAAACGATCTTACCTGTGTTCTTTTCAAGATTCCAAAAGAGTTGAAGTTAACTGTTAACTCCTTAATATTTAATTTTAATAAATTATAAATGTAAACATTGGAATTTGAAACTAGTAAACATTGCCAATACGCTGCGCGCGCATCTCCGGCTGAGAAGTGCAAAGCCCATGTTACCAAACACAGTGTTTACGACTTTTTCATGTGTGTGTTATGCCACCGAATGTCGAGTTGCTTAATATCATTCTAGAAAAGAATTTTGGACAAAAATAGTTAAAAATAGTTTTTAATTCTACAAAGGGGTACAAAGTTTCTTTGCTCTGACACTGATTATACTGAATTCACGTCGTGTAACATGGGCTTTGCACTTCTTAGCCGGAGATGCGCGCGCAGCGTATTGGCAATGTTTACTAGTTTCAAATTCCAATGTTTACATTTATAATTTTTTAAAACTAAATATTAAGGAGTTAACAGTTAACTTCAACTCTTTTGGAATCTTGAAAAGAACACAGGTAAGATCGTTTTAGCATTTGGGTCATTGAATTTTTTTTAGCTGTGTAAAAGTTATATAATTTTTATTTAATAACATTTTTAATTTCAAAATTATAGAAAATTGTCCTAAAATATAATTATTCCTTATCTTTTTCTGAGCATTTTAAAAAAAAGAAAACCTTGATACGACTGATAGAACGGAAGGTATTGCGATTTCAAATTTTTTTTGCAAATTTCAATTCTCGTTAACTAATTAATATTTTGACCTAATATTTATGTAAAACATTAGTCATACTAAATATAATAAAATTCTAAATTTTCATTACCCGCCGTTAACCTGCCGGAAAAAAACGTAAATTTCACTTGGAATCGCACTATACTTTTAAATGTTGTATATTTAATATATATGTTTAAAATTTAATTTATTTTAAATATTAATTAAAATGAAACTGCAGCTCGTTTTCGTTTTTTATAGAGGGCTTAAGTTATACACTAAACGAAAAATTATTTAAATAAGTAAAAGTATATTTTAAAATAATAATACAATTATTGTAATTAAAATTTAAAAATTCGCAAAATAAATTTTAAAACTTTATACTATTTTACGGAATTAGTGTTTCTGTCTCATACCAGGGTAGCCGCAAGTCAGGGAAAAACTGGAAATTAGGGAAAAGTCAGGGAAATTGGGTAGTTAGGAAAAAGTTTTGAAAAATTCAGGGAAAATTTCTTCAAAGGAACCACAAAATGAATATGTGACTGTCCATGAGAAAACGTGCTTTAGATCCAAAAAATAAATTTTGATTTTTTAATTTCAACTGACAGATTTTCACTTGCTCTTTCATTTCCAAAAATAAAAAATTGTCGTTTTAAAGAACTTTATGTGATATTAAGCAAGGAGCGTAGGTCTATTGCATTGGTTTCAATGCATTGCTACAACTTTAATCGCTCATCCTGTAAAATTGCCGTTTGGGAGCTAAGGCACGTTTTCTCATGGACAGTCACATATAGAAAATTTTCATTTTATAATTTTAAATAATCTCAGGAAATATATATGACGTAAATATATGAGAAAACTTAAAAAAAACACTTTTTATCATTTAAAGTCAGATTTTAAAGTAACTGAAAAACTTTTTAGTCAGGAGAAAAAATGAAGCAGGGAAAAGTCATGAAAAAATCAGGGATTTTTTAAAATGGAAATTTGCAGCCACCCTGTGTTTCCAATTTATGCAATTAACTACCAATTTTTCATATAGGCTATTAATTTATTTATACGTCCTTATTCAATATATTTTTAAAGCAACATTAAGAAATATTCAAAAAGAAAAAGAATCTTCGAGAAGATTAAAGAATTCTCCTAAATATTAGTTAATATTCTTAGATATTCAAACATATTCCCATGAATTCAGTCATATTTTTCTTAATATTTCCTTATATTCAAGTATATTCTTGCAACTATTCAATATTCCCTATTCCCAAGTATTCCTAAATATTCCCAAGTATTCTCAAGTATTCCCAAGTATTCTCAAGTATTCCCAAGTATTCTCAACTATTCTTTTTGAGAATATATTCTTCGTACGCGCAAAATTTCAGTTGACGACCCCTTGGTATTATAACATTCTAACGGCCCATAGACTTATTCTATCGGGCCGCCACTATGACTCAGGACTGAAAAATACTGGCGGCCCGATAGAATAAGTTTATGGGCAGTTAGAATGATATAGTACCATCAGATTTCTTTCCGTGCAAGAAAGAAAAAGTATAAAATTCTGAGACTTTTAACAAAAAAAGTGAATTTAACTTTCCAAATATAGTTCCCGTGTTATGCCTTTCCAAAGTTGACTAATTTTTCATCATTTTCGCCCGAAAAAATCTTGTCTTTAAATACTGATGCCGAACTTTTTTTATGTAATCGGATGGAAAAATCTTGTACATTAAATTTGAAGTAAACTATATTAGCTTTAAATGCCCGTTTAGAAAATTAAATTTGGCCCAATAGTTACCGAGTTAAGACTTCCTAAAGTACACCAGTTTTCAATACAAGTTTATTAAATTTCTATAAAATTTTGCATTATTGAAAAAATATATATTTTTCAGAATTACATTTTGTGATATATTGTTTAAAAATCTCACTTTTTTGGCAATATTTCATTGAAAAATAATATGTTCAAATTTTCAGTAATAACTTTTCTCACATGGAATCTATAAAATGAATGATAAGAAAACAATTTTATAGCAGATTCGATTCGTTTTAAATTAGAACGAAGGGATTTATTAATATTATATGTGTACAATCGCATGAAAAGGGCGAACTTTGTTGATTTTATTTTCTGAGATATTCGCATTTTTCTAAAGAATATTCAGATTTTCGAATTTTGTTTATTGCTGGGCGCTATTAGTAATCTTGAACTTTAAACTCATTCTTCTCAAAACTAGGGTTTTGACCCTTGTAACTTTGAATGCTTGTAACATTGGGAATTTTTCATCTAAAAGGGAAAAATACCTCTCAAAATGTTCGAAATTTAATGAAAATATGGTCATAGGTATAGATAAGTCTAATAGTGCCAAAGTGGGCTCTTTTCATGCGGACGTACACATGTATTTAATAATGTAAGAGATCTGCTCTTTTTGAACGTACACCTTTTTAGATATTTTTTGTATAAGTAATATATGTTTTTTACAACTTTCATTTTATTTTTGGAATTAACTTACCGGATAATCAGCGAGCTCCATTTGTCTGGCAAATGAACATTCAACGTTTTTAGTATTCGGGAAGTTTAACAGTCTGACAAATGGAATTTCAGTGACTTAAATGTTCGGAAAAATGTCGAATCTGATAAATCCAACTTCTAAGAAATATACATTCGAGAATTTAAACATTCTGACAATGAAAAATCGAAAAATTAAGTATTCTGAGAAATGGAGTTACGAGAAATTAAATATTCAAACAAATGGTAAGTCTGATAAATACAATATCTGACAAATTCATATTTGGGAAGTGAAATAATCTGAAAAATTAAATACGAGGACAAATTGTAAATCTGATAAATACCATTTCTGGAAAATACATATTTAGGAAGTTTAATATTTCGACAAATAAAGTTTCAGGAAGTTAAATATTGAGACAAATGAAGTTGCGGGAATTTAAATATTCGAATAAATATATTTAAGTCTATTAAACATTCTGCAAATCGTGTTTTGGTCAAAATGTCGGCTTCCCATAATAGTTTCCACAAATAGCTCAGTTTGTGAAATACACAAATAAATTTGTGGAATTTACAAATACATAAGTTTGTGACTGACACAATTGTACGTATTTGTGTTATCCACAAATTGGATTTGTGGACTCTACGGGACCATTTTTTTCCGTGTAGAAAACCGTCAATTCCGGGAAACGTGGTTTTTGCACCTATTTCAAAAAATTTAACTGAGTTCCCTGTCGCCACGCTTGCCGAAAACTTAGGGTCTTTAATTCTGTGCCAAAATAAAGGGTTTAAGCAAAAAACATCGACCTTTTGAGTTATTACCATCTAAAGGTACCGATTGACTGGACTAAAATTGTTGGGAAAAATTTGTATTTTAATTTAAAATTAAGGAAACAAATTTCTAATCATTTATTGTGTGGAATTATGACCGACACGCAAAATCATCCTAATATCATTTTGGATTACAAAATGTAGCATTAAAAATGATTTAATCTATTCATATCATTTTATCTTTTAATTTTTATAGTTTGTTAAATAGTTACTTATGAGTTTTTTAACGAAAAAGTACAAAGTTAAAACTCTCATTTATGACATTTTTTGTTATTACAGGGGGACCAGATTGAATTATACTTGGGAACCATAATAGCTCTGTCAACTATGGCAGCTGCCGCTATTGGAAATACTCTATCAGATATATTGGGTATTGGATCTGCGTATTATGTCGAATTGTTAGCTCAAAAAATTGGTTTTAAACAACCGAAGTTGACACCAATTCAGTTGAATCTTCCAAAATCGAGAATGGCTGCCAATTTTGTAGGTTTCAAATCTAATAATATTTTCTTATTTTAATCTTTTCTTGCACCATCTCATTTTTTGTTACTAGTTACAATTCTAATAAAAAATACATCCATGTTTGATCCATCCATTTTGATATCTGTTTGAACTAAATGTAGTGCGTTCATGAAAGGATTGCATCAAATCAGTTTTTCATTATGAGACAATTTTTTATCTTATTTTCTTTATTTTTCAGGGACGAGTCATAGGCGTTACCATAGGCTGTTTACTAGGAATGACTCCTTTACTCTTCCTACATCATGAGGAGAAAAATGGAGAGTCCGAGAAGACTAAAAACTCTAAAGATCAACTTTCTGTAGTAGACAAAAAGACTAATTAGAACTAATTTCTTGTGCTATGCCAGCGTGGTCACAAAATTCAATTTATAAACTTCTCTGACAGAGAAGTTTGATTAATAGTAATATCCTAACAGCTAAAATGAAAGAATTTAAATTAATTTTTAAAAAATTCTAAAAAATTACAATACATTCTTTGGGACGCATGTATCTTCTACAAATCTCATATACATAATGTACAATTTATCTAAATATATTGCGTCAAATCACAGTTGTCATAATTTTTAATTACTTGAACTATATTATTTAGTTTAATTTTCACTCTACTGTTCAGTCAGTAACTCTAATTTTCCTTTTGCAGAAAATAGATAGATATAATTTTTATAACGCACTATTCCCATTTGTTTGAAATTGCAAATATCCGAACAAATATCCAGCAGAAAGATTTGGCGTGAATTCTAAAATTGACGAATCAGTAATTATTTATCAAGAAGATTGTGATAGCTCAATTTTTAAGTTCGTGCCAAAATCTTAACTGTGTATTACTACTTTGAAATTGGAAGTTAAGTGAATAGTATTTAATGTGATTTGAATTGGCCATACCCAGGCCACTATAACAAGAAGAAGTTCTAACATTTGAAATTTGTGACAAATGGAAATTCTGCGTTTTAAGAATTCGTGCTTACAAATCCGGACAAATGAAGATTTAATAAATTGGATATAAACTTGCTTAATGAATTTGGTTAATTTCGTTTTCTTTTTAACAAAAAATCAGTTAAAAAGAAATTTTGTAAAATGAAATCTCTGTTTAATATGAATTCGGTGACCCACAAATTCTGTTAATTGATAAATTTTGAGAAAAGAAATTGGATTAGATGAAAATTTGATAAAACGAAAATTAATTTAACCAACAAATTAAATAAATAATAAGAAATGGAAATGTTTACTAACGCTGAAACAATTTATGTAAAATAACGTTTCTGCAGAAGGTAAATTAAAGCTAATGAATAAACAGTAGAATGAAAATTAAAATAAATAATGATTCAAGTAAATAAAAATTATGAGATCTGCTGGTTCGACGCAATATATTAAATTGTGCATTACGTTAAATGAGATTTATGAAAGATTCATGCGTCCTCATTGTTTTTCAGTGAATCTTTTTGTTCTTGAAATAAGTATCTACCAATAATTGGCTTAAGATTTAAAATTTTCCTGAAATTTTTTTTCGTCGACATTTCCCTGACTTCCCTGACGCTGTGACCACCCTGTATATTTTTTGTACAAATGTAGCTACCGATCATGTTACAGATCATATTTGACCAGCAAGAGTTTTCTTAGCTGGGTTAGGTTTCAGATATGTTTCGCTGTATATTTTTTATTATATTGTTTGTAAATACATAATATACAAAATGACAAAAGTTTAAAAGTGATCCAATTGCAAAAATAAATCGGTCTGCAATTTGCACACAGTTTTCCACTACCAAGGAATGTCAAGTTATGTAGAAAAAAAACTTTTTTGTTTTGTTTTCGAGAGATTAGAGAATTAACTAAATAAAATTTAAACTTTATTTTTAAAATTAGGTCACTTCAAAGATTTTGTTGCATATATTTAATGAAATTAAAGATAGATATAATAAAAAAGGTTTTTTTTTAATTAACCTAATTCCACATATGCTTTAACAGAAAATTTATAATGACTTAGTCAGTGTTATATTTTAAATCACATTAATATATTTATTTTGGCCTGATAGTACAAAAAATATACATATTTATATATATTTTTTAAAATTAATTTAGGAGGTAATTTAAGGTCCGATACATACATTATAAGACCACTAAAAGAAAATTTGTTTTTCTACCGAAAAGAGATAAAACTCACGTAATGTCTCCAGTTTTGTAACGATAATTTAAATCCAAAATCGTTTATTTCTCTTCGGTTGAAGATTGAAATTAATTCATCTTTACTTTGTGAAATTAGATCCATTTCGGGTGGATCTGTGTTTATGAAGAAATCACTGACATCTTCGAAAGCTTTGTTACTATTTCTTATCGATTCTGATGGCAAATCTGAGGTTGAAAGAAAAGTAACTGTAGAATCCGACCAACGATCCCAAATAGGACACCTTACAAGATCTAAGGTTTTGAATTCGTTGCTTTCGAGTCGAGAATTGTTGTGTATTACAGAAGAAATAGTATTATTGGCCGGCAAAATAATTTCAGAATCTGTATTTGCATTAGAGGTATCACATTTAGGAAACAGTTGATAATTCATGTCATTGCAGCGAGATAATTTTCTTGGCATAAATATTGTTCCAGGAAGGTGACTTGCGACTAAAACTGATCCTAAAATAGTTGCTATTCCGGCTACATAGGCAGCAAGACAAACCGAGGAAACACTGAGAAAAGCTTGAATCACGGGCATTAATTGAACCGCATCTATCAAGCAATTAAGTTCGGTATAAGAAAACCATCCTCTTCTATTACCTTCTTTATATGCCAAATCACTTTCCAATTTCTTAAGTCGATCCCAAAAATCTCTATTATGAACAAAAATACTCCAATCCTGAAAAACAAAAGCACTTTAGTGAAAGTATTGTCCAAGTAGAAATTTTTTACCAAATTTTTAAAGCAACATTTTTTGAACATTGATAACTTGTTCTGACAAAGTTTTTCTTCAAATTTGAAATTCATGTTTATCGAAATAAAAAATTTATAAAAAAATAGCGAAATCGTTGAATCAGCTACGCTATATTTGGTTGTTTTTAAAAAGTAACATTTATTAATTAATATCAAATTGGCCACTAAGAATCCTATCAGTAATAAATAAATCAAACTTTTATATGCGTGATTAAATTTAAAACATCATTTTACTAATTACAATCAATCAGAATTGACAATATAAATAAATGTGTTTTAAATTCAAAATAAAATAGAACCTGAATTGCATCGATAAAATTTATGTGCTGCAATTTCTTTTTTTCAAAATGTGTCAAATGTTTAGAAAAAAATCAAAAATGGTTTTACTCCTTTTTATTTTAGCTTTAAATAAATTCTTGAGAATTCAAATTGTGAAATTACTTGGATAATAAAAGCGTGCTTTTAAAGTTCTAAAGATCATTGATAAAAATTATTAAAGGGAAACAAAAAATTTCGTCCAACAAAATGTGGAAAACTGTAGGACAGACATGTTCTTTTAAATGATAAAAATTACATAAATATATGATTCAAAAGTCAGCATCAGATCTTTTTAAATTGAATTTAGATTAATTACAAATTTGATAAAATAAAATGAAGTAAACTGGTTTTTGTTAGGAAATTAATAATATACCGCGGAATACTTTTTACAGCTTTCTCTTTTAAAGGCTTACATGAGTCAAATTGATGTAAAAAATCATATTTTTTCAGAATTATTTTTACTGTTCCTGTGTAAATAAATAAATTATTAAGGGACATTGTTATCTTCTCAACATAAAAAAGCAAGTTAAGTACAATTTTTGAAAATTCATAATTTTGAGAAATATAAAGGGATTTTTTATTACTAAATTTCATACAACGAGGTTTTTTTAGGTCGCTGATGGCGGGTTTAATGCCAGATTTTTAAAATTCAAAATGGCGAAACTAATATGGCAGTCACTACACTAGTCTCTACATACGTGCAAGGATATATGTACTAAAATGATCATATTTCTGTGAGTTTTGCTCTGAATAACTTTAAACTATCAGAGAGTTTTTTCTGATATGATATATATCACTGAATAAGAACATTTTTAAAAACTGTTTTTTACTCTTGTAAGCCCTTAAAGTGTGATCAGTAAATATATTTTTTTTTTTTGCTGTAAGTCCTGTAATTTGTATGTACGTTAAAATAACATTAATTTTTTCATAAAATTCTACACAGACGTTGCGGTATATTGCCGCTCAGTAAAATAGCTACATTCGGTGTGACTCCAGGTTTATCAAATTTTTTTCAGAGAACGTCTGTTTGCTGAAAATTTAAATTTAGACAAAACAAGTTATCACTAAAATTAATTGTCTGAAAAATTTTCAATGTTTGAATTAAGAACTCCAATTTTTCGTCAGAATAGTAAAATGACATTTTAAATTTAATCACCCATATATTTGTATAAAACGTACAATTGCATTGAGAAATTCTTTTTCCAAATGGTTCATTTGTAAAACAGTTAAGTCACCAGATTTTGCCCATTCCGTGTTAAAAACTTCGTCTTCTTCTCCGTCATCTTGTAAGAATTTACTAGCCACCATCTGAAAATTTTTTCAATTAATATTATATCTTGATAATATCTGTAAGACTATAAAGAACTAAATAGAGTAATTTTTACAGTTATAAACTTTAACGTTTTTAGATCAAGGTATCTAGTGAACGATCATTTTCAAATCACCATGTTATACCTAAGCTAAAATTTTCCTGAATTTGTTTCTTGAACGATTAATACTGATTACTTAAATAATAATCAGGTTAAAATTTAATTTAGAAAAAAATTAATATATAAGCTTATATTGGAAAAGAACTATAAAGCAAAAAATTATTAAAAGATTAAAAAAAAAAACAAAAACAAAGTTTATGATAAAATTTTTTTAAAATCTCTTCGAAAAAGTAATGTTTCAAAATAAATCAAAAAATTGTTAAAAATAAGAAAAAAATGAGAACATTTTAATAAGAAATACTGAAAAATGGAGAAAACCTTTAATCAATCAAACAAATCTTCTCGTTCAATTAAAATTGATAAAATGAGGAAAAATCTATTTAAAACTTTTTTTAATGAAATAAATGTGCTTTTTTAAAATAAATCTTTAAACTTACAAGAGTAACAAGAAAGAGTTCGGAAGGCGCTACACGTTGTAGGTATTCTGCATTACAATCTTTTAATCGTTCGAGATATACGAGTGCCAAAACAAACGAGCAAGGGGACACACAAGCATTCCGAGAAATTCGACTGGCTTCTTCGACATCTAACCTTTCAAGTGTTCTACTACATTTTATTCCCGTAAAGAACTCGGCTGCGAATTCTGTAAAAATAAATATGTTAATTATAAATATGCAGTTTTCTTCTTCCGTATAGTTCCTTTTATTACAAAGCACACATTTTATAAAAAAATTTTATAATGATAGATAAGAGATAAGAATATCAATCTTCGATTAAAAATAAATAATCCTTTTTAACATCCTCTTCAGAAACTGTAAATGCGATTCCAGAATAGGCCTTAGAACCGTTCGTAGAGACGGTTCCATCACGTAATCCCTATGCATTTTCTATAGAGATCACGTGATGGAACCGTCTGAATTAGTGGAAAGTCGGACAGCCACGGCCATGGGGTAGACACGCCAACACATAATATTTATAAAACTACATTACTTATAAAAATTTTGATTAAGGGTTTTGATTGTGGATGGATTCATGATATAAATTCCAAAATATATGTTCAATTGATCAATTTATATGAGAAATATGCGTGAATAAAAATTTCGGCAATAAGATGAGTGTCAGCGTATAAAATATAGACGAACTTAATTATCCAATATTTTTATGTTTTCTAAGCTTTTGAATTAAATATTTTACTGTTTCACAAACCTGAACTATCACTTTATTCATATAATTACAATTTACTTATTCAATTTTCTAATAATTTGTGTATAAATTAAATTTTTCGAAAAGATAACTTGTCGTCCAGCGCCGGCCAGTTAAATATTTTTATGTAATCTCCATTTGTTTTTCATTTATTTTGAAATGTAAATAATTCATATTTAACCAAATTTGATGTTATCTAATTTTTGGATTCTTACGATATCGGTAAGTTTCTATTATTTTATTGCAAATATGAAAATATTTATATTGTTGTCGTAGAGTAATACAATTTTGTGTACTCTATATTAAGGTTTTAATTGGGTTTTGATTGTAGCCGGAGGCACCCGACACTTTTTTTGAATAACCAATATTACACATACATACATATACATACATTTTTATGCATATTCTAGAAATAATAACTAAAATTCCGTAAGGGGTCGGGGTAATAAAATTTTCCTTTATAAGTGCAAATTTTTTACCAATAAAAATTATAATTTTTCAAAAATTTAAAAGATTGAAGCTTAAATCGAGCAATTAATTTGAGGTTGATTAAAATAATTGAAATCAGGTGCGTTCGGCGAAAACAATTTCTGAGGGCTTTGATATATCAGAAGAAGTTTTGAAAAAACATTATTGATTAGAATGAATTGAAATCAAAGGTGTTCGGAAAAGAAATCGGAAATGGTATAACCATTTTGAGTATATTTCACTCATTGAGCTGGTTGTTTGTCAGCTAGTGTGTCATTTAGGAAGCAACAGGACAATCACTTTTTATTCGCTCAAAAAACACTTACTATTGCAAGGTGAATATATGTTATTAAATATGATCGCAAAAATTATTTTAATTTATCGCACATGTTACTTTCTCTCAATGTTCGAGGAGAGATGGTTCACTTCTCTACGAATATGACAAGTAAGAAATAATCTTTTTCCATGAGTGCACAATTTTTTTATGTATGAATAAGTAAAATTCTCATTTATCAATAAGTGATATTTACACTTTTTTTATAGATATCTATGTAGTGTTGACATGACTTATTCATGTCTCAATTCAGTCTACAAACAATTTTTGTATGTGCTTCCTCGTACCATTTTTCGGAATCTAGAAGATTATAATCAGGGCTGATAAAAATCATGATTTTTTTTAAAAAATCAAAAAAATCAGATTTATTGCATTTAAATCGGATTTTTTTGATTTAAATCAAAAATTGATTTTTTTAAAAATATGATCAATATATAAAATCTCTAAATGTTTGTTTGCAAGTAGTTTATTAAAGAAATGAAGAACAATTAAATAAACAACACAAGAATGAAACAGTGACATAATTATATATAAAAAAGTAATATATAAAGTTACATATATAAAAAAATTAAACTATTTACGGACACTTTATTAAATTAAAATAATTTTTTACATTTATTTACTGCCGGGCTTCCGTTTCCTCTTACTTCTCTTTCTCATCTATTACGACTTTACATTTACATTAAATTAGCTGTCTTTGACTCTCCCGTGATTCTTTTCCCTCTCTCCCTCCGCACACACTCTCTCTCTTCTTTTTTCCACCCTGTTCATCCACTTCACTCCTTGCCCATTTCCATCTAGAATCCACATAACTCTCTCCCATACACTCTTCCCTTCCTCATCATTTCCTTCACATCTGTCCAACACGTGTTCCCAGTCTTCCAACTCATAACCACATACCCTACATAGCTTTTGATCCTCCTCCATCCAATACCTACTCTCCATCACTCCTTCCCCCATTCTAAACTTTAACACTCTTCCCCATTTCTTCTCCTTCCTCAGATTCCTTAAATAACTTGGCTCCTCCTCCTCTTTTATTCTCTGATACCATTTATTGTATCTTGACTCCACTATCTTTTTCCACCTGTTTTCTCTATCCTTCTCTATCATCGCCCTTTCTATTTCCCCCCAAGTCTGCAAACCTTCTCCTGTCATCTCCTTCCTTGCCTCTTTCCTCTCTACTTCCCACCTTGACCTTTCCTTACTACCTCTTTCTTCTCTATCTTTTATCATCCTCCAACATCTTTGCGCTATTCTGCTTCCCTCTCCCCTTTCAAAATTCTCTTCCAACCCCCACGCTCTCTTCCTTTGCCTAACTATCATCTTTTCCCTGCCAACTTCCTCTCTTAACATATATCCTGGACATCTATTACTCACCCCCATGGTCCACCTCAGGAACCTTTCCTACATACTTTCCACTCTTTTCCTCTCCGCCCAGCCCCAGATCTCTACCCCGTAACACATTATCGACCAAACCAACATATCAAACAGCCACAATCTTCTCCTCCAGTCATTCCTAAATCTTCTCTTACCAATCCCCCATACCTGTCCCATGATCTTGCCTGCTCTCTCAATTCTTTTGCTCACATTTAGCTCCCCTCTTCCATTATAACTAAACCAGTATCCCAGGTAACAAAACTCGTCCACCTCCTCCACCACTTTGCCCTTCACTCTAAACTCCTCTTCCCTACCTTCCCTTCCCCCTCTAAATCTCATCACTTTCGTCTTCTCAACATTTATACACAAATCTCTTTCACACACATACTTTTCGAACTCCTTTATCATTAGCCTCATTCCTTTCTCGTCCTCCGCTAATAAGACCATGTCATCCGCATACGCCAGTGAGTAAAGCCTACTTCTGCCTAACACCACTCCTCCTTTTCCCTTTTTCTCTAACCTTTCCTCTAAGTCCGCAAGCATTAAATTAAAAAGCAGAGGGCTCAACGGGCAGCCCTGTAGTAGACCCCTTCTCACCCAGAACTCTTCTCCAAGCCTTTCTCCTATTTTAACTCTCACTCTTGTGTCCGTATAAATTTCCTTTATCCTCTCTATCAACCCTCTCTCTATCCCCCTCTCCTTCATGACTCTCCACAAAATGCCTCTATTCACCGAGGGAAACGCTGCCTTAAAATCGACAAACAGCGCCACACATTTACCTTTTTCCGCTCGCCTTTTGTTCGCAATAAAGTTTACTACATAAATATTATCCATAGTTCCCATCCCTCTCCTAAAACCCGTTTGATTATGTGGCACAGACCCCAGACTTTCTACCATTGTTTCCAACCTTTTCCTTAATATTTCCGTGTAAACCTTATACCCAACGGGCATTAGTGTAATCCCTCTATAATCCTCCAACTTTTTTCCCTCTCCCTTTTTCCTTATCGGTACTATCCATCCCGTCTTCCACTCCTCCGACCACCCTTCCCCCTTCCATACCTTATTCACAATTCTCCACATTTCCTCTTTTACACTCTCCCCTCCAAATTTCAGGCTCTCATTCTCGATATCATCATTTCCTGCCGCTTTATTCCTTTTTAGTCTATCAATCGCTTTATTTACTTCCTCCTTACTTATCTCTCCTCCTTCTCCTTGCTCCCTTGTCTTTCTACTCTCGCCTCTTACCCTTCCTTTCACACCTCCACTCAGCTCTTTAAAGAACCTTGTCCACTCCTCCATTTTTATATTCTCATTAATTTCTTGCCTCCTGCCTCTTTCCCTGTTAATTATCTCCCATTCTCTCCCTTCTCTGACCGCTACTTCCACCTCCTGTTCATATCTCACTCTTTCTAACTCCCTCTTCATCCTCAACAGCCCTTCGTGCTCCCTATGCCTCGTATTATACTCTCTCTTCTCTATTCTTCCATGTCTCCACTCTCTAATACTGTCCCTTAACCTTCTTCTACTCCGCTCACATTCCTCGTCCCACCAGCCTGTATATACTGCTGTCCCCTTTATCTTTTCTCCACTTCCCGTTTACCCTTATTAATTCTCTCCTTTAGATTCCCTAAAAGCTTGTCTACTCCAACCTCGGTTTCCTCCTCCTTTTCGACTTCCTGCATTCTCTCTTCATACTCTCTTAGTATATTCAAATCCCATTTCCCCATCTTCATTACCCTGTCACTCCTCTTTTTATTTCCACTTCTTCCGAACCTTTTCTCTTTTTCTGCCTCCATCTCTACTATTAACGGGAAGTGATCCGAACCCACCTCTCTACCTACTTTCAATCCTCTTATCTTATTCCTACTTCTTTCTTCCGTTATCACATAATCAATCACCGTCTCACCTTTCTTCACGAACGTGAACTCTCCCTCTTCGTCACCTTTCGTGCACCCATTACAAATTGACCATCCATTGTCTCCTAACAACCTCAGTAGCTTCTTGCCTTCTTCATCTATTTCCGTATGCCTCGACCTTCTACTAAACTCCTCCCTCTCCTCATCCCAAACTGCGCCTCCTAACTGTCCTGTCCAAGCGTTCAAATCCCCTCCTATTACCACCAAGTCTTCTCTCCCTCTTTCCATCCATTCCTCCAACACCGACCAACCTTCTTCCTCTCCTCTTCTCCTATACATCCCTACTACGTACATTCTCTGTTTACCTAGTACTACCGAACGCACCATGCAGCCCTGTTTCCCTTTATTCTCATCTATCTCCCCTACTTCCTTAATCTCTTTCCTCACTCCCGATATCATTCCTCCTGACCACCTACCCACTTTCTTTTCTTTCTTCGCTCCCTGTATCTCCCATCTGAAACCCTTCGGCAGTTTTTTCTTTATTCCTATCCAATCCTTTTCTCCTATCCATGTCTCACTCATCACAATGATATCCCATTTCTCCAAAGTTTTCCAAAACCCTGTATCCTTCCCTTTCAACCCTGCCACGTTCCAAAACACTATCTTTACTCCTCCTCTTCTCTCTTCTCCTATTCTACCTCCGTTACCTCCCTCCATTCTCCAGCTCCAAACCCCTGCTCTCCTCCCTCGCTACCCCTTTCCCTGTTCAATCTTCTCCTGATGACATCCGAAACCTTAACTAACTCCCCCCCTTCTTCCTCTACCATCCATTTTTCTCCGTCCATCCAGAAGCCATCTCTGCCCATCCTTATCTGCTTCCCCTTCCTGTACTCCTCCCACGCGACCTGTTCTAACTGCCTGCTCATTTTTCTTTCCTTCTCCGTCCTATCCATGTCAATCCAAATTCTCCTTCCTTTCAACATCTTTTTCTTCTCTAAAACCTGCCTTTTTTCCCTTTCAGTTCCCAGTTCTACTACCCACACACTTGGTCTATCTCCTTCCCGACCACCAAACCCTCTTAGGTCTTTGATCTCTACCCCCACTTCCAATTCCTTCAGCAACTTTTCTATCTCCTCTCTTCCCCTTTCCCTTTCCACCTTTAACCCCCTAATCGCTATATTATTCCTCTTTTTTCGCTTTTCTTCACCTTCTCTCCACCTCTCCATCTCCTTTATTCTCTCCTCCAGTGTCTTCTCTCCACTCCCTCTCTCACCGCACATATCCTTACCCCCTTTATTCGATTCTACCTTCTCTATCCTTGCTGACATAACTCTTAACTGTTCCCTAACCCCCTCTTCACTTTCTTTCTGCCTTAACTCCATTTCCGCGACCTTCTTAACCACCTCTTCTTTTTCCTGCTTCCATCTATTCTCCATGTCTATCCACAAACTCTTAATTCCCTTAATCTCCTCTTTTACCTCCCTATAATTACTGTCCCTTTTCTCTTCCCTAGCCTTACCCTCCTCCATATCCCTGCAAATCTTCTCCAACTTATCTTTGGTTTCTTTCCTCATTTCCCCTAACAACTCTACTATGCCATCCGAACTTTCCTCTGATTCCCCTCTCTTCCTCTTTTTCTCTTTCCTCTCCTCCACCTCGTCTCTACTCGAATTCCGACTCTCACTTCCTGAGGAATCATAGCTGACATTTAGCCAGGTTTTCAATCCAGCAGGATTCACACCACCTGCTCCGCGCAGCCTATCTCTATTGCTCCGTCTGCCTCGCACTGCCTTACTCAAAGCCTGACTGCCTACCAGCGTAGTATCTAGTGACTCGCACGACTCATCGCTGTCGCCTCCCTCCCACTTATCATCTACTGCCGTCTCACTCTCACCGCCTTCCCCCGTCCTCGCGCCCGCCTCTAGCTTGTCGGACTCAACTTCTATTCTCTTTTCACCCTCCTGCTGCCCTCTCTCGCCTTTCGGCGGCGATCTTACTACATTCATTTTAAGGTTTTCCCGCCTAACCCCCCCGTTTCTCTAAATTTTTCCTAACCTAAAACCCACTAGCCACAATTTTCTCTACCCTCAGCCACACACCTCAACAACTTTCCTTTTGTTCTTTAACAACACTCGCTCCCTAACAATCACACCTACCTTTTTACCAAAAGCCTTATTAACTCCACAGTTTTCATTTCTAAATATCAACAAAAGAATCACAGCTAAAAATTTTCCAACTACACGCGAACGGTACCGGAAACGGAAGCCATTAAATTAAAATAATAAATAAGAAGATAATTAAAAAGCGTTAAAATATATTACTAAAGAGAACAGAATCTTAAAATTAGAAACATTAGAGAATTATTTTACAAATTGAATAAAAAAGGAATGAATAAAATTTTGTAAATTTAAAAAAAAAATTAAAAGAAAAGAAATTCTATGAAATACAAGAATGTGATGTTCAAATGAGAATATTTCGTACAAGATTAAATTCACATAATATAAAATAAAAGAATAAAAGCTTTCAAAAAAGTAGAAAATTGGGAAATTTAAAAAATATAGATAAAAGCACCAAATAATTGTTTTCAAAAATTCGTAATTATAAGATAAAAGCTAAACAATTAAGAAGAAGGAAAATGTTTCTTAGAAATGAAAAAATGATGACAAAAACATTAAAGAATTAATTAAAACGCAAAGAATAACTAAAAAAATAGTGAAACATCAAAAAAATTAAATAAATAGGAGGAAAATAGAGAAATCTTCTTTTCCTTAATCTAAAAAACTAAAAAAATGTAAAAAGTACAAAAAATAAAATTAAAAAATATATATATCAAGATAAATAAAAAAAAGTCTACAAAGAAACTTAAAAATCCTTTAAAAATAAAAAAGTTTCAGCAAATTAAGCCAAACACATTTTTTTATTATTACACTAAAAATAAGTCCAACAATAAATTTTAAAAATAAAGAAAATCTAAAAACTTTATGGAAGAACAAGTAAGCTTGCAAAAAATCTCTCAAAAAATAGAATAGATGTGAAAAAACTTGAATAAACTTACAAAAAAAAATGAGAGTAGGGGAGAGTGGCTATCAATGTACCGGGTTTTTTTCAAGGTCATAGTACTTATTGAATTTCACCAATTTCAAGCACTTCTTTGCATCAATATAAAACTACAACACTTATCTAGGTAATGCACACATATTTTACACGATTTATTTTGATTAAATAATAAAATTTAGGATTTTTCTAAAGTAACAAGCTATTTTCATTTGCAACAACCTGGGTACACAATGAACCACCTCTATAAAAATACTAAAAATGTTCAACAATAATAATATTGCAATTTTCACTTTGTAAAAAAACTTATTTTCTATCAAATACTACAAAAAATTGTTACTTAACACTTTTTAATTGATAATGTATAACATAAATATACCTTAAATTTAAGTTAACTAGCTAAAATGGCATTTTAGTTTTGCTATGTTGAAAAAAGTACTGATAACAATCGCTGTAACATGCTGTACGCATGCCTAGTTTTATAATCAAGCATACCACTCTGGAAATCGAAAATACACTGAAATTCCAGGTGGTTCATTGTTCCCCGGTACATTGAATCAACATGACATTTGCAACAAAAATGGTTTTTTATAACTTAATCCAATATTTCAAAATCTTTATCTCATTAGAATATTGTAGTTAAGGCCCAAAACAAAATAAATCGTAAGTACATTTATTTTTAAATGGCCTTATTTCAATTAAAAAACGTGTTGGTTTCTTAGAATATAATGTTAATCAAAAATTATCTTTTATTTAGTTTATTAGTTCTTAGTAAGTTCCAGTTTAGGTTTAAAGGCGTCGGACCGGCGGCCACTTATCTTTATATTATAAACAAAAGTAGGCACAAAGAAATTCCGAATAAGCTCATATGTGTATGATGTAATAGGTCCTTTTGA
The DNA here is from genome assembly GCA_037103525.1 of Ganaspis brasiliensis. Lineage (NCBI taxonomy): Eukaryota > Metazoa > Arthropoda > Insecta > Hymenoptera > Figitidae > Ganaspis > Ganaspis brasiliensis. Next base: position 27,066 of record JAZKLR010000233.1, read on the forward strand.
CTACGAGTAAGTCTTCGCAAAGCCTCATTAGAGTAAAGATCTAAAATCAATGCATCTTCCAAGTGCAGATTAAATAAAGAATGCTTTTCTTTTTAAATTATATTTCGGTGTCTTTTAATTAAATGACCCATCCAACCTTATAAAACGTGTTTGTATTTTAGGTAAAATTTTTCTTCAGTACATCAAAAACAGTTTTTTCCAATTTTCTCTGTAAAGAGTAAATCCACACGTCTCAAATTTATGGACGTAGTGTGTTTACGCAAACTTCATTTATATTTAAAATTAGGAGAATTTTTATTTAATTGTTTCTGAGAAAATTGAAATGGTTCATTGAAAAAACTGGTACATTGATGGCCACTCTCCCCTATTTATTTTTAAAACTATGGGAATAATTATGAAAATTAACGAAATAAAAAGTTTAGTGAATGTTATAACGAAATTGTCTAAAATTATATTAAATAATTTGCATAAAAACAGGAAAATTAAAAAAAACCCTAAAATAAAAAGACAAATAAAAAACAAAAATATCAAAAGTAAAAGTAGAAAAAAACTTAAAATTTTGTAAAAATAAGAAATTATGAGATAAAAATTAAACATTTTTGAAAAATTGAAATATCTTAGAAATCTTGTAAGAATGTTAAAAAAAAGAATTGTTGTGAATATATAATACCAAAAATGTGTAAGTCGTAGGTATTTTGATCATCTGTATTAGCACAATATTTTAAATTTTACAAAGATTAAAATATTGAAATTAAATTTTTTAAGATTTATCCAAAAATTTGTGGGTTTTGTTTATGATTTGTGATGTTTTACATGCAGTATTAGACATCCGGAGAATTGTAAAGTTTTTTTTGATTTAAATCATGATTTTAATGCAAATTTTCCAATGATTTAAATCATAATTTAAATCACGATTTAAATCAAAGTGATTTGAATCAGTAACAGCCCTGATTATAATAGTCAATCAACAGTCAATATTTGTATGAAAACCCATAGAAACACTGATTTTTGATTCTTGATCCATCTCTCTTAGAATTTTTTCTTTTTTTTCTAACGTCTCTTATGGTGTACAATGTTGACCGAGTTAAACTTTCATATCAGGGCGGCCGCAAAATTTCATTTTCAAAATTCCCTGATTTTTCCTGACTAATTTTTCATTTTCCCTGACCACCAATTTTACAGATTTTCTAAATCTTGCTTTGTTTATTTGGAATTTAAAGTAATAAAATCATGAATTTCTCACAATTTCATCCTTCTAGACGATCGTATAGTCGCATTGTAAAAAATTACGATAAATTAAAATTCTAATGCATGTATTTCAATTTGCCTGAAAACTTGGGTTGATTGAAATCTAATTTAATTACAATTTTGTATAAATTAAAAATTTGTGAAATTAAAGTTTGAATTCTATGAATATAAAGTTTTAAATTCGTAATGGGTTGTCGTTTTGATCAAGTAAAATGTCGATTAATTAAAAAGATAGATATTTCAGATGAGAGAGAAAAAAATTTCAACTTGTTTCTGAAGGGTATCAATTTTTTTCTGGCATAATTTTGGATCTAGAATAAAATTGTTAAGACATAAAAAAAAATTTTTTTTGACAAAAAAAGTTTTTCTTTTTGCTTGAGAAATAAATTTTTTTTAATATCCATGCGTAATTTTGTTCAAAATTGTAAAGAAGCCTGTAAAAAAATTGGCGTTCAAAAATAGTAAAAATGGTAGGATACATTTTTAAAAATTTTTCATTTTTTCGAACATAACAATTTTAAACATGTCCAAATTTTAATTTTTTTTATTTACAATTTTCTATACCCAAATTAAGTTTAAAAAAAAATGGCACCTTTAGGCGTTATAAATTTAGATGGGTTAAAATTTTACTGGTGCCTCCCCTTAAATAAGAAAATTAAAATTGTTAGACAAATTGATCTAACGTTTTTCAAAACGATAAAAATCTATAATAATAATAATCCGCAAGATTCATTCATTCTTTCATTCATTCTTGTCTGTCCGCACCTGAAGTTAATAATATTAATATTTTTTTGTTTTAAATCAGTTACGTTTGAAAAAATGTATCTTTCAATTAAAATTAGAGTCTACTTTTATAAGAATTAATTTAACTGCATTGGCAGAAAATAAATTAATTAAAATAAAGTTTACCCTAAAATATTGAACTGAAATTTCCATACACTAAAATTTTTAGTAAATTTAAATTGAATTCTATTAATATAAATTAACTTTAAATGTTCTTGTGGTTAAATTAATTGATATTGGTTATTAGGCTTTAAATTATCTAAATTTTAATCAATCCTTGCATTTTTATTATTCTGATTATTAATAACTAAACATTTAAACTTTTCACAATTTTACTTTTTTTTTGTAAATATAAATTTCACTTAATTTCAAATTCCATTATGCCAAATTTCCTTGATTTAAATTATGGTCTAAATTATTATTTTCAAAATTTGGACTGATTAAAGCTTTAATATAGAATGCAATTTTTTTGTATAATTAGAAGTATTTATATAATGGTTAATGTTTAAAATATGTAAAGTTTGTAATAGTTCAAATTTTTATTAATTAAAATGTAAAGAATTAAAAGTTTAAAATAACTAAAGTTTATTAATATTAAAATATGAATAACTTTGTAATTCATATACTAATTAAAGATTAAATCAATTTTAAATTGTATAAATAAAATTAAGTTTATATTATACGTTAGTTTGTGTAAATGTAGGAGATTAAAATTAGTAGGTATTTAAAAAAATTGAATATAAATCTTAAGACTTTAATCAATAAAAATTTGAATTAATCGAAGTTAAAATAAATTTCAGTCAACATTTCGTTGAAACTGTTTTAAGTTTGGACTATTTTAAATTGGAGAAAATTAAAACTTGAGTTGTTAGAACTTTTAAAAAATAGAAATAAAAATAACCCTGAATAGAAGTTTGGAACGATTGAAGTTCATATAAATTATAGAAGTTTGAACACATTTTGTTAAAAAACTATTCTTTCAACAAAAATATTTCAATTTTTTTAAAGGTATTAGTCGCGTAAATGCTCCCGCAAAACTCCCGCAAAATAAAAAGAACAAAAAATAAACTTTTATATCAACTCACTTGCTTCCTTGTGACCTCTTCTAATATAATATATGTAATTTTCACGATTTTGAGTCAGGTACTATAAGTTATCGTGATGTATTGCTTACACGTTTTCGACATTTTTCAATGAAACCACGTGAAAATGAAAAATTATGAATTTTTAATTTATTGTATTTTTTATACGGCGTGGTCAATAAAATTAATTTTTTTTTAAAGGATTTATTTTATCTCAATGTGTAACTTAGTAGTTTTATTTGAAAAACTGACGACTTGTTTTTTTATAATTGAATATAAGAGACATTTTTTACATGCATTTTGTGCTATTGCATGTAAAAGGTATAAACTTTGAATTAATATTTTGAAGCTCAGAAGTGCAGGCCCGACTTAACCAGAGGACTAGACTGGGCTATAGCCCAGGGCCTCGCCTTTGGGGGGGCCTCGTTTTTCTAAGACTTGTCATATGTACTATGTTTTTTACTGTATTTTTGAAAAATGCGTAAATACTATTAGGGTGAAGTAATGTGTGATAAAAAGAGAAGATGCCGAACTGAACTTCCCAACTCTGATGCTTATGTGAGAGATTGCATATGAAGTGATCAAGGTAAAAAAAATTGTTTGACAATTATGCTTAAATTCGAAGTATTTATGGTGCATATAGATGGTAATTTTTGGAAATTTTTTGTTTGTTTAATATTTTCTGAGTAGGAGGGGGGGAATTTTTTTGGGTTTTACGGTTCAACGCAAATTTCAGTATTTTTTTCTAGTTAACAATTAGATAAAAAAAATTTTGCTACTATCAGTTTCGATAGAGTTTTTCATGGTCTTTCGATTGATGATATGTATTTAAAACAAAATTTTTTTTTGACCGTAAAAAATGAAAATCAAAAATAAATATGAGTTTTTTTTGGTGAAGGACACGATCTTGTTTTTTTTTCTTTTTAATCGAAAGCTGAGGTTTTTTCCTATAAAAAAATCATACGTTACGTACTCTATATCCTCTATTTTTAATTCATTGACAAGGGGGGCTCGGATGTAATAATAGCCCAGGATCTCAAGAACCCTTAAGACGGCCCTGCAGAAGTGGTCAAAATTAATAGGATAGATCTCATTTAATAGATAAATACCTCATGAATACAGATACAAAGTTTTAAAAAAATCTGACGAAAATCATTTTACGCGACTAATACCTTAATGTCTCTACCTGCGCTATTTTCTCTTTTTATTTATTTTTTTTTATTATTTTTTCATTTTTAAATATAAAATTGTAAAAATTCTTGCTCTTTTGAAACATTTTTTATTTACTTTTACTTATTTGTCTATTTCTTAAAGTCGGAAGCGATTTTAATTTGCATAGAATGAAAGTTATATTTATCTGAAGTATTAAGTTTATTTGAATAACAAATTTCATTAAATTATTAACCTTATTTGTACTTGCAAAAACTTAGAGTTTCAAATGACCAGAAACAATCCAATGTTTTACATGGATTATGTTGCTATAATTTTCAACAGTTTTCAATATACAATTATTCTCTTTAAATTTTATAATTATTCTTTAAGTTTTTAGATATTTTGTTCTGTTGTCTATTATTCTCTACAGATTTAAATTTTTTCTTTCGATGGTCAATTATTTTCCTCATTTCTAAATTATTTTCTTTAATATTTAATTATTTTAGTCATTTTGTAACTTTTTTTTTCATTATCCATTATTTTATTGAAATTTCAATACAATTCTTCAATTTTCATTTATTTTCTTTTCATATTATCCATAATTTTCATCAGTTTTTAATTGAAAATTTATTATTCTCCTTCAATTTTATGATTATTTATTAATTTAAAAAAAAAAGTTCTAATATCGATTATTCTCACCATTCCTTGATTTTTTTCAATTGTTAATTATTTTTTTAATAGTTGATTATTTTCGTCATATAGTAATTTTATTTTTTAATTGTCAAGTATTTTCTTGACATTTTCATTTAATTCTTTAATTTTTAATAATTTTCTTTAATTCTCAAATATATTCTTTAATTTTTAATTATTTTTATCGATTTTCCACTAATTTTTCAATATTCAATTCTCGGATTTTTTAAATTACTTTTTTCACTCATCAAAATTGTTTTCAAATTTCAATTCAATTGTTATTATTATTATTATTATCGCCTTTTTTCTATTATTATTTCGATTATCATTAAGTTTCTTTCATTTTAAATTTAATTGTTTAATTATTTTCTTTAATTTTTATTTTCATTCTTCAATTTTTAAGTATATTCCACAAATTTAAATTCAATTCTTTAATTTTTAATTGCTTTCTGTAATTTTTAAGTTTTTTTTTAATTTTAGCTATTTTTTTATGTCCGAGAAGTTGGCAACGCCATTTTGTTTTTTCCAAAAAATCAAAATTGTGCTGAATTGTGCTAGGTTTGTGCCCAATTGTGCCGTAAAAAGTTTTTCAAAAAAAATTTTTTTTGACCAAAAATTTGCATCAGAAATGCCATTTTTTAAAAATGACAAAAAAAAAGTTGTGCTAACTTGTGCTATATGGGTGCATAATTGTGCCGTAAACATTTTTTCGAAAAAAAATTTTGTTGACCAAAAATTTTTGAAAAAAGTTTTTTGCACTAGAAATGCCATTTTGTCTAAATCAAAAAAGAAAAGTTGTGCTAAATTGTGCTAGATGTGTGCATAATTGTGCCGTGAACATATTTTCAAAAAACATGAAAATTTTAAAAAAAAAATTCAAAAAATAATTTTTACTAATCAAAAAAAAAAGTTTGTTTTTTTCAAAAAACAAAGTTGTGCAAAATTACTTTGAACTGTGCTAGGCGAATGCAATAAAAAACTCTCATAACATTTTTCGCTAAAGTCAATATTTTTTGCAAAAAAGTCAAAATTTTGTCTTTACCATTTGGAGGCGGCAATTTAAAAACTTCAAGATTTCGAAGAATAAAAAATTGTGCTGAATTGTGCTAGGGGAGCACAATTAAAAACTCTTATAACATTTTTCGCTAAAGTCAATATTTTTTGCAACAAAGTCATAATCTTGTCTTTATCATAGTTTTTGCTACATTTTATTATAAAATCAAAATTAAATATAATTTGTACATAGAATATAATTTGTGAATTGTAAATTAAATCTTTTATGAAAGTCAATAACTTTTTCAGTTATAATATTTAGTTGTAATCATATTGGTAAATTTTTAAGTTTATTTTTTTTAGTTTTAAGTATATGTGTTTAATAGAGAAAAGTTTTTGTTCTCTATCATCTTTATAATTTATAATATAATAAATGTGCAACAAGCTTATAGGTCATTTATACATTTTATTGAATAATTAACAATTTTTATTATTGCAGTAATATTTACAATTTTTTTGTTTTTTAGTTAAACGTATAGAACTTTTTAAATGATTCATATTATAAATCATATTATAAATATTTTTTAACTGTTTAGGAGATCATAAACGATCACATGAATATGTTGTCAAATACTTTGAAAAATTCTGAAATTGTCCTATTGTTAAATAAAAGTTTAAACATATACGCATTATCATAACATATATTCATTAAATTGTTTTGAAAATTTCATATGTTCACATTAACGATCACATGAATAACAATTTTTGGTTTGGTCTAAATATTTAAATAAATAGCTTTTAATACAAGCACGTAAATATAATGTAACAAAATATAATCTCTTTACGCGTAAACTGTGGATGTTTATGTGCATTTGAACATTCATATTTGGAACATTCTTAAATTTTTTATACATCTTGTTTAACGTAATTCAGCACAATTTTTTATTCTTCGAAATCTTGAAGTTTTTAAATTGCCGCCTCCAAATGGTAAAGACAAAATTTTGACTTTTTTGCAAAAAATATTGACTTTAGCGAAAAATGTTATGAGAGTTTTTAATTGTGCTCCCCTAGCACAATTCAGCACAATTTTTTATTCTTCGAAATCTTGAAGTTTTTAAATTGCCGCCTCCAAATGGTAATGACAAAATTTTGACTTTTTTGCAAAAAATATTGACTTTAGCGAAAAATGTTATAAGAGTTTTTAATTGTGCTCCCCTAGCACAATTCAGCACAATTTTGTATTCTTCGAAATCTTGAAGTTTTGAAATTGCCGCCTCCAAATGGTAAAGACAAAATTTTGACTTTTTTGCAAAAAATATTGACTTTAGCGAAAAATGTTATAAGAGTTTTTAATTGTGCTCCCCTAGCACAATTCAGCACAATTTTTTATTCTTCGAAATCTTGAAGTTTTTAAATTGCCGCCTCCAAATGGTAATGACAAAATTTTGACTTTTTTGCAAAAAATATTGACTTTAGCGAAAAATGTTATAAGAGTTTTTAATTGTGCTCCCCTAGCACAATTCAGCACAATTTTGTATTCTTCGAAATCTTGAAGTTTTGAAATTGCCGCCTCCAAATGGTAAAGACAAAATTTTGACTTTTTTGCAAAAAATATTGACTTTAGCGAAACATGTTATGAGAGTTTTTTATTGCATTCGCTTAGCACAGTTCAAAGTAATTTTGCACAACTTTGTTTTTTGAAAAAAACAAACTTTTTTTTTTGAGTAGTAAAAATTATTTTTTGAATTTTTTTTTAAAATTTTCATGTTTTTTGAAAAAATGTTTACGGCACAATTATGCACTCATCTTGCACAAGTTAGCACAACTTTTTTTTTGTCATTTTTAAAAAATGGCATTTCTGATGCAAATTTTTTTTTTCAAAAATTTTTGGTCAAAAAAATTAATTTTTAAAAAACTTTTTACGGCACAATTGGGCACAAACCTAGCACAATTCAGCACAATTTTGATTTTTTGGAAAAAACAAAATGGCGTTGCCAACTTCTCGGACATTATTTTTTTCGATATTTAATCCAGTTGTTAAATGTGCAGTTATTTCCAATAATTATTCCTTCAATTTTCTTAATTTTTAGGGTTCCAAACACCACAAGTGTACGCACAGAACCCTATTGGCAAGACTTTGTCGAAAATCGTACCCCCCCCCCCCCCTAGCCGCCAAACTATTTGACTTAGAAAGTTCAAATTTGGCCCACATATGTATTTTCACATGTAGATGAAAGGAAAATTATAGAGAACATGATTCTAGGGGTTGATCATAGCGTTGTCAAGAAAACAACAAGATTTTTGAGAAATATTGATATTTTTTGGCTGATAACTTTTGCCATTTCTTTGACAGCGCTATCACCACAACAATATCTATAATTTTTCTGTAATCTACATATGATACTACATTTTTGTACCAAATTTGAACTCTCTAAGTCAAATATTTTGGCAGATAAGAGGGGAATACGGTCATTTTTTCGAAAAAATGCGTTTAATTTGTACCATTCCTGCCCTTTATCTGCCAAATTATTATACTTAGAGTTCTGAAATTTGGTACACATATGTCGTTTGACGTGTAGATTACAGAAAAACGATAGAAAACCTTGTTGCAGGCTGTTATCATAAAATGCTAAAAAATGGTCGTATCCCCCCCCCCTGAACTTCCAAACTATTAGACTTAAAGAATTCAAATTTGGTACACAAATGTATTTTCACGTATAGATTACAGGAAAATTATAGAGAACATGATTGTATGTGTTAAACATAGCGTTGTCAAGGAAATAACAATATTTTTGAGCATTTTTTTAACATATGGGTCATAATTTAGTGTTATAACTTTGACAGCGCTATAATAATGACTTTCTCTATAATTTTCCTGTAATCTACACGTAAATCTACATACGTGTACCAAATTTCAGCATCCTAAGTCAAATAGTTTGGAAGATAAGGGGGGGGGGGGGATACGGTCATTTTTTTTTAGCAAAAATGCACTAAAAGTGTACAATGCCACCTCCATATCTGCCAAACTATTGTACTTAAAGTGCTGAAATTTGGTATACATATGTAGTTTGCCATATAGATTACAGAAAAACTGTAGAGAACTTTGTTGCAGATCGTTATCATAGTGTTTTTAAGCTAAAACCAACGATTTAAAAAAAATGCTAAAAAATGACCGTATCCCCCCTACCATAACTTCTAAACAATTTGACTTAGAGAGTTCAAATTTGGTACACAAATGTATTTTTACGTGTAGATTACAGAAAAATGGTAGAGAACATGATTGTAGAAGTTGATCATAGCGTTGTTAAGAAAATAAAATGATTTTTTATGGATATTTGCTAAAATCTCTGGATTTTTCGTTGACAGCGCAATCACCATCACGTTCTCTATAATTTTTATGTAATTTACACCTGAAAATACATTCCTGTACAAAATTTGAACTCTCTAAGTAAAATATTTTGGAAGATAGGGGGGGGGGGGGTGGTCCATTTTGTATAAAAAATTCATTTTATATTATATTTTAATATATTATATATAATATGTATAATATATTTATATATTTAATAGTATCAAATATATTAAAAATTATTTTGTTTTGTGTACGGAACCCTCGATTTTAGTGCGAGTGTAACTCGAACTTGCCCGATTTTTCAATTTGCAATTATTTTCTTTAAATTTAATATTTCTTGGTTAAATTTTTCAATTATTTTTATCAGTTATTAATCTAGTCATTTTTCGAATTTTTTTTTTAATTGAGTTATTTTCGTTATTTTTTAAATATTTTCATCAATTTTTTTAATTATTCTCGTCGTTTTTCAACTATTTCTTTCAAATATTAATTGTTTTCCGCAATTTTCAATTATTTTTTACAATTTCTTTGATGTTCAATTATTATCTTAAAATTTTATAATTATTCTTTGATTTTTAAATTATTTTGTTCTGTAATGTATCAATCTAGAAATTTTTTTATTTTGTTTTCATTTGTCGAATATTTTCATTTTGTAATTTTTGTTCCAATTGTCAATTTTTTTTCAATTTTAATTTAATTCTTCAATTTATTTTTTTCAATTTAAATTAATTTTTTTGATTTCCAATCCAGTTGTTCAATTTGCAATTATTTCGAACAGTTATTCCTATAATATTTCAACTATTTTGTTTAAATTTAATATTCATTGTTTAATTTTTCAAACTATTCCTTTCAATTGAGTAACTATGTAGTCATTTTTTGAATTTTCTTTCATTTGTCAATTATTTTCGTCATCTTTTCAGATATATTCTTCAATTTCGTAATTTCCATTATTTGAATTTGTAAAAATTTATAGTTTTAAATGACTAACAACAATGGAAAGTTTGTGCGCGCGTTTATGTTGCTAGTTTTAAATAAATTAAAGGTTTGATCAATTAGTAGGTATATAACGACACTAATAATCGTTTAAATTACTTATTACTATTAATCATTGTTCTTAGAATACAATGAGAGAATTGTAAACATTATCGAAATTTAGATGAATACACTATACATACTTACAGATATATACATTTAATATGTTTAAAATAAGAGAAATATTATGAAACCGATTTGATTTGTAAGTATGAGTTGAAAATACATAGTGAAACAATGATTCATATTGTTTACAAGTTACTAAAAAAATTAATTCTGCACGCAATTTATTTTATCTCTCTTATCAAGTAACTTTTTGGATTCAAGTTTTAAAACAAGTCGTGAGAATCGAATAAGTAAAAAATAAAAATGATATTTTTTACAGCACAACTCACCTGTCACTGGTAAACTAAGACAATCTGTAGCAGGTCGTCTCGAATAGTAAAATGTTTTTGAAATTCGAGACAAAAACTCATCGTTATCTCTAAAAGTCTACAAGACATTATTATTATTATTATTAATCCTGATAGATCGGTTTTCTTAAGAATCTGCGTAATTAAAACGTGCTTCTTACCTTTAACTTAGTATGTGATTTTTTACCCTTTGACATGTTAGGCATCTTAAAACTTGTACCCGATTTAGAAATTTAGGTATGTACTTTCAAGCTTCAAGGTATTAAACAAACTTAAGATTTGGCGCAGTCTCAATTTTTACAAAAACAAAAAAACTTAACGATAAGTTCTGCTGTTCTGTTACTAAAGTTTTTCCAATTTTTTCTATTCAAGCACTATTTCAAGGAAAATGCGAATACAAGATAGACAAAACCTTCATAAATCTGGGTCAAGAATGAATTCAGTCGAAATCGAACCAGGGTTGTGCACGTAATATACCTCACGTAAATTACCTGGGGTTTTGACATATTTTACGTAAGTATATAACGTCCGGAATTTAAGGGTGCGATCCTATGTGAGCAGAAAACGTAAACGGAAAGCAGAAAATCATGAGAGTGAGAGAGTCAATGATATACGTCTGTCACTCTCACTCTCATGATTTTCTGCTTTCCGTTTACGTTTTCTGCTCACATGGGATCGCACCCTAAGGCTGAAATCCCATGTGGACAGAAAGCGTTAAGGGTGAAGTCTCATACGAAAGCCTAGGGTATCAGTGGATTAGAATAGACTAATCAGATAATTGGTCACATTGGAAAGTGCTTTCTGATTGGTCTATTCTAATCCACTGATACCCTAGTCCTTCGTATGAGACTTGACCCTAAACCGAAAGCAGAAATCATGAGAGTCAGAGAGGTAGGTAGCTATCACTGTCTCTCTCACTCTCATGATTTTCTGCTTTCGGTTTTGCGCTTTCTGCTCACTGGGATTTTACCATAAAGGTGAAATCAAATGGATCCTCAACGTTGTGACCACTGAGGGTAAAATCCCATGTGAGCAGAAAGCGCAAAACCGAAAGCAGAAAATCGTGAGAGTGAGAGAGACAGTCATATATCACTGACTCTCTTACTCTCATATTTTCTGCTTTCGGTTTTACGCTTACAGCTCACATAAGATTTTACCCTGATGTTGTGACGGCAACGTAACGTCACGTAATGTTTTACTAGAGAAAACGCTAAAACAACGTTCTTGAATGTACACCTACACTGAAAAAAATGATTCGGCAATTTTACCACTATGGAAGTAGGAGCGATTTTTACCTACTTCTGTAGTGGGATTTTCACATTTGAAAGTAATAATACTATTTTTAATATGGAATATTTCCACTATCACTTACGTAAAAAAACAGATTTTTATCTGTAAAATAACCTATATCAAAGTGGTAAAATGAACAACCAAACTTGTGATTTTAATTCCCTTGGTAAAATTGTTTGCGAATGTAAAATTCCTGCTATAGAAGTAGGTGCTTTTATTACCTACTACCAAAGTAGTACATTCACAACCCTGAATGTACATTTACTAAAAAATGTAATATTACATTGCTGAAAGCTGTAGAAGTACAAGTTGAGTAGTATTATTCCTACTTGCCAAACAGTAATATTACAGAAAGTTTCTAAAGTAACATTACAATACTGACGTAATATTCCCGAAGTATTTTTTACAGTGTAGGTCAGGGATGGGTGCGTATTATACGTGATGTATTATACATAGTTTTCTACAGTATAATACGCACGTATTATACGTGAAAATTTCGAAAATAAGAGGGAGTGGGGGGTTTTCTACGTATTATACGTATTTTACATCATGTAGAAAACCATGTATTATACGTAGAAAACCTCGAGTTTTCTACATTTACCCATCCCTGGTGTAGGTGCATAAATGCCATACCCCCAACCTCTCTCTCTTACTCACGTATTTTCATGCGCAGGGACAACTAGTTGGGGGTAAGGCATTTATGCACCTAGGTGTACAGTCGGGGACATTAGCCTAAAGCACAACGAATGGTAATCACTAATCCTTAATCGTAATAATGAGAGAAAGCAGGACAGAGATATATGTCTGTCCTACTTCCTCTCATTCTTACGATTAAGGATTAGCGATTAGGATTCATTGTGCGTTAGGCTATTGATGCCTTCCCATTTTCCACTAGATTTTTTCATGTGTTTCCATAAAAAATCTAGTGGAAAATGTTAAGGCATCAATGTCCCCGACTGTACACTAGATAATATCCGGTAATATGTGAATTATCAAATAGAAATATATAATGTATATTTTAATAATGTTCAACAATAGATTTCTTTTATGTTCTTTAAATCTTTTCTCAAATACTGATTAAACTCTAATAATCTTGAAAATTCGAAAAAGTTACGTACTCGACAACAAAAGGGGTTTTCATTTTACAACTCGGAAATTCCGGAAATGAACAACTGGTTATCATAAATCTGGACCGTGGGGCTTTGGGGCCTTTCCGGCAATAAAACATGGTTTTTACCGATGGGAAAAACCCATAAAGAATGCAAAATATAATTGAAAACAAATCTGTTAATCATTTTCAGAAAACGAATATATTTTAATGAAAATAACGGATCTGACTAATAACTATTTGGGTCGACTTAACCCTCTGCCTACGGTTACTTCTCCCCACTCTCGCACTATCCAACGAGTTTCCTATAGTCCCCACCAGGCGTCCGAATTGTCGATTTTTGTCGTTAACGGTCATTTCAGTAGGCAAGGGGTTAAATTCCATAATGGCTACCGTTTAATTGCCATAATTAATGCAAATTAATCAGAATATGGATTAATAATTTATCTAGAACAAATTAAATTGAAATTAATTCTAATTTTTATTGTTAACAATATTTTCATCGTATATTGATCACTAAAAATGTTATGCGTTGCAATCGATAGAGATTTACTAATTTATTTATGCGAATTAATGAATAATAATTGATTAATTATTTATTAATGTTACTATATTCATAACAAGATTCTGATTTATGAGAATCACCTAAATTAATGTCAGTATCATTAATGTATTTGTCAGTTAAATTAAAGTCCAACAATGTTTCATTGTTGTTTAGGGATACCAGACGTCCTGATTTTCCAGGACATGTCCTGGTTTTCGACGATTCGTGGGTCCGTCCTGGTTTTCACCTTAGATGTCCTGGTTTCTAGTATTGACAATACAAAAAAATTTTTTTAATTAAAACTTCGAAAAAAAATCATCTCAAAAGTATAATCCATAGTTAAATATCTGGGAAACAATTATGTTTGGGTTATGTGTGAGTAAGGAAATTCACTGCGAAAAAGCTCAAGCTAGTCACATAGAAAACTCCAGAGAAGGGATAGTTCATCCCTTCCACTCAACGGACTCAAAATCCCAAAATGGGGACCACAGGACCTCAGCGACCGCCAACATCTCGTCAGACCATTTGTAACTCTCATGAGAGAAACTTAAAATCTGTCAACACTTGTAAATTTTCACAAAGAATTGGTCTATTTAAATTTCAAGTTAATGTTTTTATTTTATGCCATTTTAAATATCCCGCCTATTTACAGGGTACACTTTGGTGTTTTAGTAGAGATTAAAAAACTCAAATAAATTAAAAAGTCCCTATTGCTTTTACGTGGGACGTGACAACTCTCATTGGAAGGATCTCTCCTAAGTTACCCAAGTAGCACGTAATATTACGTGAATATCGTAGTAATATTACATTCAATATTACTAATATTACCCAAGCAGCACGTAATATTACATGAATATCACAGTGACATCATATTGTAATATTCGTAATATTACGGGGTGATATTACTGTGACATTGAAATGTCCGCCTCAAGGTAATATTACAAGTAATATTACGGTAATATTACAAAGATTTATTTATTTCAATATTTATTTTATATTAAATAAAATATTTTAAAAAAATCCGGCTCACACGGGGTTCGAACACGCAACGTTCGACACGACGTGAATACGCCTTGTACCTCTCGGCCATCTAGATCTTGGAATGTATTTCAGAAAGTGTTCTTCATGTAGTACCTTAAATTCTCTTTGGTACAATATGAAGAACACTTTCTGAACTATATTCCAAGAGCTAGATGGCCGATAGGTACAAGGCGTATTCACGTCGTGTCGAACGTTGCGTGTTCGAACCCCGTGTGAGCCGGATTTTTTTAAAATATTTTATTTAATATAAAATAAATATTGAAATAAATAAATCTTTGTAATATTACCGTAATATTACTTGTAATATTACCTTGAGGCGGACATTTCAATATCACGTCAATATTACGTCAATATCACTGTAATATCACCCCGTAATATTACCAATATTACAATATGATGTCACTGTGATATTCATGTAATATTACGTGCTGCTTGGGTACAAGATGATATTGGGTTGTCGTTCCATGGCTGCGTTTTGCATTGCGTTGTAGTCCCGGCAAGAAGCCTTGAAAAGAAAAGAATTACATTTATTTGACATTTACTTAAAATCGCAATGATTTCTTTTATATTAAATACTTGAATTTCCCTCAAATACTTACTTCCAGAAATAGAAAAGAATATTTTTGAAAGTGATTCTGCTTTATTCTAAAATGATTTTGTATTCCATGCATCAGCATAGAATTAAAATGTTTTTAATTCCAGATACTTCTTCTATTCTGTAAAACAGCATACGCATTCATGATTTTTCTATTCCCAATAATTCCTTCTGATTTGAGTCTACAAAATATTTAATTCCGTAATAGAAAATACAGTTGACATTTTTTCTTTCCCTGGCAATTCTCTTCACACATTCAATTCAAAAGGTTCATTTATGTTTGTATTTTCAAGTCACGTGTAGCTCAGTGGTTACTTTCGTGGACTTGTAACATAAAAATTGTGGATCGATTCTTATATTTATTAAAATTTTTTCAAAAACTGAATTGTAAGGAATAGAATTTTGTTATTTTTAATTCATACCCTAATAGCACCGACCGTTCCGTCAACGTGACGGGAACGGTCCAGTGGGCCCTTCGGTACGTTCCACCGGACTGTTCCCAAAAGGGGACCAGACCGTTCCGGATTTCACTAGGCCAGGAACGTTCCAGAACGTTATTTTAGGAACCTTAATACACATTCAAAAAATTAATAATGTTAATATCGTGCGCAGTAGTTTTCTATCGCATTTAGAGCTGCGCAGTTGATTTTAGTGATCACTGTTCTATAGAAGCAATCATATTAGCAACAATGAATAATAATAATAAAAAAAATTTCAGTTTTTTCCGCATAATTTTTCCGCAATCCGCACTGCGATTTTTCAAATGCGTATGCAACGTTCCTAAAATAACGTTCTGGAACGTTCCGAGGGAACGTTCCTGGCCTAGTGAAATCCGGAACAGTCTTGTCCCCTTCTGGGAACAGTCCAGTGGAACGTACCGAAGGACCCACTGGACCGTTCCCGCCACGTTGACGGAACGGTCGGTGCTATTAGGGTAATGCAGAATCATAAAATAAAGGGAAATTCAAGTATTAAGTAGAATTAATAAAATTAATTCTAGGTTATTCCACCCTTCTTGCCGGGATGAGAGAGAATTACAACGCAATGCACACGGACTCATGGGACGCTAGCCTTACAATGATATTGACGTGACATTAAAATGTTCGCGTCAAGGTAGTATTACAGGGTAATATTGAGGTAATATTACAGTAATATTACAAATTTTCCTGTAATATTACAAATATGTAGTAAAATATAAATACTCTTTCTGAAATGTACAGACATTTTCATTTTAGTTTTTCTATTTTTTCCAGCTCATGTAATGGCACATGCAATAGAAGAAGACAGAAAAGTTAAATGAAAAGGTCTACTCTAAGGGCGCAATTACATGTCTGCGTCGAACTCTGCGTTTTTGCGTTGAATAGTAAGAGAGTGGAAGACAGAAATATAGTCACATCTTCGTCCCTCTCACCATTCAACGGAAAAACGCAACGTTCGACACAGCATGTAATTGCGCCCTGACTCCGTGCGTTGCGTTGTAATGAAGAAGAGTCCAAAATCAGTTCTAGCCGACTTAAAGCTTCTTCTTCAGTCCTTATTGTTATGCAGAGGGCGCTGCATGCACCTTGTCGGACCATGGGTCCACCACATGCGCGCAGCGCACGCTCCCATAGTTGTGGTCAAATTTTGTACTAAAGGCGATAAACAATAAGGACTGAAAAAATTGTAATGGGAAAAGTAGCATCCATGAAGTAATAGTGTAGCATGTCGGATGGGGCTGTCTAGAATAGAGAAATTTTTTTGGATAAAGTTTTGGCCATCTGTGCACCAGTTTTGGTTCCCTATTTACACCGCTTTTGGCCAGTTTTAAAAATTAATATAAAATCATGAAATCTAGATAAAAATAATTGATTTGCACTTTTATACAAAATATTATTCATCTATAATTCTATTTAAAAAAAGAATTACAAAAAAGCGCATAATAAGTTATGAAAAAAAACATTTGTTGACATGTCATCCCGGTAAGAAGCGAGAAATTAGAAAAATTTGAAAATTTCTAATGATTATGAATTCCATTTCTGTCCAATTCTTTTGTATCAATCGAAAACCATTGAAAATAAGCTAAATCCAATCTTTTTCAATATCATTTTAAATATTTATAAAGAAAAAAAAACGTCGGTTTGAAAGATTCGAACTCGGGTTTCCAGCGCAGAAGTCAGACGCCTTGTCCCAACTGCTACCAGAGATATATTTGAAAATTCCATTTTGAAGATATGTAACTTGAGACTTACTTATGTATTAATTGGACTCCAGACAATTATTCAATAACCTTTTTTCGATTAGAGTTTGTCTCTTTTAAATTTATTATAGGCTCAGTCCAGCTGAACCGTGTCAACAAAATTCCATTGATTTTCTGAAATGTTAAAACTTTCATGAAAATCTGTAGTTCACAACATAACAAAAAAACACTTTTAACCGTTTTTTTAAATTCCATATCTTTGTTGGTTTTTTTTGCATTAACAAATTTTAGCAACATTTTAAACAAATATTAATAACTCAACAGTGGTTTGCAATAAATTAATGAAACTTATGTGGATAATCTAAAAATGTTCACTCTTTTTAACGAAAATAATTGCAAAATTTTAATATAAAAAATTACATATTTTTAATAACAATTTTATAAACAATTTGAAATATTTAAGTGTTCTACCCCTACGGTTGAGATGAAACTCATAGAAAATGTACACAGAGATGTCTTCTTTAAGTTTCTAAAAAAAAAAATTGGTATTTTCAATAAGAAGTGTAGATAATATATTTATTTTCTTTTCGCGCGCCAACCGTTACGCTGCGAGAAGCTCCGGTGCACTGTGGTCAGAATCTGCAATTTACTGTTCAAAAAAGGCTACAGCCTCCAAATTTTAACGAAATTGGTTGACTCTTGATTTAAAACACTCAGGAATAAATTCTTAACAACTTTAAGGAATAAGTTTTTTAAATTTATGTTTTTATTATTATTATTTTAATGTTAATAACAAAATAATGACAAAGTTTTAGTATATCTTCATTTTATCAAATAAAAGTCGTCTTTATGCTGAATATCATTTAAATCGGCTGACTATCGATCTTTAAAAGGCAAAAAATAAAGTTTAAATGAATAAAAAAATTGTTTATTTAGTTAATAAATATTTTATTTCATTTAAGTTAACAAATGAATAACGCGCATTTTTATGGTTGAAATAAATTAGTTTTTTTGCATTTATTTTAGTATTTAGTTACAATTGACAATTATACATTAATATATAGTTTAAAAAGTGTTGTTTGCCATTATTATAAACAAATTAAGTTAACAAATGATCAGCTCACTTCTTTTTCTGTCGAAACTAAATCGATTTTTTTCTCAAATTTTTATAATTCTCTTAAAAGTAACATTTATTTATAAATATTTTTTAAGAAGTGTTATTTATCATTGTTATAAACAAATTAAATTAACAAATGAACAGCTCACTTGTTTTTTAGCGAAACTGAATACCTTTTTCTAGTTTTAATAAGTTTGATTTTCGTGCTATTCATTTTTTAATTAATTTGTTTATAACAATGATAAAAAGCAATTTTTAAACTAGTCAAAAAGAAATGTTACTGTTAAAAAAATTATAAAAATTTAAGAAAAAAATCGACTTAGTTTCGACAGAAAAAGAAGTGAGCTGATCACTTGTTAACTTAATTTGTTTATAATAATGGCAAACAACACTTTTTAAACTATATATTAATGTATAATTGTCAATTGTAACTAAATACTAAAATAAATGCAAAAAAACTAATTTATTTCAACCATAAAAATGCGCGTTATTCATTTGTTAACTTAAATGAAATAAAATATTTATTAACTAAATAAACAATTTTTTTATTCATTTAAACTTTATTTTTTGCCTTTTAAAGATCGATAGTCAGCCGATTTAAATGATATTCAGCATAAAGACGACTTTTATTTGATAAAATGAAGATATACTAAAACTTTGTCATTATTTTGTTATTAACATTAAAATAATAATAATAAAAACATAAATTTAAAAAACTTATTCCTTAAAGTTGTTAAGAATTTATTCCTGAGTGTTTTAAATCAAGAGTCAACCAATTTCGTTAAAATTTGGAGGCTGTAGCCTTTTTTGAACAGTAAATTGCAGATTCTGACCACAGTGCACCGGAGCTTCTCGCAGCGTAACGGTTGGCGCGCGAAAAGAAAATAAATATATTATCTACACTTCTTATTGAAAATACCAATTTTTTTTTTTAGAAACTTAAAGAAGACATCTCTGTGTACATTTTCTATGAGTTTCATCTCAACCGTAGGGGTAGAACACTTAAATATTTCAAATTGTTTATAAAATTGTTATTAAAAATATGTAATTTTTTATATTAAAATTTTGCAATTATTTTCGTTAAAAAGAGTGAACATTTTTAGATTATCCACATAAGTTTCATTAATTTATTGCAAACCACTGTTGAGTTATTAATATTTGTTTAAAATGTTGCTAAAATTTGTTAATGCAAAAAAAACCAACAAAGATATGGAATTTAAAAAAACGGTTAAAAGTGTTTTTTTGTTATGTTGTGAACTACAGATTTTCATGAAAGTTTTAACATTTCAGAAAATCAATGGAATTTTGTTGACACGGTTCAGCTGGACTGAGCCTATATGTTTTCGTATTAGGAAATATATGAATTTCATGATTTTAATTCATGCTAGAATTTTCATAACAACCCCTGTTTAATATCTATTTTTAACTTTCCCCGTAAGTCGGGTTGCTTACTTAACTTTACTAACTTTTGAATTATTTTTAATCGCCTATAGCCATTTGAAAAGGATTGAAAAGTTATCGAAACTTAGTCTCAACACAAGATACAAAAGCATAGGACAGAAATGGAATTCATAAGGATTGAATAATTTACTGTTTTCTATGAAGAGGTATAAATTTACCAATTCTTTTTAATTTCTCGCTTCTTACCGGGATTAATTACGTCAAAAAGAATAATTTTAAAGGTATTTATAACATTTGTAGATTATTATAACAAGTAGAAACTGCAGTGTACAATTATTTTTAATTAAAACACTCTTTTGGAAAAAACATTACATCCCTAATAGCACCGACCGTTCCGTCAACGTGGCGGGAACGGTCCAGTGGGCCCTTCGGTACGTTCCACTGGACTGTTCCCAGAAGGGGACAAGACTGTTCCGGATTTCACTAGGCCAGGAACGTTCCCTCGGAACGTTCCAGAACGTTATTTTAGGAACGTTCATACGCATTTGAAAAATCGCAGTGCGGATTGCGGAAAAATTATGCGGAAAAAACTGAAATTTTTTTTATTATTATTATTCATTGTTGTTAATATGATTGCTTCTATAGAACAGTGATCACTAAAATCAACTGCGCAGCTCTAAATGCGATAGAAAACTACTGCGCACGATATTAACATTATTAATTTTTTGAATGTGTATTAAAGTTCCTAAAATAACGTTCCTGGCCTAGTGAAATCCGGAACGGTCTGGTCCCCTTTTGGGAACAGTCCGCTGGAACGTACCGAAGGGCCCACTGGACCGTTCCCGTCACGTTGACGGAACGGTCAGTGCTATTAGGGATTATAGTAAGCTTCAGACATTTTGCAAAAATGCTAAAAAAGTTTTCTATATATACAGTTTATAAATATTGTTCTTTTTATACCAAAATTTATTGCGCATTTATTTATTTATTTATTGAAGTTAATAATTTCTTTTAGATTATTGTTTATTTAAAGAACATTTAACTCACTTTTTTGATGGATATTGTACCATTTTCTATGGCCTTTACATCATTTTCACTTGCTTTGATAAGTATGAAAAACACCCTGTAATAAGAGGGTTATTGAGCAAGCGTTTTGGCTAGTTGAGCAAGCCCTCTGCTCAATTGTCCTAACGAAATATGGACAATTGGGCTGGTTGCTCATTCACCCAATGCATTGAGTCCAATAGTCCACAAGGTATTTCGAGCTTAAAACTGGAGAAAAAGCGACTTAATATTGATAAAACACTAAGAAACGTTAAATTAAGCATAAATACACAAAATTAGATAATAAAAATACGTAGGGGAGAGTCGCTAGTTGTGAGACGGGTTTTATTTTTGACTTATAAATTGGAAATAGGTAAACGAAATCGTAAATAAAATACACCGTTCAAAAAGTAACTTAAATACGCAACTTTTATTCATAGAAAGTGTAGTGTTCAGATGAACTCGAAAAATTTTATGATCAATTTTCCGAGCACATCTTTTAAGTAAAAAAAAAAAAAAGGTGTCCAGTTGTGAGACACTTATAAAAAAATGCTAAAATTTAACAAATTTGGCATGAAACATTATGTTTAATATAAATAACTAAATATATTGATAATACATATTATTATATACTTAATAAAAATATTTATTCTTTAAAATATGACTATCAGTTTTCTTCATCAAAATCGCTGTCGCAATGTAGGCAAATGAAATAAATTGTGCGCATGTTCCCACACTTTAAATAATTATTGTGTTATCAAATGTAACGTAACGAACTAAACTGAACAGAGCGCTTTATGCTGCATAACGAAAAGTATAGGCTATTCCAGATGGGCGGCGCCACCGTCTCACAACTGGTGACTTGCTGTGTCTCACAACCGGAAATTGGCGCTATTTTGAAAGAGGAAAAAGAAAAAATTTCCAACTGTAGATTGAAACAATGCAATATTGCATTACAAAATATAAGGAAAATACTAAATAAAAATGCATAACATTTAGCTTTTCCAAATAATTAACTTAAAAAAAAAGTACTTTGCACATATTGAAAAAAAGTTTTTTAGTCGATTTCCACACACAGTGTTGGCATCTAACACAAACAATTCATATATCCGCTTCGGTGTACACGCAAAAGTTGGCTCGTATAAAAATAAATGTTTTTATGTATACCAATCAGCCTTTTTATATTTCGTGTTAAAAAAAATGGACTGTCTCACAACTGGAGCCGTCTCACAACTGGCGACTCTCCCCTATATTAATGGCCTGTTTACACCTTAAAAAAAAAAAAATTTCGCATTGGAGGGAAGAGGACAGACTGTGTATCTGTCCTCTTTACTCTCATGCAAAAAATTTTTTTTTTCGAAGGTGTAAACAGGCCATAAGAATAAATAACATTTTCGAAAAGACGTGATTTATTGACACTCAGAGAGCAGAACACCTGACTAGCAGAGTAGACGTAGCCAATCAAAATCTTTCTACCGCGAGAGACTAAATTGTGATTGGCTACGTCTATTCTGCTAGTCAGGTGTTCTGCTCCCTGGTGTGTCAATAAATCACGACTTTTCTGAAATGTTATTTATTCTTAATATACGTATTTTTATTATCTAATTTTGTGTATTTATGCTTAATTTAACGTTTCTTAGTGTTTTATCAATATTAAGTCGCTCTTTCTCCAGTTTTAAGCTCGAAATACCTTGTGGATTATCGGACTCAATGCATTGGGTGAATGAGCAACCAGCCCAATTGTCCATATTTCGTTAGGACAATTGAGCAGAGGGCTTGCTCAACTAGCCAAAACGCTTGCTCAATAACCCTTTTATTACAGGGCACGCATATAAGCGTAACTTTATTCAACAAATTACTTTAGAAAGTTTTATTACATAAGGTTTTTATTAAAAAATGTTTGGTTGCTCTTGTTGAAACATTTTTTTCTAAAAGAAACATAATTTAAGATAGTATAAATTATATGATAACCGAAAACATTTAATTAATTTAATTTCGTCAGATTTTTTTAAAATTTTGTTTCCTTATTCATGAGGTATTTATCTATGAAGTGAGATCTATCCTATCAATTTTGGCCACTTCTGAGCTTTAAAATATAAATTCAAAGTTCATACCTTTTACATGCAATAGCAGTAAATGCATGTAAAAAAGATTCTTGCAAAATTTGACTTAGATAGTAAATACTATCGGGTATTAAAATTAAAAAAGAAAAAAAATTTTATTTAATTTAGAAATTAAGTTTAAGGTTTAAGTTAAAGAAAAGAGATCAGTTAAATAAAGATCTGAAAATTATCAAGAAATGGAACAAATAATTCAAATAATTTAGATAATAATATACTTAATAAATCTTAACCTCTTAACAAAATTGAATTAAACAATAATGTTAGCAGACTTAAAAAATCTGCCCAGATTAAGAACCAGATCTCTATCTGGGGAAAACAAAAGCCGATCCAAATTCAATTTCAAGCGGCACGGATCAAAGTCCGGCAAAACATGCCCAAAATAAGAAAAAAATTCCGGAAGAGATTGATTGTATATACATATACAATCAAGAGGCAGGTCCCAGTGCATTCTAAAAAAATGTCGGCTGTACGTATATGTCCAGTTCTCATTCTAGTAATCAGATTAGTAATTTTACGATACAAATTCAACTGAGAAAACCAGGATCTTGAGGTACTGAACGAAACATTTTAAAAATATCTGATAGAATTCATTGAGAGAGAAAAGTTGTTATTAATATCTTTTAATTTATTAAAAAAAGGCCAACAAACTTCCAAAGAGCTCAAATAATCATTTTGAATAGTTGTTCTGAGAATATGAGAATAAACCTTGGAGAAATTACCGAAGTTCAAATTCAGAGCATATTTAGCAAGAAAATCAGCAGCACAGTTTCCCCTAATGCCGCAGTGCAAAGGAATCCACAGAAAGACCATCTCCAAATCAAAATCAGAGTGTCCAGAAAAAATCAGAGAAACCAATTCATGGACCAAAGGGGACTGCTCCTTACACTGATAACGATTGACAACATAATTAAGAGCTGAGGCAGAATCAGTCAGGACAATCACCCTACTAAGAGGATGTTTTACAACATAACTCAATACCGACTTGAAAGCCTGAAGTTCCGCAGAAAGAACCGAAGAAAAATCCTTCAGTCTCGTAGAATGGGTCAAATTCAAGGAGGGAGCATAGAAGTTACTGCCATTTACAGTCAAAATACGAGGGTTTACTAGATTTTATAATTGGCACATTGTTATGTCGAACTCTGTTAAAGGCATCCACAAGAGCGAATTTTTCAATATACTTTAGTTTCTTCTTGAGAAGATCGATCCTTTCCGACAAAAATTGCAGTCTGGGAATCGAAGGGTTAGATCTCCACGCCAAATTCCGCAAGATAAACCTATTAGAAAGCAAAGATCTCCT
The DNA here is from genome assembly GCA_037103525.1 of Ganaspis brasiliensis. Classification (NCBI taxonomy): domain Eukaryota; kingdom Metazoa; phylum Arthropoda; class Insecta; order Hymenoptera; family Figitidae; genus Ganaspis; species Ganaspis brasiliensis. The sequence continues at coordinate 51,547 of JAZKLR010000233.1, forward strand.
AAAGCCAAGGGGTGGCTCATTAGCCTCATATAACAATATCTCCGAAGGGGTAGAAACCATGCAACCTAGAGCAATCCGCAACGCAGAGAACTGAGTACGGTCCAAGATAAACAGATAAGAATCACAAGCATTCTCAAAGAGCAGCACACCCCACTTAAGGTGGGCCTTTATCAGGCTTCTGTAGACCTTTAAAAGAATCTGAGGGTAGGAATCTCTAGAAACCCGGGCTAGAGCCTTGAGAATATTTATGACATTGTTAGCCCTGGACGAGATCATCTTTATATGAGGAAGACAGCTTAGCTTCCTATCAAGCATGACACCAAGACACAGAAGTCTTTCCTAGACACGAATATCAGCATCGAGAACCCTCGGTGACAAATTCAAAAACTTGTCCTTTGATCTAGAGAAAATACAGATTTGAGTTTTTCCAGAAGAAATGGAAAGACAAAGATCAAACAACCAAGGAATCAGAGATTCAATGGCAAGTTGCAGCTGGTTCAAAGCCCAGCGAACACTATCAAACCGAATATAAATCAAAACGTCATCAGCATACATGGCGACCCGAATAAATCTAGAAAACCTGTGTAAGATTTCTCTAAGGGCAATATTAAATAAAGAGGAGAAAGAACCCCACCCTGGGGGACACCCACACAGCATTTCCTGAAAACGGATTTATCATTTGAGAAAAAAAGGTGTCGAGAAGAAATCAAAAAAGAAATAAAGCTTATAATTTTCCCTGGAACCCTCAAAACACTTAACTCGTTGTAAATAGCGGAAGGGAGAACATTATTAAAAGCGCCCTTGATGTCCAGAGCAACAACTAAAGTACCCTTTCCCAGTAAAAATCCCTGTTGTATGCCCGCGATGACAGTAGCCAGACAATCCATTGATGAACAGCATCTACGGAAACCAAACTGATTTCTAGGAATCTAGCCCAAACTTTTAGACAAGAATTCAAGTCTACCGTGTATTAATCTTTCAAATAATTTACAGAGAGTCAAAGTCAGAGTGATGGGTCTAAAGCCACCACCACCACGCATTAAAAAAGAGCAGCACAAATGCTCAGAAGAAGAAAAGGGGAACTCATAAAATCATCATCTAAAACACCTGGGGGATTTTTGGTAGAAAACCTTTAGGAATATCAGACGTGACGAGGCTCTCCTGAAGGTTCTTGAAAACCACCGATTCAGGGTCATTACAGACGTTAGATTTCATAGGAGTTTTCCTATTATTAAAGCTCTAATAATTCTCCAAATCACAGAAGGAGATTTATTTGTATCAATAGAATCCGTGAATCCAAGATATGATTCAGACTTCTTCCATCTTAAAAACTTCTCAACCAAGGAACTGACGGTAGAGTAAAAAAGTCTTTCTTTAATTCCCTGAAATCGAATATATGATTTAAGAGCAAATTTACGCAAAGCCACAACATCACTGCATTCTGTATCCCACCAATCAGAGGGAATAGAACAATATCAAGAAATTTAGAATATATCTCTGACGAAGGCAACTCAGAAAATTCAGAGTTCAGATTCGAAATATCCGTATCAATCAAGTTTGAATAATTAGACCAGTTAACCCTGTCAACATTGATCCTGCATGAAGAATTCGAAGGAACAATGTCAGGGAAAGAGCCGATAGAAAAGTCAATAAACAGATTATCAGAACCAAAAGAATCATCAGTGACCTGAATAGAAGATTTACTAACTAACTGATCCGCAATAAAAACCAAGTCCAAATTATTATTTTTACGGAAAGGGTGATCAATTCTCGTGGGGATAGAATCATTTAAAGAGGAGAGACCTGCAAAATCCATAGCTTCCACAATATGAGTTCCCCTATTGGATTTAAAATTAGAGCCCTATCTCCAAGAGTCAGCATTGAAGTCCCCTGCAATAATGATCGGAGAATTCAGATCAAGATCCTTAATTAAGGACAGCCAAGAAGATTTTGGAATAATAGTCCTCGGAGGAGCATAAACTGCTAAAAATTGAAGTCGACGGTAAGATGTGGAAATAGAAATACCAACAACATCAAAAAAGGACAAATAAGGGCCCTTGAGTTCGAAACGAGTGATACATAAATCACACCTAGCCAATATATCCACACCACCCCCTTGCGAACAGAATTCCGATCATTTCTATATGTATAAAATTTGTTAAAGGCCCATTAAGAATTGTTCGAAGTTAACCAAGTCTCAGAAATGGCCAAAAGATCAACTTGACACTTTAAGCATATAAAAGGTATGGGAATAATTGGAGTGATGGCTCAAGACACCCGTCTGGAAGAAATAAACTTGGGAATGTAGGTAGACTCAAAGGTAAATTTAACTTTACAGGATAAAGTACCGTTTGCATTAAAGTAGGCTGCGGGCCTCGCTAATAATAACAAAAGAAGCACTATCTAAACTCTGTAAGATGACATTAATATTTCTTTCAGATGGAAAATCTTTATTAAAAGCTCGTTTTCTGATAAGAATTTCCGCAATAAAAATTTTGTATGTACCCAAAGTTTTGGACCGAGAGTCGAGCATAGCATTGGCGTCCAGCCAGTTCTCCCAGAAGACCTTGACGAAGTTTTTGCCCTTCCTCTTAATGATACGAGTACCAGTGGCTAAGCAGTGAATCAAGTCAGCAACACTAATAGGATCCATTTTACCCAAATGCTGATTTTTCTTGGAGTTTTCAATATTGACTATTAAAGAAGGAAGAGAAGAAGAATTGTACCTGATGGAATAATCCGTAACTGGTCTTACGCCAAAAAATATCTGAATTATTAGAATTCGGAGAATTCTCATACTCAGCCTGATTAATAGGGGATTGAATTGCTTGAGTCTCAGCATTTAATTGAATATCAGGAGAAGAAGCAGTAGAACTGATAGACTTGCTCGTTTTAGAGATAAGCTGAGAAGATTTTGAGGCCTTGGTCTTTTGATCTTTAAGGATTGGGCACCAGATCCGGCAGGAGAGATAGTTTTTCTTTTAGTAGGAGAAAGAGAGCCAAAACGAGGAAGGGGAAGGGGGTACAGAAACGATTACTATATTCCAGGGGAACAGCATCAGAGTTCAACTTGATTTTAGATTTACCACATTTAATAATAGAACTAGCCTTTAGTGAGTTAAGAATGTCTCCAACAGGACCTGGATCAGATAGTCTTGAGACACTTGAACCTAAACGCTTTAGGATGCCTCTGCCCCTGCCTCTTGATCTTAAGCCCTCAACCATAGCAACCATAGCAAGTATAATGAATTTAATTTAAGAAATGTATAAAATTTCAAAAAACCAAAAGCAGACTAAAATACAAGAAAAAATTTCAAATAATATGCAGGAGAACAGGATAAATATAAAAGAAAAAAATTTGAAGCAAGATAAAAGAAGCACAACTTGAATGATGATATCATTATAGCATCAATACAGGCCTCGGCAAAACGTGCTCCGCGAGCACTTTGCAGCGGAGCTAAACTTCCCCTTCCATGCGTACAGTCAGTTCTCTCGCCTTGGTTCAGGCCACGCCTCATGCATGAATCCTACCACTGGAGATTTACGCAGGAAAGAACACTGGGGAACTGACTGGACGCATGGAAGGGGAACTTTAGCTCTGCGCAAAGTGCTCGCGGAGCACGTTTTGCCCAGGCCTATGATTAAAAAAAAACTTGACCTTGGTAGAACCCGGCTACTTCAAGCAATGGTTCTCATCTCTTCCAATCAAGCCAAGCAGCAGACATCGTTTCTTTAAAAAGGTAAAAAAATACCTTCAAGCAGATCAGAAACAGAGAAACGTAGAGGAAAAAGATCTCGGAGCATAGAATTCTTCCCTACTTAATCCTGAGGAGGTACCAAAAAGGACTGTAGCCGGTGCAAGATCACCACGTGCGAAATAAACGATGTTAATCCAGAGATAAAATTCCATCGACAAGATACTTTGTACCGTAGAAACGAAGATAAATTTCTTGAAAATTGAACTTTAGAGAAAAAGAAAAAGAAGAATAGAGGAAAAAATCGCTGAAATTATAAATCATCTTTACAAAATCACGAAATAGAGAGGAGGCAGAAACAGGTCAGCACACCTCAAGTAACCACACAGGAATCCCATGCGAGGTTCTGTCAAGTTTCAGGGAAGTTTGGGTGATGTGTGGGATGCATTTCAATGTAAATTTGGGTTTCGAAACCAACGTTCTTGATAAATAACAAAATTTAACGGATTTGTGACGTCACACTGGTTTGCACAATACTTTGTCCTTTTCTGTCTCATTACAACGCAACACACAACGTACCCATGGAACTTCGCCCTTACATGCATGCGTTGAAAGTTGCGTTGTAAGAAAAAGACATACGTAGAGTTCCTATAAAGAGAGTTAGGACACGCGAGGTTCAACTTTTGATTGGCTAAGCGTAACCGGAGACGGAAGTGTTTTGAAAGTTTTTTATTGGTTGAAAAGAGCGCGCTGATTTTAAAATGCTTTCTTAAAAGACATTTTTAAACTTCGCCCGCTCTTTTCAACCAAACACACAATTTGCTTCATCGTCACTTCCGTCTCCGGTTTGTCAACAGGCTAGTGGAAGGGGGCACGTGTCTTCACTCTCTTTATAGGAACTTTAGACATACGTAAATCTGCGTCTTTTTCTCTCTTATAACAATGCAACTTTCAACATAGGGATTCATACATCGCAGCAGGTACGGTAGAAATATTTTTATTGGTTACGTCTATTTTGCTAGTCAGGTGTTCTGCTTCCTGTGTGTCAATAAATCACGATTTTTCTGAAATGTTATTTATTCCTTATATACGTATGTTTATTATATAGTTTTTTGCATTTATCCATAATTTAACGTTTCTTAATGTTTTCTCAAAAGTTAAGTTGCTTTTCTTCAGTTTTAAGCTCGAAATACCTTTTGGATGATTGGGCATAATGCATTAAATGATCGAGCAACCACCCCAATTGTCCAAATGCCGCTTGGACAATTGAGCAGACGGCTTGCTCAACTAGCCAAAATGCTTGCTCAATAACCCCCTTTTTACTGGGTAATTTTATAAACTTTTAAAATTCTATGAACACCAAAATAGTGACAATTTCAAAATATAAACAATGCTCATAATATTCACAAAGGCAAACTGACATTTCACAAAAAAATTTGAACATCGCACTTGCGTTTTCGTTTTCGGTTTCCTTTTCAAAATTACGTGATAGGCACCCTAAAGAGAAACAGAGTTGGGCGATTGAAAAATATTTATTTTTAAGTGTTCCATACCATTTCTACAAAAAAGTCTTTTTTTCCCATCAATTTTGCATGGGAAACTTTGAGCGCTTTGAGCCCCATCTAAATATTATGAAATAAAAAATAGGGGTATTTTTTTATATAGAACAATCCTAGGGGGTGAGAGAATGAAAAATAAAAAATTTTTGTTTTGGACCACCCTAGTCTAGACTCGTTTGTGTGTTTCGGTAAGAGAACTCACCTAGCGGCATTTCTATGAAAATGAACTCTTGTACAGGAGTCTATGTAGGTTCCCATATCAGATCTTATATGTTTACCCACATAGCCTCCTATATGTCTACCCATATAGGATCCTGTGTAGGGACCTACATGGATTCCCATACGAGAGTTCATTTCAAAGAAATACCGCTAGGTGCGGCATGTCCATTTAAAAAAAACCGTTTTCAAAAATCCTATGTAGGATACTACCTAGGAACCTACATAAATTCCTATATGCCGACTCACATAGGATCCCATATGGGATACTGCATAGAATCGCCTATATAAGAAATGGATACATGAGATGATCCTATATGGGAAAGAACAAAGGATCCTATGTGGGATAGTACGTAGGATCGACATGAAATCCTAAATGGGATGGTACATAGGATCCCATATGTAAAATTGCATAGGATTTCCCATACGACACGGTGGGCAGGAAGCGACAATAGGTTGCACAAAAATGTCGGCAAAAACTGCAAGTGGGGTTGTATTTGTTGATGATTACAGGTAAAAAAATCCGTTTAGAATGAAATCCTGGCTGCTCCTATTCCAAAGTTATGCACATTTTACATTTTTCTTTTTAATAAGATCAAATTTCGCAAAATAGAAAAAACGCGTGCGAGTATGTGTTTGTGTGTTTCTTATAGCCAAATAAAGCATCGTTTGTAATTTTGCAAATTCGAAAATACAGAATCATAAATATCTAATGGTAGAAGTCCCTAGCACTGAAAACATTTGCAACGGTTTTGTTTGAAGCCAGTTTCAGGTTATTTAAATCCGATTTGGAAAAAAAGAGAGTTGTAGCTTAATTCAATCCAAAACAATTTTCAGTGAGGTGACGCGATGGTCCTTATATGTTTTCCATAATAAAAACTTCGAAACTTGAGAGCTAAAAAAAGTGCTGTGATTATATCTGTCAAAAATAATGTCGATTCCCCACCCAAAATTCAAATGCGATCATAAAGAAAATTGTTTGAAGGTATTCGCTACATGTGGTAAAAAAATTTTGTTTAAAAATAAACCTTCCCATCATTTCTTATTATCTGAAAGTCATATTAGGGTAATAAAAGAACATATTAATGAACAGTTTGATATTTCTAATAATAAATTCCCAAAAAGTTTGTGTAACTCTCGTCGACAGAGTATCTATTAATGAATATGAAAAAAAAAATTTAAAAGGCCTTGTCCAACTGCTCCCAATTACGAGGATCTTAATTTGTCGAAGGAAATAAGAACGTCGATTTGTAATTGTTACATTTGCCTAACAGCGCGACTTACTAACCATTCAAAAACAAATAAAGGTAGAGGTCATGTTCGAAAGTTTTCCACTAAAATTGGTCTAAATAATGGTCTTCATGATGCTGTGCAAATTGCGTCAGATTCTAAAAGTAATGAAAATGCAGTCGAAGCCCGATCTTCTATTAAAATCTGTAGCAGTTGTTTCCAAGAAATTGGTAAAGGCATTCCACATTCTTGTAAAGGTCCTTCCTCTTCAAATGCACGTGATAATGTGTTCAATATAGTGGAACAATTAACTGAGAAACAACAGAATCAAATAGTAACTACTATTTTGAAAAGAAAACTTGAGAGCAGTAAAGATGCAAAAAATGAGATTCTTTTGAATACGGGGGATTCAAAAGCTCGCATAACTGTAAATAAGAAAGAAGAGAAAGAAGTCATCTTTTCTGCTTAAAGTTTGGATACGTTCCAAACTAATACTGGATGTTCTACATATTATATGAAAAAATTGGTTAACTTGATTCGTACTTCTGTTGGAAGAAAATCAGTTTCTACAAATCATAATCAACATATGTATGAAAAATCAAATTTGATGGAAACCATTTATAAAGAAGATCTCTATGAATTTGAAACAACCAAGGAAGGAATTAAAAAAAGACCAGTCGTGTATGCCAATGCGACAGAATTTCTTGATTTTGTCTTTGAGAAACGGAAAATTGAGCATATAGAAGAAACAAGAATAAAATTAATGGTAGATGGAGGCAAGGATTTTTTAAAATTTCTATCTCAATTTCAACTCAAGAAGACGAAAAAAAGCAGATGATTCAAGTAAGTATAAAAGCAAGAACGTTTCATATTATTCCAATGGTGGAAGTGTTGTGAACGAACACAAAATGACCAGCGTCTACAAATTGATTTTATTGTGCATAGTTCCTGAGATTAAGGAGACTTATAAAAATTTCAAAACATTAGTTGAATTAACCTAAATAAATGAGATACCTTTTAAATTTGTTGCAGACTTAAAACTTGTTCTCAGTGGCGGATCCAGACTTGGTTCCAGGAGGGGGTTATACATGAGAGAGAAAGAGACAACACTATAGTGTTGTCTCTCTCTCTCATGCAAATCTAAGTTAGCTCCAGGGGGGGGGGGTCATGACCCCCATGACCCCCCCGTGGATCCGCCACTGCTTATTCTTCTTGCTAATGGAATGCAAACGGCGACGGCAACGTACCCTTGTCCTTATTGTTTTATTACCCTAAATGAATTAAACAGTTTTGATAAAATGATTGCAGATAGTGATTCGAATAGTGATGAAGAAAATGCTGACTGAAAAAAAATCCTTCTGAACTACAGCTTTTACAAGGGTTTGTGAATCATCTCTTTTGGGATGGTATAGTTAAAATTAATAGTATCGGCGAAGAAAAAGCGTTGTTGTGGCCAAAGAAATTAGGTATATCTCATAAAAACTACCATGAAAATATGTTTGAAGGCAATCAATGTCAGAAACTTCTTAAAGAAGCAGATAAATTACAGGTTCCTAAAATTTACGAGGATGTCGGGCCATTTCGATTACAACTATTTATTACACTGAGAGAAATGCATGCCCATTATCATAACCATAACAATGTGGTTGACTGGTATGTAGTCACTGAGCCAATACTGTACCGTTTCTGTACCCAAGTCCACTACTTACAGTAACCAGAAATGTAGTTGTTGTTCCTAGATTCACTTAGAAAAACGATTTCTGGTTGTGGGAACCAAGGACGTGGTGAAAATTGTCTTTGACTACAAATATATGTCATAGCAACTTGAATGGCAATTTTTCAAAACGTTCAATCCTAGTTTCAGTTACCAGGAAATTTGCGCATATGCAGTTGTTTTTATCGCGTGTTCTCTTAACCCATTAACGCCTGAAACTGAAAAATTTTTTGTTCATTTTCAAGCTATGTTTTTACCATCAAACTAAATAATATTGTTTACCTGAGGTACATTTTCTTTAGGTCTTGGATGTGCTCTTTTCGAATCTGAAGTCAAAAATCAATTTTTTTCATACCAAAATTAAATATGGCGGTTTTTATGTAAAAAAACGAAATAAAAATTTCAATTTTTACATTTTTTTTCACCCAGACACAGTGAGCGCATATAACTTTGCTTTCAACCAAAAGTGCATAAAAATTGTTCACTTTAAAGATATGTAGGGCAGAATTAAAAATTTCAAGATGGCAGACCTAATATGGCGTCAAATCCATTATAAAATTTTCAAGCTCATGCACATATTTTACTAATCGCCAAAATGTCCTCGAATTTGCCTAAATTTCCTTGCTCGGAGGTTTTCGGGGTCGCTGGTTACGAATCTGAAGTTAGATTTTCAAAATTCAAAATGGCGGATCCAATATGGCGGATCAAAAAATTAAATTTTCGTCTAATGCAGTTCAAATTCGTTACTCGGGGGTTTTTGGGGTCTCTGATTACGAATCTGAAGTTAGATTTTCAAAATTCAAAAAAGCGAATCCAATATGGCGGATCAAAAAATTAAATTTTTGTCTAATGCAGTTCAAATTGCTTACTCAGGGGTTTTTGGGGTCGCTGGTTACGAATCTGAAGTCAGATTTTCTAAATTCAGAATGGTAGATTCAATATGGAGTACGAAACCTTTTGAAAATCAATTTTATTGTCATTTGCCGTTTTTTATGAACGTTAACCGACTCTTACCACGTGGAGGTAGACAAAATTAAGAGTCTTTTTTGTTTTTTTTTCTTTAAAACATTGTGACATTAGAACATACAATTTTTGCCGAATATTTAGTAACGAATTTGAACTGAATCAGATAAGAATTCAAATTTTTCATCCGCCATTTCGACTTTAGAAAATCTAACTTCAGATACGCAATCAGCGACCCCAGAAACCCCCGAGTAACTCCGTTTCAACTGATTTTAAGAAATTTTAATAAATTTGTTCCGCCATATTGGATCCGCCATTTTAAATTTTAAAAATCTAACTTCAGATTCGTAATCAGAGACCCCAAAAACCCCCGAGTAACGAATTTGAACTGCATTAGACGACAATTTAATTTTTTGATCCGCCATATTGGATCCGCCATTTTGAATTTTGAAAATCTTACTTCAGATTCGTAACCAGCGACCCCAAAAACTCCCGAGTAAGAAAATTTAGGCGAATTCGAGGACATTTAGGCGATTAGTAAAATATGTGCATGAGCTTGAAAATTTTGCAATGGAATTGACGCCATATTAGGTCCGCCATCTTGAAATTTTTAATTCTGCCCTACCATTTTTGATGGTAAAAACATAGCTTGAAAATGAACAAAAAATTTTTCAGTTTCAGGCGTTAATGGGTTAATATTCTGTCATCCAGTGTGCCCAACAAATTAGTTCAACACGTGATAAACTTGTAAAGTGCTTTTCTATCATTATTTAACATAAGAACAGTTTATTAGTTAAAATATTTAATGGTCTGTGTGATAAGAAAGGTAAGTTCATAAATGACTATTGTAAATTTCATTGACATTTGTTTTTGGATGCTACTGCCCTTACGAAAGTTTATGACATAAAATGTATGTCATACGCGCTTGACGTAAATTACATGACGTTTTTTCGCGACGTCAAGTAAATCACGTCAGAAAAATTACGTCAAAAAAAAAATGCCACAAATCACTAAAATAAATGATTTTTTAAGAAATAAACGATTCTAAACAGCAAAATACAAGAAACAATGAACAGCTTGGGTTGTAAACTACACATAAAGGTTATGTGTAGCTTAAAATTAATAAAAGTTATATTTCAGTTAATAAATACAATTTTTAAATTTAATAAATTAAAAAAGAATTTTAAAAATGCAAATTACTATAAAAGTGAACGAATTAAGATTAATTGTTGCTACAATTAACTGCGAGAACCTCACATAATGAGGATATTTTTTAAAAACAAATTTAGGGGGACAGGGAATCGAACCCGGGTTTGCCGCACGCAACTAACTAAAACCTAACGCCTAACCAACTGAGCTATCTCGATTAACTTCTATACAAACAACAAATATTTTTCTTAAACTGCAAGTCCATATTATGTGTTTTGCTGGAAAATATGTAAAAAAGCAAAAATCTAAATTCTTAAACGACTTATTATGATAAAACTTATTGTTTTAAAGAAGCCAGACAATATACAAAGAAATAAATAGTTAATTTCTAAAAGAAAACATAAAGAACTGAATTCCGTCAACCCAAAGCAAAACAACAATATAAAATGAGTTCAAAATTATTGCAAATGATTAATGGATGCCTCCTCAATCAGATTGCACTTGCAAAATCTTTAAAAATTGGCAAATTAATAATAAAAATAGCGAAAACAAGCAAGTTGTTTAAGCCAACTAATCTGCACAGATTGACCACCAATCAGAGGAGGTCACGTGCTTTTCCGCACGAAAATCAAATCACTCTTGTTGACTTAAAGAATATATCAGTACAAAAATCAAAAGTTTAAACAAAAATAATTGATTAATCAATTCTGATCATTATTGAAAGCATAATTATTTCATTTCTTAAGAACAAAATGTTACAATTAATAAAATTAAATTTAAAAGTAAACTAATTAAATCCAAATAAAAATAAAATATTTATCTACCACAAAATTAACAATTAAAAAAATAAAACTTTAATTACACAAAAAAAAATTGAGATATTAAGATAACAAAAACTAAAATGTACGACAGGTAGTAGCAGAAAGGGGTACAACAATCAATTTGCACAAAAAAATCTAATCAAATCTAAATTAGTTGATCATACTCAAAAATATACAATTTAATTATTTGAATTAATAAAAAAAATGATCAACCCATGAAAACCACCCTAAAGGATGATATTCTGACAAAATTATTAAAAAAATAAAAATTCGTTCAAAAAAAAATCTAATCACAATCTGAAAGAGTAAAACATACTCAGAAATATACACCCTAACTTTGTAAATTAATAACAAAAAATATCAACACCTGAAAACCACCCCTAATAAAAACATTCGGATAAAATTAAAAAAGAAAATATCAATTTACGCAAAAAAATTGTAAAAAAAATTTGAAATGCTAAAACATTACCTATATCTGAAACAATAATTTTGTCCGTTTATTATACATATGGGAACATTCCTTCATAATTATGCCTTGCCAGAAATTATTGGCAAAATACACTAAAAAAATTTCAGTCAAATATCAATTATTTTCCACATTTCTAGATCTAATTTCAAACTTTTTCATCTCTAAACAAACAAAATTAAACATAAATTGAGCTACTGCGCATTGATTTCAACTTGTGAAAAAATGAAAATTCAATGCATTTTTGCCTTGCCAGAAATATTTGCCAAAATACTCTAAAAAATTTTCAGCCAAATATCAATTATTTTCCGTGTTTCTAGATCTAATTTCAAACTTTTTCATATATTAACGAACAAAATTGTACAAAAATTAAGCGACCACGCGTTACATTCAAATTTTAAATAAATGAATATTTAGTCAATTTTTACATTGCCAGAAAAATTTGGCAAAATACAGTAAAAAATTTTCAGCCAAATATCAATTTTTTTCCGTGTTTCTAGATCTAATTTCAAACTTTTTCATATATTACCAAACAAAATTGTACAAAAATTAATCGACTGCGCATTAGTTTAAACTTGACAAAAAATTAAAATTCCATCAATTTTCGCCTCGCAAGAAAAAATTTGCAAAAAACACTAAAAAAATTTCAGTCAAATATCAGTTATTTTCCGTGTTTCTAGATCAAATTTCAAACTTTTTTATATATTAACGAACAAAATTGTACAAAAATGAAGCGACTGCGCGTTACATTCAAATTGTCAAAAAATGAATATTTAGTCAATTTTTGCCTTGCCAGAAAAATTTGACAAAATACAGTAAAAAATTTTCAGCCAAATATCAATTATTTTCCGTGTTTCTAGATCTAATTTCAAACTTTTTCATATACTACCAAACAAAATTGTACAAAAATTAATCGACTGCGCATTAGTTTAAACTTGACAAAAAATTAAAATTCCATCAATTTTTGCCTCGCCAGAAAAAATTTGCAAAAAACACTAAAAAATTTTTAGCCAAATATCAATTATTTTCCGTGTTTCTAGATCTAATTTCAAACTTTTTCATATATTAACGAACAAAATTGTACAAAAATTAACCCAGTGCGCATTAGTTTCAACTTGTCAAAAAATGAAAATTCAATCAATTTTCGCCTCACCAGAAAATTTTAGCAAAATACACTAAAAAATTTTCAGTCAAATATCAGTTATTTTTCGTGTTTCTAGATCAAATTTCAAACTTTTTTATATATTAACGAACAAAATTGTACAAAAATTAAGCGACTGCGCGTTACATTCAAATTTTCAAGAAATGAAAATTTAGTCAATTTTTACCTTGCCAGAAAAATTTGGCAAAATACAGTAAAAAATTTTCAGCCAAATATAAATTTTTTTCCGTGTTTCTAAATCTAATTTCAAACTTTTTCATATATTAACGAACAAAATTGTACAAAAATTAACCCAGTGCGCATTAGTTTCAACTTGTCAAAAAATGAAAATTCAATAAATTTTCGCCTCACCAGAAAATTTTAGCAAAATACACTAAAAAATTTTCAGTCAAATATCAGTTATTTTCCGTGTTTCTAGATCAAATTTCAAACTTTTTTATATATTAATGAACAAAATTGTACAAAAATTAAGCGACTGCGCGTTACATTCAAATTGTCAAAAAATGAAAATTTAGTCAATTTTTACCTTGCCAGAAAAATTTGGCAAAATACAGTAAAAAATTTTCAGCCAAATATCAATTTTTTTCCGTGTTTCTGGATCTAATTTCAAACTTTTTCATATATTAACGAACAAAATAGTACAAAAATTAAGCGATTGCGCGTTACATTCAACTTGTCAAAAAATGAAAATTCAATCAATTTTCGCCTCACCAGAAAATTTTAGCAAAATACACTAAAAAATTTTCAGTCAAATATCAGTTATTTTCCGTGTTTCTAGATCAAATTTCAAACTTTTTTATATATTAATGAACAAAATTGTACAAAAATTAAGCGACTGCGCGTTACATTCAAATTTTAAAAAAATGAATATTTAGTCAATTTTTACCTTGCCAGAAAAATTTGGCAAAATGCAGTAAAAAATTTTCAGCCAAATATCAATTATTTTTCGTGTTTCTAGATCTAATTTCATACTTTTTCATATATTAATGAAAAAAATTGTACAAAAATTAACCGAGTGCGCATTAGTTTCAACTTGTCAAAAAATTAAAATTTCATCAATTTTCGCCTTGCCAGAAAAATTTGGCAAAATACAGTAAAAAATTTTCAGCCAAATATCAAGTATTTTCCGTGTTTCTGGATCTAATTTCAAACTTTTTCAAATACTAACGAACAAAATTGTACAAAAATTAAGCGACTGCGCGTTACATTCAAATTGTCAAAAAATGAAAATTTAGTCAATTTTTGCCTTGACAGAAAAATTTGGCAAAATACAGTAAAAATTTTTCAGCCAAATATGAATTATTTTCCGTGTTTCTAGATCTAATTTCAAACTTTTTCATATATTAACGAACAAAATTGTACAAAAATTAACCCAGTGCGCATTAGTTTCAACTTGTCAAAAAATGAAAATTCAATCAATTTTCGCCTAACCAGAAAAATTTAGCAAAATACACTAAAAAATTTTCAGTCAAATATCAGTTATTTTCCGTGTTTCTAGATCAAATTTCAAACTTTTTTATTTATTAACGAACAAAATTGTACAAAAATTAAGCGACTGCGCGTTACATTCAAATTTTAAAAAAATGAATATTTAGTCAATTTTTAACTTGCCAGAAAAATTTGGCAAAATACAGAAAAAAATTTTCAGCCAAATATCAATTATTTTCCGTGTTTCTAGATCTAATTTCAAACTTTGTCATATATTAACGAACAAAATTGTACAAAAATTAAGCGACTGCGCGTTACATTTAAATTGTCAAAAAATGAATATTTAGTCAATTTTTAACTTGCCAGAAAAATTTGGCAAAATACAGTAAAAAATTTTCAGCCAAATATAAATTATTTTCCGTGTTTCTAGATCTTTTTTCAAACTTTTTCAAATACTAACGAACAAAATTGTACAAAAATTAAGCGACTGCGCGTTACATTCAAATTGTCAAAAAATGAAAATTTAGTCAATTTTTGCCTTGACAGAAAAATTTGGCAAAATACAGTAAAAATTTTTCAGCCAAATATCAATTATTTTCCGTGTTTCTAGATCTAATTTCAAACTTTTTCATATATTAACGAACAAAATTGTACAAAAATTAACCCAGTGCGCATTAGTTTCAACTTGTCAAAAAATGAAAATTCAATCAATTTTCACCTCACCAGAAAATTTTAGCAAAATACACTAAAAAATTTTCAGCCAAATATTAAGTATTTTCCGTGTTTCTGGATCTAATTTTAAACTTTTTCATACATTAACGAACAAAATAATACAAAAATTAAGCGACTGCGCATTCAACTTGTCAAAAAATGAATATTTAGTCAATTTTCAACTTGCCAGAAAAATTTGGCAAAATACAGTAAAAAATTTTCAGCCAAATATCAATTATTTTCCGTGTTTCTAGATCTAATTTCAAACTTTTTCATATATTAACGAACAAAATTGTACAAAAATTAACCCAGTGCGCATTAGTTTCAACTTGTCAAAAAATGAAAATTCAATCAATTTTCGCCTAACCAGAAAAATTTAGCAAAATACACTAAACATTTTCAGTCAAATATCAGTTATTTTCCGTGTTTCTAGATCAAATTTCAAACTTTTTTATTTATTAACGAACAAAATTGTACAAAAATTAAGCGACTGCGCGTTACATTCAAATTTTAAAAAAATGAATATTTAGTCAATTTTTACCTTGCCAGAAAAATTTGGCAAAATACAGTAAAAAATTTTCAGCCAAATATCAATTATTTTCCGTGTTTCTAGATCTAATTTCAAACTTTTTCATATATTAACGAACAAAATTGTACAAAAATTAACCCAGTGCGCATTAGTTTCAACTTGTCAAAAAATGAAAATTCAATCAATTTTCGCCTAACCAGAAAAATTTAGCAATATACACTAAAAAATTTTCAGTCAAATATCAGTTATTTTCCGTGTTTCTAGATCAAATTTTAAAATTTTTATATATTAACGAACAAAATAGTACAAAAATTAAGCGACTGCGCGTTACATTCAAATTTTAAAAAAATGAATATTTAGTCAATTTTTACCTTGCCAGAAAAATTTGGCAAAATACAGTAAAAAATTTTCAGCCAAATATCAATTATTTTTCGTGTTTCTAGATCTAATTTCAAACTTTTTCATATATTAATGAAAAAAATTGTACAAAAATTAACCCAGTGCGCATTAGTTTCAACTTGTCAAAAAATTAAAATTCCATCAATTTTCGCCTTGCCAGAAAAATTTGGCAAAATACACTAAAAAATTTTCAGCCAAATATCAAGTATTTTCCGTGTTTCTGGATCTAATTTCAAACTGTTTCATATATTAACGAACAAAATAGTACAAAAATTAAGCGACTGCGCGTTACATTCAAATTTTAAAAAAATGAATATTTAGTCAATTTTTACCTTGCCAGAAAAATTTGGCAAAATACAGTAAAAAATTTTCAGCCAAATATCAATTATTTTTCGTGTTTCTAGATCTAATTTCAAACTTTTTCATATATTAATGAAAAAAATTGTACAAAAATTAACCCAGTGCGCATTAGTTTCAACTTGTCAAAAAATTAAAATTCCATCAATTTTCGCCTTGCCAGAAAAATTTGGCAAAATACACTAAAAAATTTTCAGCCAAATATCAAGTATTTTCCGTGTTTCTGGATCTAATTTCAAACTGTTTCATATATTAACAAACAAAATAGTACAAAAATTAAGCGACTGCGCGTTACATTCAACTTGTCAAAAAATGAAAATTCAATCAATTTTCGCCTCACCAGAAAATTTTAGCAAAATACACTAAAAAATTTTCAGTCAAATATCAGTTATTTTCCGTGTTTCTAGATCAAATTTCAAACTTTTTTATATATTAACGAACAAAATTGTACAAAAATTAAGCGACTGCGCGTTACATTCAAATTGTCAAAAAATGAATATTTAGTCAATTTTCGCCTTGCCAGAAAAATTTGGCAAAATACACTAAAAAATTTTCAGCCAAATATCAATTATTTTCCGTGTTTCTAGATCTAATTTCAAACTTTTTCATATATTAACGAACAAAATTGTACAAAAATTAACCCAGTGCGCATTAGTTTCAACTTGTCAAAAAATGAAAATTCAATCAATTTTCGCCTCACCAGAAAATTTTAGCAAAATACACTAAAAAATTTTCAGTCAAATATCAGTTATTTTCCGTGTTTCTAGATCAAATTTCAAACTTTTTTATATATTAACGAACAAAATTGTACAAAAATTAAGCGACTGCGCGTTACATTCAAATTGTCAAAAAATGAAAATTTAGTCAATTTTTGCCTTGCCAGAAAAATTGGGCAAAATACAGTAAAAATTTTTCAGCCAAATATGAATTATTTTCCGTGTTTCTAGATCTAATTTCAAACTTTTTCATATATTACCGAACAAAATTGTACAAAAATTTATCGACCGCGCATTAGTTTAAACTTGACAAAAAATTAAAATTCCATCTATTTTCGCCTTGCCAGAAAAAATTTGCAAAAAACGCTAAAAAATTTTTAGCCAAATATCAATTATTTTCCGTGTTTCTAGATCTAATTTCAAACTTTTTCATATATTAACGAACAAAATTGTACAAAAATTAACCCAGTGCGCATTAGTTTCAACTTGTCAAAAAATGAAAATTCAATCAATTTTCGCCTCACCAGAAAATTTTAGCAAAATACACTAAAAAATTTTCAGTTAAATATTAGTTAATTTCCGTGTTTCTAGATCAAATTTCAAACTTTTTTATATATTAACGAACAAAATTGTACAAAAATTAAGCGACTGCGCGTTACATTCAAATTGTCAAAAAATGAATATTTAGTCAATTTTCGCCTTGCCAGAAAAATTTGGCAAAATACACTAAAAAATTTTCAGCCAAATATCAATTATTTTCCGTGTTTCTAGATCTAATTTCAAACTTTTTCATATATTAACGAACAAAATTGTACAAAAATTAACCCAGTGCGCATTAGTTTCAACTTGTCAAAAAATGAAAATTCAATCAATTTTCGCCTCACCAGAAAATTTTAGCAAAATACACTAAAAAATTTTCAGTCAAATATCAGTTATTTTCCGTGTTTCTAGATCAAATTTCAAACTTTTTTATATATTAACGAACAAAATTGTACAAAAATTAAGCGACTGCGCGTTACATTCAAATTGTCAAAAAATGAAAATTTAGTCAATTTTTGCCTTGCCAGAAAAATTGGGCAAAATACAGTAAAAATTTTTCAGCCAAATATGAATTATTTTCCGTGTTTCTAGATCTAATTTCAAACTTTTTCATATATTACCGAACAAAATTGTACAAAAATTTATCGACCGCGCATTAGTTTAAACTTGACAAAAAATTAAAATTCCATCTATTTTCGCCTTGCCAGAAAAAATTTGCAAAAAACGCTAAAAAATTTTTAGCCAAATATCAATTATTTTCCGTGTTTCTAGATCTAATTTCAAACTTTTTCATATATTAACGAACAAAATTGTACAAAAATTAACCCAGTGCGCATTAGTTTCAACTTGTCAAAAAATGAAAATTCAATCAATTTTCGCCTCACCAGAAAATTTTAGCAAAATACACTAAAAAATTTTCAGTTAAATATTAGTTAATTTCCGTGTTTCTAGATCAAATTTCAAACTTTTTTATATATTAACGAACAAAATTGTACAAAAATTAACCCAGTGCGCATTAGTTTCAACTTCTCAAAAAATTAAAATTCCATAATTTTCGCCTTGCCAGAAAAATTTGGCAAAATACACTAAAAAATTTTCAGCCAAATATCAATTATTTTCCTTGTTTCTAGATCTAATTTTAAACTTTTTCATATATTAACGAACAAAATTGTACAAAAATTAACCCAGTGCGCATTAGTTTCAACTTGTCAAAAAATGAAAATTCAATCAATTTTCGCCTAACCAGAAAAATTTAGTAAAATACACTAAACATTTTCAGTCAAATATCAGTTATTTTCCGTGTTTCTAGATCAAATTTCAAACTTTTTTATTTATTAACGAACAAAATTGTACAAAAATTAAGCGACTGCGCGTTACATTCAAATTTTAAAAAAATGAATATTTAGTCAATTTTTACCTTGCCAGAAAAATTTGGCAAAATACAGTAAAAAATTTTCAGCCAAATATCAATTATTTTCCGTGTTTCTAGATCTAATTTCAAACTTTTTCATATATTAACGAACAAAATTGTACAAAAATTAACCCAGTGCGCATTAGTTTCAACTTGTCAAAAAATTAAAATTCCATCAATTTTCGCCTTGCCAGAAAAATTTCTCAAAATAAACTAAAAAATTTTCAGTCAAATATCAGTTATTTGCCGTGTTTCTAGATCAAATTTCAAACTTTTTTATATATTAACGAACAAAATTGTACAAAAATGAAGCGAATGCGCGTTACATTCAAATTGTCAAAAAATAAATATTTAGTCAATTTTTAACTTGCCAGAAAAATTTGGCAAAATACAGTAAAAAATTTTCAGCCAAATATCAATTATTTTTCGTGTTTCTAGATCTTTTTTCAAACTTTTTCATATATTAACGAACAAAATTGTACAAAAATTAAGCGACTGCGCGTTACATTCAAATTGTCAAAAAATGAAAATTTAGTCAATTTTTGCCTTGCCAGAAAAATTTGGCAAAATACAGTAAAAATTTTTTAGCCAAATATGAATTATTTTCCGTGTTTCTGGATCTAATTTCAAACTTTTTCATACATTAACGAACAATATAGTACAAAAATTAAGCGACTGTGCGTTACATTCAAATTGTCAAAAAATGAATATTTAGTCAATTTTTGCCTTGCCAGAAAAATTTGGCAAAATACAGTACAAAATTGTCAGCCAAATATCAATTATTTTCCGTGTTTCTAGATCTAATTCAAACTTTTTCTTATATAAACGAACAAAATTGTACAAAAATTAACCCAGTGCGCATTAGTTTCAACTTGTCAAAAAATTAAAATTCCATCAATTTTCGCCTTGCCAGAAAAAATTTGCAAAAAACGCTAAAAAATTTTTAGCCAAATATCAATTATTTTCCGTGTTTCTAGATCTAATTTCAAACTTTTTTATATATTAACGAACAAAATTGTACAAAAATTAACCCAGTGCGCATTAGTTTCAACTTGTCAAAAAATGAAAATTCGATCAATTTTTGCCTCGCAAGAAAAATTTGGCAAAATACACTAAAAAATTTTCAGCCAAATATTAGTTATTTTTCATATTTCTAGACCTAATTTCAAACTTTTTCAGCTATTAACAAACAAAATTGATCCAAAATTAACCTACTGCGCATTGGTTTCAGCTTGTTAAAGTTGCTCAATTTATGTTCAATTTTGTTCGTTAATAGATGAAAATGCTTGAAATTAGATCTAGAAATATAAAAACAATTGATATTTGACTGACAATTTTTTAGTGTAATTTGCCAAATATTTTTGGCAAGGCAAAAATTGACTAAATTTTCATTTTTTGACAATTTGAATGTATCGCGTAGTCGCTTAATTTTTGTACAATTTTGTTCGTTAATATATGAAAAAGTTTGAAATTAGATGTAGAAACACGTAAAATAATAGATATTTGGATAAAAATTTTTTAGTGTATTTTGCTAAAATTTTCTGGTGAGGCGAAAATTGATTGAATTTTTATTTTTTGACAATTTGAAACTAATGCGCACTGGGTTAATTTTTGTACAATATGGTTCGTTAATATATGAAAAAGTTTGAAATTAGATCTAAAAACACGGAAAATACTTGATATTTAGCTGAAAATTTTTTAGTGTATTTTGCCAAATTTTTCTGGCAAGGCAAAAATTGACTAAATTTTCATTTTTTGACAATTTGAATGTAACACGCAGTCGCTTATTTTTTGTACAATTTTGTTCGTTAATATTTATTTATTTATTTATTCATTCATAAACGGGCGAAATACAAAACATGAAAAAGAGCCCTTTCGTACAATAAGTACTAATTATAATAAAAAAAAAGAAACGATTACAGATAAATATAAATAAAATGACCAAATAAAGGCCAAGATTAACAAATCAATGTTGATAACAGAGCAAACATAATAACATTCTAGAGACCATTGACGTAGTCACGCAGAGTTTTGATAAAAATGCTTAATGAGTCTCCGAAAAAGTTGATTCTAGTGTTCATGTGGACGGAGTTAGCCTCCCTACACAATCTATTAAGTATGGAATCTTCTTCAAAATCTGTTTTAAATGACGATAATCTAAATAAAGACGGATTACGTAGGTTTGAAGTATTTAAGTTAAAATTAAGTTTATCATATAAAGCCGGACAATTAATCAAACCATTAATTAATTTAAAGACAAATAAAATGTCAGCGAAAAGAAATCTTGATGAAATTTTCTGAATATTAAAACGGGTTCTAAGATCCGTATAGTCGTGACTGAATCTGTCGTGATACACGCCCAACTGACCCGCAGCAAAGCGGAGAAATTTGTTTTGAACTCGCTCAAGCTTAGTGATGTACACATTATAGGTTGGACACCAAATAACCGAAGCAAATTCAAGATGCGATCTTACTAGGGAAAAATACAAGCATCTTAAAGTCTTCAAACTTTTAAATTGAGTTGCATTTCTCATAACGAAACCGAGCGACCTAGAAGCGCTGCAAATCACCTCAGATACATGGGCATTAAAATTAAGAGTAGATGTGAATGTAATGCCAAGGTCCCGTACTTGACTCACTCTAGGGAGCTCCTCATTGCCCACTTTGTAGCAAAAATTCAAAGTGTTTTTTTTCCTGGAGAAAGATAAAACACAGCATTTTTTAATATTAATATTGAGATTAATTCTGGAAGACCATGTCGCTAAACTATCAAGGTCCGCTTGCAAAGCAAGCAAATCTTGCGTACAGCGAATGATCTTGTAGATCTTTAAATCGTCTGTAAAAAGAGAAAATTCGCTATTTTTTATAATGTAATGAATGTCATTGATGTAGATCAGAAAGAAGAGGGGGCCAAGGTGAGACCCTTGAGGAACTCCCGACGAGGCAGAAAATGTGTCGGAATAGGCGTAGTTAACACGGACTGAAAGATATCTATCATTGAGGTAACTGCGCACCCAAGAACATAAAGTGTCACAAAGACCCAAGTCACTCAACTTCGCAACAAGAATGTTATGATCGACTCTATCAAATGCCTTCGAAAAGTCTGTGTAGATCACATCCACCTGCTCGCCTTTCCCCAAACCTCCAGAAACGTAGTCCGTAAACAACGACAGATTTGTCACGACAGATCTACCTTTAAAAAAACCGTGCTGATTTGGAATTATAGATTTTGAAAAGAAATTATAAAAAATGTCATAAATAATACTCTCGAAAAGTTTCGAAAGCGTACTGAGGATTGTAATCGGTCTATAATTAGATACGTCACCCTTTCTGCCATTCTTGAAGAGAGGAACTACAATTCCTTTTTATATGAAAAAGTTCGAATATATGAATATATGAAAAAGTTCGAAATTAGATCTAGAAACGGGGAAAATAATTGATATTTGGCTGAAAATTTTTTAGTGTATCTTGCCAAATTTTTCTGGCAAGGCAAAAATTGACTAAATTTTCATTTTTTGACAATTTGAATGTAACGCGCAGTCGCTTCATTTTTGTACAATTTTGTTCGTTAATATATAAAAAAGTTTGAAATTTGATCTAGAAACACGGAAAATAACTGATATTTGACCGAAATTTTTTTAGTGTTTTTTGCAAATTTTTTCTTGCGAGGCGAAAATTGATGGAATTTTAATTTTTTGTCAAGTTTAAACTAATGCGCAGTCGATTAATTTTTGTACAATTTTGTTTGGTAATATATGAAAAAGTTTGAAATTAGATCTAGAAACACGGAAAAAAATTGATATTTGGCTGAAAATTTTTTACTGTATTTTGCCAAATTTTTCTGGCAATGTAAAAATTGACTAAATATTCATTTATTTAAAATTTGAATGTAACGCGTAGTCGCTTAATTTTTGTACAATTTTGTTCGTTAATATGTGAAAAAGTTTGAAATTAGATCTAGAAACACGGAAAATAATTGATATTTGGCTGAAAATTTTTTAGAGTATTTTGGCAAATATTTCTGGCAAGGCAAAAATGCATTGAATTTTCATTTTTTCACAAGTTGAAATCAATGCGCAGTAGCTCAATTTATGTTTAATTTTGTTTGTTTAGAGATGAAAAAGTTTGAAATTAGATCTAGAAATGTGGAAAATAATTGATATTTGACTGAAATTTTTTTAGTGTATTTTGCCAATAATTTCTGGCAAGGCATAATTATGAAGGAATGTTCCCATATGTATAATAAACGGACAAAATTATTGTTTCAGATATAGGTAATGTTTTAGCATTTCAAATTTTTTTTACAATTTTTTTGCGTAAATTGATATTTTCTTTTTTAATTTTATCCGAATGTTTTTATTAGGGGTGGTTTTCAGGTGTTGATATTTTTTGTTATTAATTTACAAAGTTAGGGTGTATATTTCTGAGTATGTTTTACTCTTTCAGATTGTGATTAGATTTTTTTTTGAACGAATTTTTATTTTTTTAATAATTTTGTCAGAATATCATCCTTTAGGGTGGTTTTCATGGGTTGATCATTTTTTTTATTAATTCAAATAATTAAATTGTATATTTTTGAGTATGATCAACTAATTTAGATTTGATTAGATTTTTTTGTGCAAATTGATTGTTGTACCCCTTTCTGCTACTACCTGTCGTACATTTTAGTTTTTGTTATCTTAATATCTCAATTTTTTTTTGTGTAATTAAAGTTTTATTTTTTTAATTGTTAATTTTGTGGTAGATAAATATTTTATTTTTATTTGGATTTAATTAGTTTACTTTTAAATTTAATTTTATTAATTGTAACATTTTGTTCTTAAGAAATGAAATAATTATGCTTTCAATAATGATCAGAATTGATTAATCAATTATTTTTGTTTAAACTTTTGATTTTTGTACTGATATATTCTTTAAGTCAACAAGAGTGATTTGATTTTCGTGCGGAAAAGCACGTGACCTCCTCTGATTGGTGGTCAATCTGTGCAGATTAGTTGGCTTAAACAACTTACTTGTTTTCGCTATTTTTATTATTAATTTGCCAATTTTTAAAGATTGTGCAAGTGCAATCTGATTGAGGAGGCATCCATTAATCATTTGCAATAATTTTGAACTCATTTTATATTGTTGTTTTGCTTTGGGTTGACGGAATTCAGTTCTTTATGTTTTCTTTTAGAAATTAACTATTTATTTCTTTGTATATTGTCTGGCTTCTTTAAAACAATAAGTTTTATCATAATAAGTCGTTTAGGAATTTAGATTTTTGCTTTTTTACATATTTTCCAGCAAAACACATAATATGGACTTGCAGTTTAAGAAAAAGATTTGTTGTTTGTATAGAAGTTAATCGAGATAGCTCAGTTGGTTAGGCGTTAGGTTTTAGTTAGTTGCGTGCGGCGAACCCGGGTTCGATTCTCTGTCCCCCCAAATTTGTTTTTAAAAAATATCTTCATTATGTGAGGTTCTCGCAGTTAATTGTAGCAACAATTAATCTTAATTCGTTCACTTTTATAGTAATTTGCATTTTTAAAATTCTTTTTTAATTTATTAAATTTAAAAATTGTATTTATTAACTGAAATATAACTTTTATTAATTTTAAGCTACACATAACCTTTATGTGTAGTTTACAACCCAAGCTGTTCATTGTTTTTTGTATTTTGCTGTTTAGAATCGTTTATTTCTTAAAAAATCATTTATTTTAGCGATTTGTGGCATTTTTTTTTTTGACGTAATTTTTCTGACGTGATTTACTTGACGTCGCGAAAAAACGTCATGTAATTTACGTCAAGCGCGTATGACATACATTTTATGTCATAAACTTTCGTAAGGGTGATGCAACATAACCATGATGTATAATACCTGCGATTTTACAAAAAAAAAATGTTTGTAGCAAAATTGGAATATATTCTTAATTATACTTTATTTATTTATTTAACGAAATAATTAAAGATGGTCAATTATAGTAAAAATTAAAAATAACTTTCTTAAATCCGTAGATTAAAACGTTTTAAAAATATGGAAGAAAATAACAGGGTAGATGAACTTCTCAAAAAATTCGGTCTAAGTGACTATATAAACGTTTTCAAATGTAATTTTAAAACAATATAATATTAAAGTAAAACTAATGATATTAATAACTATTATGTGAAAGAACATATGATTAATATTATATTAATAAATAATTGATTCTGCAAATTTTTCTTTGCACGTTAATTTTTACAATTCCAAATATATTCAATAAATATTATTTAATTGCAGAAAAGAATGTGGAAACTACTGAACAAGTTTTTCTTTTGACTGAGGAACAAATATTAGATTTGATTTCTAATGCAGAAGATCGATTTAAATTTGTTATACGTCGCGAAGCTGAATACAAAGAGCGATCTTCTGTCATTGTGAGTAAAATTAGAAGAATTAATTTTTAAACATGATTTTGAATGAATTTTTACTTTCCTAACGTATTATTTTTGAAAATAGTCTGTGCTATCTACAAAACGAATTGGATTTTTAACAAACTTCCTCAAACACATAGTCTCAAATTTCTAACAAAACTCGTGTTTTACTTTAATCTTGTTTTAAATGAAAATTGCTTGTATGAAGTTTTCTTATTTATCCGAAAATTTAAAATAGATAATAGATTTGTTATATTTTCTTATCTTGAATATGTTTATATTAAAATTTTGTATTGTGCAACAAAATAATATTAACGAGATAAAAGATGCTTACAAATTTAAGGTTATTATTGTAAAATAGTTTTAGTTTTATGAAAAAGCACCTGGTTCCCGTCATTACATATAGATTACTTAAATTAATATTTTTATAGGTTAACGTAGATGAAATAGTAGACAGCTCTACAAGCGGTTTACAAGTTGCTGGATTGGTTAGAACACAAACTTTTTAATACTTTAATTTTATTAAAATAAATAAGGTTGAAGGAGACAAAATCTCGCTATATTTTGCCATATCTCCTCCACTTTCCTGTAACTTGTAATATTTTCTAGTATATGGAACTTAGAAAACTTATATTTTTTATTTTATTTCGTAAAAGTAAATATAGTTCAAGCAAAAAATCATAAATTGGAATTTTTTCAATTAAAAATAATAATCGACGTGATATTCTATGTTCAACTGTCCGCATGGCTTTGAAGTTAGTTTGTGCTTGATTTTGTTTATTTCGTCGGTAATTTTAAAAATGATTTTATAATGTTAGTTGTTAATAAAAAAAAATTATTATTTATATTTACATTTATAAGACATAAAATGCAAAAATTTATTATAAAGTTTGTCTTTATAGGAGCTGAGAATCTTACTTAATAATAATTTCATTGGTGAAAGGTTAATTACTCGAACAGTTTTATCTGAACCTGACAGGAAGAAATTGTGTGAAATAGTTGTTCATCATTTGATGAAAGAATCGTTAACGTAAGTATACATTTAAATTATCTGTAATATTTTGTGCTAAATATGTAATTTTTTCAGGATAAAACGAAATAGTTTCTTACATTGGGCAAAGGAAATAGCGGCTGCATATCCACAAGAAAGTGAATTAGATTATTATAATCCTTGCCATAAATAAAAAAAAAATCCTAATGGAAAATTGTATGACTTTTATACTAATTTAAAAAAGTGGATGAAAGATAAAAATAAAAACCAGCCAGATGTTGTTGCTCGTGAGAAAAGCGCTGACGATAATAACAATTTAAATGAATTAAATAATTTTTTGAACGCAGACGAAGAAAAAAAGAAATTATGGCGAAATACAGCAAGCATTCGCAATAAAAATGGAACTATTGCAGAGTACTTTGACGAATACCCAGTCTTAAAATTGCAAATTGGGATCGAATTGGTAACTAAAATATTTTTTTTTTTTATAAAGATTACAAAAGTTACATTCGAGTGTAAAAATATATTTAACAATATTTTGTTTAAGTTGCTGATTGACTTTGATGTTGAACAAACAATTGACTCAAACATATTTTTTACGGAATGGACAAAATTGGCACCTCTCATACTTGAAGAAGGTGCTAAGCAAAGGGTGTGCGAAGATTTGTTAAATCTAGAAGGTAAATATCGTTTTTAAAAAAAAATTAAAAAATTAAAAAAAAAATTAAAATTAAAAAATAAAAAAATTAAATTATTTAATTGTTTTGAATAATTCTCATAGAAGTGCAAGAAATTTTTAGGTGTCTCAAATGAAATAGTAGCGCTTTTTGTGTTACCCTATTTATTCAAGCCTATATGCGCACGATCAAAAAGCAAACAATTTCCCGAAGTCTGGAAAGCCGGAAGACCTGAAATCGCAGAGGGATTCATCTATAGAGTTTTGGTAAGTATAAATTTTAGTTTTTCTTCTATTGTTCAAAATAATAAATATAATATTAACTTCAAAGAATTATATATTTAAATAATTTAGAGCACAAGAGAAAAACATTAAAATTCTTCCTTTCTTGAAACTGTATAATTTTTTTCTCATAATTTTTTTTTTGTTATAGACTACTGCTGATTTAGAACCGAAATGGGAGCAAAGATTGCTTAAACTGAGAAAATATGGATTGACACAGCAGCCAATTGTTATTGATATAGGATGCATTCGAAACATTACAAATGTGTATGTTTCCATCAACAACGTAAAATACGAATGTTCGGACTTGCTTACAGCTGTTGACCATTGCTTTAAATCTTTTTTTGCACTGAATGCAGACTATTCGATTGCCTCAAGACCTGCATGGGAATTTTTGCAACGACTATATGGTATCCCGTTTTTAGAAGGACAGAAGTTGAACACAAATGCGTCTATCGTGTGGAAAAATATTAAAAAGATTAGACTGTTTTTAAAGAATATTTTCTTTAAATCATAGTCAAAAGCGTTAATGTTGAATATAATATAATATATTTAAATTATATTGTATTTATAAAATTAGTCTATTAGCATCAAAACTATATCTAAAGATATTTTCTGATAATGTGATATTAGAGTAAGCTTAATAATTACATAAGATCGTTCGTCATTATTTTCGGTTAAATTTTTCAAGCCTAATTTAAAATGTGCTTTTAATCTTACAAAATAAAAGAAACCAATGTTAGAAAGCAACTTAAATGCTCCTTTTGTGATTAACGCTTTTCAGCAAAATATTTAAAAATTCATTTAAATATTCAACATAACATTCAAAGTGAAAATTCTGCTAGTTTTTCATGTAACAAAGATAACTGTAACAGATCTTTTGCAAGTTCAAAAAATCTGAAAGCACATTTACAATTAAAACACTTTAATAAGTCTAATTTAGTACAAACAAACGAACAAAGATCAGCAATTGATATCACTCCAGAAAGTCAAAACACAGACGATTATTTAAATCTAAATCATGATATCATTCAAACAGAAAATAACACAAATAATACTGCGCTTTTAAACTCTGCTGAAGAACCTAACTCTCTGGAATATGAGAAAAATCCAAGCACTAAAGAAAATACAAATGATGAAGCGAACATTTCTGATCGTTTATTGGCAAGTTTATCGGTGAGAGAGTTATTTGATTCTGTATTATCTTTAATATCCGGATTCGATTGTAACTTTTCATTGACACGTTCCCAAATCCAAGATATTGTAAAGGCATTTGAAAAATTTCTTAATAGTGAGTTTATGAACAATTTAAAATTGTTAATATTAATAAATAAAAAAACTGAAATGGCAGATGCTATTGGACATAAGTTTAACTCTTTGCAAACAGTTTTTTCTGAATTAAATACGGAACTCAAGCGTTTTAGCTTTCTTGAAAAGAGGAAGTTACTTATTGAACCAGTCCCGGTACCTTTTGGTCCTGTTTCTCGAGAAAACAATATGAGAAGTATCTCATATCTTCACTGGTCAAATGATTCCGTTAGATTTAGTATTAAAAACTTTTTTTGAAAAAAACGATGTTTTCGATAAAACTTTTGCTTATTATTCGAAGTTAAGAGAAAAAAAGATAAAATTTCAAATGTAGTTTAAACAAAAATTTGGCAAAACGTACTAGAAAAATCACCTGAATCGTTGATATTTCCTTTATGCTTATACGAAGACGCTTTTGAAACAGGTAACCCACTAGGACCAAATGCTGGAAAACATAAACTTAATGGTGTTTATGTGTCAGTGGGTTGTCTACCTCCAGAATACAGGTCAAAGTTGAATAATATTTTTCTTTTTCAACTGTACCATACTGATGATCTCTATGATTTTAGCAGAAAAGTAATCTTTAAAGAAATGATTATTCTTTTAAACAAGTTACAATCAGATGGTATCGTTTTGTCTTTAAAGGGATCTCGAGTTATAACATTACGTTTTCAGGTAATTTTTATTCAAGGTGACAATCTTGGCCTGAATGGTGTCTTAGGATTTGTGGAAAGTTTCTCAGCAAATTTTTTCTGTAGATTCTGTAAACTTATTAAATCTTTGACAAAGAAGTCTTGTGCTTAAATAAACAATAAACTACGAGACAAACAAGATTATGAAAAGGATTTACAATATACTATAAATCCTAAACAAAGCGGAATAAAGGAGGTTTGCGTCTTTAATAGTTTGAATAATTTTCATGTAACTGAAAATAAATCGGTCGACTTAATGCATGACATTCTGGAAGGTTTATGTCGCGTAGAGATGATTCAAATTGTGCTTCAAAGTATAAATAAAAACTACTTTACATTAAAAACTTTAAATTTTAGATTAACCTATTTTAGATTCAATGACTTTGAAAATCGGCCACCACTTATAACTGAAACTGATTTAAAAAATAATCACCTAAAAATGACTGCATCACAAATGATGTCTTTTGTTTTGAATTTTGGAGTGATAGTAGGTGATTTAATACTTGACGAAAACGATTCTTACTGGCGACTTTATAAGTTTTTAAGAGAAATTTTATGTATATCTCTATTGAGCGAGTTTGATGAGCTGATGATAACACATTTTACACAACTAATAGAAAACCATCACAAATTATATATTGAATTGGAAGGTGATTTGGTCCCAAAACAACATCTTTTGACTCACTATCCGCAGATAACACAGCCCCACAAAAAAAAAAAAAGTGTCATGTACTTTTGACCGGAATACCTTAGCCCTATGTATTTTGACGCGCTGAACACGAATCCGAAGTCCATTTTGCTCCATCACGTCAGGATTTTTTTCTAACCTCAAAAAACATGTCGGATTTTGAGAGGTAGGCGATTTTTTAAAAAAATTTATGGATTTACTTCAAACTTGGTATCTGGGGGTTTTTTGGGTCGCTGATTACGAATCTGAAGTTCGATTTTCAAAATTCAAAATGGCGGATCCAATATGGCGGACGAATTTTTAAAAAATTTGAAGATTTATCAGAAATAAGATGCAGAATGGAACCATGTACTTTCTTATTTGGCTTCTGCACCAAACATATCCAATCTGTTACCAAGGAATATTTTATGATAAAATTGTAATAGAAGTCATATTTGAAAATGTGAGAAACTCGCTTCGAAATCACACTCAGCAACTTAAAAACCTGAAGATATTAAATTTCATAAAAATTTCGAAAATATGACGTCAGATTCGCAATCAGCGACCCAAAAAACCCCCAGATACCAAGTTTGAAGTAAATCTTCAAATTTTTTCAAAATTCGTCCGCCATATTGGATCCCCCCTTTTGAATTTTGAAAATCTAACTTCAGATTCGTAATCAGCGACCCAAAAAACCCCCAGATACCAAGTTTGAAGTAAATCCATAAATTTTTTTAAAAAATCGCCTACCTCTCAAAATTTGACATGTTTTTTGAGGTTAGAAAAAAATCCTGACGTGATGGAGCAAAATGGACTTTGGATTCGTGTTCAGCGCGTCAAAATACATAGGGCTAGGGTATTCCGGTCAAAAGTACATGATACTTTTTTTTTTTGTGGGGCTGTGTAATTCAAGAACTTGGTCCTGTAGTAAACATGTGGTGCATGCGTCAAGAAGCTAAGCACTATCCCTTTAAAAAATATTCATATGTAAATGCTAATAGAATTAATTTGCCGTACATTTAGTTTGTCAATTCGACATCAGCTCGTTCAAATTGACTATTTTCTACAAAAAGAAATTTTTACTATCTCTATTATTAGTTATGTACAATTTCAGAGTAAAATTTTAGATGCTGAACAGTTAAATTGCGAAAACATAAACTACGAGTCTGTTAAACAAGTTTTTGTTGAAAAAACAAAATTCGAATTTAACACAATTGTTTTGCGTCAAGTTAAAAACGATATTCCTCAGTTTGGAAAAATTTGCAATATTTATAAGCGCGTAGAAACCAGTGATTATCCGAAAGACTCAGATTTTTTTATTAAAAATTCAAGTTATTCGAACAATTGAATTCAATAAGCACTACCAAGCATACGAAGTCGAAAATGCGAATGAACACGAGTTCATTAAATTAAACAACTTAAGCAGTTATCACATATGGAATTGCATTCCAAAATCAGACGAGAAATGCTTTATTCTATTTTGTCATCATCATAGTTATTTTTCATCACTTGAATAATCGTACTAAGTATTTACTGAAATAAATCAATGCTAATTAGTACCCGTGTGGAAAAGCCAAGTGGGCCCCAACTGTAACAAATAGTTCTTAAGTTATTATATTTCAAAAAAATATTTTAAAAATTATATATAACAGTGTTTTAAATAAAATTCTTTCAACAACTGAAATGCTCAAATATTTTTATTACTATAAATAATGAATTTATATAATTAATATT
Source organism: Ganaspis brasiliensis (assembly GCA_037103525.1). NCBI lineage: Eukaryota > Metazoa > Arthropoda > Insecta > Hymenoptera > Figitidae > Ganaspis > Ganaspis brasiliensis. Next base: position 83,356 of record JAZKLR010000233.1, read on the forward strand.
AATATATTAATACAAAATCGAAAACAGATTTATAATTGTTATCATGAGTTTTTTTTTAAATAAATGTTGGGTATCTCAACCACCTAACACAATTATCCTAAATCTTAATCGCAATTACTTCAACTCGTCTTTTGTAGTCTATATAACCTGCTAAAAGAATTTTAGAGACTATTGTAAGGTAGTTTTGTCAAGCAAGGAAGCTGGTTACTGTAACCAGGAATTTCAGGTTACTGCAAAAGAGACTCAATGTCACTCAAACTGTACTCTAAAGGTAAACAAAATATTCAACTACATTTCCTGGTTGTAATAACTAGCTTTTAACGTTAAGACAACTCCACTTTTTTTTGTTCGTATAACTTCAATGTGTAGCTAAAGACAATTTTCACCACAAAAGTCTGGTTATGAAAACCAGGAATTTCTCTTAGTGTACCTCATTCAAAGCAACGGATAAAATCGTCAATACTTGTTTTTCTGCAAAACAAGCGGATCTTAGTGATTTTGAAAAAAATCTTTGTGAACTCCGTGAAGCTTTGAAAAGCACTGGAATTTCTCAAACCGTCAAAATCCATATTATTCTTGACCATTTGAAGCAAGCCTTTACTTTCATCAATAACGATGGTTTAGAATTATGGTCTGAGCAGGCTGGGGATTCGGTTCATAGAGAATTCATTAAATTCTGGGGTAAGTTTAAAATAGGTATGATCGAAGAACCTACTTTTATAAGCTGATTAAAGAAACCTGTTGTTACTTTTTCATCCCAGCATATTTAAAAATTTATATTTCTTAAGATACAAAAGATGTATAATCATTGCACAAAGTATTACGAAAATTATAAGAAAATATCACATAAAAAATACAACAAATTTTTTAAAAAAATCAAAAAATATCACAAAGAAACTTTAAAAAATTAAAAAAAAGAGGGGTGCAGAGTAAGATACCTCTACGTGGTGCACTTTGGAAACGATAGGTGCACCCTGTGCTGGGATAACCACTCACACAGAAAAGATGCGGTTACGACGACTGCCTGTAATGCGCAGTGCCACTCACAATAGATTTCTCTAGGATGGAGATCAGGATTCAGTTGGAAGTGGCAATAGAACAGAACCCAGACAACGATCAAGTAATGACCCGGAACAAGCTCGAGTGCGTTTCAAATGGAAGGACCAACTTCGGAAGGACATCTTGTTGTGTTGGCACAACAGTTCTCTAGGCAGAAAAGGATATATGGGGCAAAATTTCTGAACTGTCCAGGTTAAAAAATAAATTTTATTTAAATTTTGCTAAAATGTTATATTTTTAGTGGAAGTTTAAATACCAAATATTTTAAAATTCCAGGAAATAGTTTTTGAGTTACACAGTTTTCAAAATTTAAATTTTTTAAAATATAGTTTTTTAAATTTATTATATTTCTAAGTAGATTGCATAAAAGTTAACATATATATTGTGATTTTTAAAGCTTTTTTTAAAGGCTATTCGATGATGATAAATGTTTTTTGTAGAAAGAAAATTTGACCTTGAAATCCAAGGTCAAAAGTGTTAATTTGATTGTATCTCGAAATCGGATTTTTTAAAAAAATTTTAACCTATTTCAATGGAAAGCTTGACTTTTTTTCTATACGATATGTAAAAATGAGAGTGAAACTCTAAACATATTTGTCAAAAATACATCTTAAATACCAGCGAGCGCTCGACGAACCAGTGATTACTCGCGCGAGGTCGCGCTATTCGAGCGCGCACGGGTATTTTTGACAAAAGTATTTAGAGTTCCACTTTGATTTTTATATAAGTTATAGGAAAAAGTTAATCTTTCCATTCAGATAGGTTAAATTTTTTTTAAAAAATCCGATTTCGAGATACAATCAAATTAACACTTTGACCTTGAATTTCAAGGTCAAATTTTTTTTTACAAAAAAACATTTATCATCATTGAATACTCTGTAAAAAAGCTTTAAGAACCACTATATATGTTAACTTTTATGTAATCTACTTAGAAATATAATAAATTTAAAAAACTATATTTTAAAAAAATTCAAAATTTTAAAACTGTGTAACTCAAAAACTATTTCCTGGAATTTAAAAAAATTTGGTATTTACACTTTCACTAACAATAGAAACATTTTAGCAAAGTTTGAATAAAATTTATTTTTTGACCTGGACAGTTCAGGAATTTTGCCCCATATGCTAAGGCTGCATACGCGATGGGGCAATATGTAGGGAAATGTCTTAATGCGCGGGCCCCTTTAAGATAGAAATAAAAATGTGTTTGTAACTGAGTTAAAGAAATTAATTTACTCCGTTAATTAGCTAACACCTTTAGCTATCTAACGGAGTATATTCATTCTTTTAACTCAGTTACAAACATTTTTATTTCTATCTAAAAGTGGCCCGCACATTAAGACATTTCCCTACCCCCAATACGCAAAAATGATGCCTCAGAATCTAAGAGATCAGGTATCCTCTCTGAGGAAAAAGCCTAAAGCACAATGAATCGTAATCGCTAATCCTTAATTGTAAGAATGAGAGGAAGTAGGACAGACATAGAAGGGATATAAAGTTTTTAAATTTTATAAATCTGTTTCGTCTGAGTGCGAGACAGATACAATGAATTAGATTCCGTAAATTCTCGGCTGAAGTCATGGATGGAGAGGGGCAGTTGCCCCTCTTGCCACTCCCTTAATCCGGCACTGATGAAGCTTTTCTTGAGGAAGAAAAAATCCATCAAAGAACATACAAGTTCTTGACACACCAGCGCCAACGAACGAAGATATTAACATGAGATCAAGGAAAACAATAATTCATCTTAAGGTTTCCATAAAAATGGACAAAATGGCTGAGGGAAATCAAGATCTCTTATTATTCCCAGAACATGTAGATCTCTAGGCATTCAGCTCTGCGGTATATGATAAAGCTGTGTCCTTGCTTCGTGAAAGTAACAGAAAGTATGTGGCAGAACGCGTGGTTAGGACCTACAAACGAATCAAACTAGTGCTGTTTAAAATCAGAGTGGCTCGACGACATGCTTCTCAATTACAGCTTGTGATAGCGTATCTAGAATCAAATAAAAGTTTTACACCAAGAGTTTTCAAAATAGCCCAAACTCTGAAAAGATTGCATCACACTCTGAAGAAATCGAAGTTGCAGACCATCAAGCAACTTTGGATTGAGAAGATATGTTCTCTTGTAGTCATAAGAGAACGTTGGGAACTGCGTATTGACTGGATTAAGCAAAATAATATCTTTGCTACTATGGGACGTCTCATACAGTCAATGATGAAGATGCGTCTTTACCACTCTTCAGAAGCTTCTGTCTAGGACATGGGCTTTACCATCCTAGTGAAGCATGTTCACCAATTACTGAGGAAGAGGTTAGAAATGCAATTGCTAAAACTAAAAACTTTTCAGCACCTAGACTGTCTTACAACCTAGGTCTCACGTCTCACCTAGCTTGTCTTAACACGTGTTACAAGCTATTTACTTGCATCCTATAAGAAAGGATATCTGTAGAGCCAGTTTGGAGTGCAATAAGTGAACAACGTAAGTGTAAAAGAGGACTGTCGGGTTATAGGGAGAACCTATTAATAGATAGGTATGTGACCCAAGACTCGATATTGTATCGTCTTAACCGGTCAAGGGCTTGGATTGCTTACGATAAAGCATTCGAATCTACGAGTCATGAGCTGATTATTAAGCTCCTTGATTGCTTACAGTTATATACATCTGAACTTCATTAGATGCTTGAATGAGCTAATGCGCATGTGGAAGACAAGGTTTGTTATAACATCTAACAAACAGCAGCTGATGACTAGCATCATCTCTTTAAGGAGAGAAGTTTTCCAAAGATACTCACTCAGTCCTTTACTTTCTTGTATCTCCCTTTTGCCTCTGTCTATTGTGCTTCGAGAAAATAACTCTGGATACATATGTAGCAAACCAAGAAATAGAGTTTACAAAATCAATCATCTCTTTTATATGGATGATCTTAAGCTTTATGCTTCTGGTAGAGATGCACTTAAGATTATTGTGTTTGCAGTACATGAGTATTCCAGAGTGTTTGGAATAGAATTTGGGTTGAATAAATGTGCCGTTTTCCCCTCAAGTAGTTGAAGAAGTGAAACATCTGAAACACCCAACGACTCTGAGGATCTTCAACACATTGGTGTCAACGTCATTCATCATCTTGGTCAAGGAAAAAATTACGCATATCTTGGAATTCCACAAGCGGAGACTCAAGATGTGCGTCAGCTTAAAGGTAATCTTCAAATAAAATATCGTGGTCTTCTAAGAAAAATTTAATTGTCCGAATTATCTGGGAAGAATATGATACAAGTCTTAAATACATTAGCCATTCCTTTGCTTCTCTATACCTTTGGAGCAGTTAAGTGGAATGTTAATGAGCTGAAGATACAAGATAGAGAAACTCGCAAGATGATGACAATCCTTCAAAGTCATCATCCGAAGTCTTCCGTGCCTCCAATTTACCTTCCACGAGATCGAAGAGGAAGAGGTCTACTGAACTTGGAGTGTCTTCATCGTAGAATCGTTTTGGCTGCTACATGCTCAATTATGAACAGTAGAGATCGTTTTTTACAATTTGTCCACCATCATGAAATTACAAATTGTGGGGTACTTTTATATAGTGCGGCAAAAAAAGCTGCGAATGAACTTCGTCTCCCATTTGACACTAGTAATGTACAACATGGATTAGCATCGCTACCACCAATGATGCTTAAGGGCCGTGTCAATGAAGAAGAACATGCGCTTCTGTTACAGGAACATAAGAATAAATTTGTTCACGGGCCGCTCTACAATTTCATAAGTGAAATAGGATTGTCTTTTACTTTGTCCTTTATGTTCCTTAAATCTGCTGGTTTAAGATCAGAGACTGAAGAATTCCTACTCGCCTGTCAGGATGGTGTAATTAATACTTTAGTGTGCAGCAGTCGCGTGATGCATATACATGTTGACAATGACATCTGTCGTGCATGTAAACAATATGCGGAGACACTTAGTCATATTCTAAGTGCGTGTCCGAAGTACACGTGTTGTAGGTATGTCGAGAGACACAATGCTGCGCTTAAGGTTTTGTATTATCGCCTTCGATACCAATATGTCATAGATAAAGAACTCATTTTGCTGTATGCCCAAGGGGATCATAAGTCCGTTGTGGAAAATGATCAGTGTAAGATCTACTGAAGTTTTTCTTTTTCCACCACTCATCGTATTAGCGCCAATAAAACTGATCTAGTACTCCAACACCATAAAAGTAAGATCATTTGTGTGATAGAGTTCTCGGCCCCAGCCGAATGCAATATCAATCAACAGGAGGATGAGAAGCGGACAAAGTATCAAAAACTCATGTTAGAATTGAGTTGAATGCATCCAGGTTATAAGGTCCGATTGAATGTTCTTTTAATCGGCTGTTTGGAAGGGATTAAAGATTCATTTGTGAGCCAATTAAAGTTAATTCCTGGCTGCGATCGCCAGGCTGATACACTGGTGGCTCGCTTGCAGAAAGCTGTTCACCCTGAACTCCCTCAATCTGGTTCGGCAGCATTGTTCATTATAAGATCTTATTTGGTAGCTCTAAAAAAGCATCCAACAACGTTCTTAATCACCGCTTGAGATCATCGGCAGCTATGGTTGAAAACAACAGTTCACGAAACAGCAATAACGTCTCGAGTAAATGAATCACGCTCTTGCTTACCTTTCAGGACGAATGGAGTAGGAGCAGATAGAGTAAGTAAAGCAAGAATGGGAGAGGTTTTTTTAGTGAGGTATTGCCACAGGATATGGTTGAGTTCCACACGAACATGTGCGTTAATGCATTTTTTCCTCTCCTAAACTTTTTTAAAAAAAAATAATAATAATAGTGATAATAGATATAGTAATAATACAAATAACTGTGCGAACAATGTATTAAAAATAATAGCAGTAATAAAAACAATAGTAATCCTCGGGTAGTGGATAGGGGAATTGCTTCATAGATGGTACCGTGGAAATCATACACCCGGCGTGAACCAATACCAAAAAAACAAACAGAAATCATGACTGAACGTGCGGTTAAAAACATATGAGCCAGATAGACCCCTCTTCGGAGGGTGATCCTTCCGTTCATTCCAAATTGGGTGCAAGCTCAGGTGTCAGCGCTGGCTTCTTTGATTCTGGCGTGAGTGAATCTCACGGAATAAACAACGCTTTCGGAGCTGCGATGGAGGAGGAAGTCGGTTCTATCGACCCAGGGCCTAGCACAGGGGTGTTCAGTGTGCTTACAAAATCTTACAAAACTGACACTGTCAGTGTTGGGAGTAGGTCAACTTCAATAAATCTTGACGGGTTTGGGCCCTTAACTCCTCTACCTCCAACTGGGTTGTAAACCAGATAAAATAAACAAAATATATTTAAAATCATAGGTCTTCGGTTAATTAAATTAATTAAAAAAAATTTAATTATAAAAAAAAATTTTTTAAATGGCACTTAACAATCAACTTGCAAAAGTTTTTAAGCATTATAAAAACAAAGATTGTTAACTTCGATGCAATATTTGGACAAATCCTGCCTTTTTCTTCATATATTGATACAAAATAGTTTATATTTTCTATATACAGGAAATAAAAAAATTGTTTAATTCAAAAAAATGAATAACCAATAAGAACTGTGATTATGACAATGTGTCAATTGTCTTATTTGTCATAACTAACTGTATGTATTTTTATATTTATTATACTTAATTTACTCAATCTGATTTCATTAAGATATGTAATTCTTATTAATTAATATATTTAAATAAAAGATATGATAACATGAACCTTACATACAAAATAAAATATAAATATTAACTAAATAATATATAAATAGACATATTATGAAGTTTCGGAAAATGGGAAGAGTTGAGTTTATTGCGGACTACCTACGGTAAGGGTCTAATGGCTTCAACAATGGCTCCTCCATAAACTGAAGGAAAACGCGAAAAAAAAATTGGTGTCAGAGTTGGCCTTCCCGTGTCAGTGTACACTTGCCGAGACTGAACACATCTGGCCTAGGACATCAACTGTCTCTGACAGAGAAACTCTGGCGGATGTCACCGCAAGAAACAGAAAAGCTCTTAGCAGTGACAGCTTTGAGACAGTCATGGGCAGAAAAAAAGAAAACAAGAAAAGAAGTATATTAAAACAAAAAAAGAAAAGCATAAAGAAAAGGAGGAAAAAAAGAAAGAAGATAAATATCTCTTCAAGCCTCGCAAAAGCAAAGCTATATGGGGCATTCCACGAGACATTTTCATTCAAAATTTTTTTTTGTTTGGAATATTTTTTTTCTGATTCTCTATGAAAAATAAGAAAACACGTATTTTTTTATTTTTTTATTGAATGAAAATTGCAGAAGTTATGAATTTTTGAAATTGAACGTTTTTTTAAATAGAGCATTTTTAACCTTCGTTTTTCTCTGTTATTATTAGTAAATTAAAAAAAATGACCTTCATAAAATTTGTTCAATTTTTCTTAGGTTTTTTAGACATGTAGTAAAACATAATGAATTTGCAACAAAAATACATGAAAAATTGAATTTCCGCCTAAAAAGTGACTTTTCTCAAAACCGAAGGTCTCGATTTTCGATTTTTTTCTTTCAATGCAGTTACTGATTAATAAAGAAATTTTTCTCGTAAGTCTAAAAGTGGTGCTCTTTAATGTTTCAATGATAATTATAATAATTCCTTGTTGCAAAAAGTTTAAATTATGAATTATAGAAATGAAACAACTTCAACTTACAAATTCCTGTGTGTAACAGTTCTTTTGTTTTTTAACAGAAGGTTAAAATTTAAAAAAATGTAAAAGTAAACTATATAAATGCAAATATGATTAAAACGCTAAAGAACACCACTTTTAGACATGCGAGAAAAATTTCTGTATTTATCAGTAACTGCATTGAAAGAAAAAAATCGAAAATCGAGACCTTCGGTTTTGAGAAAAGTCACTTTTTAGGCGTAAATTCAATTTTTCATGTATTTTTGTTGCAAATTCATTATTTTTTACTACATGTCTAAAAAATCTAAGAAAAATTGAACGAACTTTATGTAGGGCATTATTTTCAATTTACTAATAATAACGGAGAAAAACGAAGGTTAAAAATGCTCTATTTCGAAAAACGTTAAATTAAAAAAATTCATAACTTCTGCAATTTTCATTCAGTAAAAAAAAAAAATACGTGTTTCTTTATTTTTCATAGAGAATCAGAAAAAAATTATTCCAAGAAAAAAAAATTTTGAATGAAAATGTCACGTGGAATGCCCCATATAAGATTGTCGACTAAGGAATAATATTCTTATGCTGCCATCTTAATGATCGTTAAAGGGAATGTGAAGCCTACGAATAATAACGCAGAGATCCTCAGAATTAGGAGCACCCAAAAGAATGAGGTTTTCCTTGTTCTAAAGAAAGGAGGAGAGGTCTCTTGAAATAAGAGGCCTTGACGAAACGATTACTAGGAAGAGGCAATCTCGCCTCCAGAAGGGAGGCTGGTGAAAACTGGCCTGGAAGCAAGATGCCGCTTAATCATCCGATACGGGGAAATAAAGACGGCTGTTGTGCCCCTAACAAAAGCAGAGTATCTGACTCCTAAAGGTAGGCAAAATATCAGTCTGTTGATTACCTGACCCATTAGGGAGCATGTGGAGGTATCAAGGTATTTTAAGTGCCTTGCGTACGGAGACTTGGCTCGAAACTGCAAGGGCCTCGACAGGACAAAAAACTGTTCGATGGAGAGCCCAAAATGCATTACTTGCACCGAATTGGGTAAACCCGACCTAGTACACTCGGACGATAGTAATGCCTGCTCCTGGTACCAGGATTCACTATAGGAATCCCAGCCATTCAGGTCTGCAACTTAGATTGGAGAGTAGACAAATTTCCTGGAGACGAGCAGTGGGTTCGTGTGGGTGAAATTTTCAGGTGTATGCATGTATAGCTGCTATTTTTCACCTAATGACCCACTGAGAGCCTTCGAAGCCGAGGTAGATAAACTCGAGTCGAGCCTGCGAAAATCCAGACTTTAAATAGGCAGATCAATTATTGATCTTACGATAAGAACAAGCTCTCCTAAAGAAGCGCACAAAGGATTGGAGTGTCTCCGAGGATCATACAAAAAGTGATCAGCAGAACATCCAATTTTTAATCTCAGGGGGAGACAACCTAGAGCAAAAAAACAGGTAACTCTCTGTAAGAACGGCCCTAAGTGTAACATTAAGAAACTTAACGTGGAGAAGTACGAACGGTCCCTTGAAGAATCACGTCTCATTGAGGAACTGGGATGGGTGAAGAGGCCGAACAATCTGGACGGGGAGATGCAGATGGTGAAGAACATGATTATGACCGCATGCGACGCATGCCCGTGTAAGCTCCCTCCCTGCGAACCGACAGAAGGAAGACTTCCTTGAGCAAGGTACTGTCCTCACAAAGGATCGTTGACAAGCGTATAATCTCTGCATATAGGACAGTATCTGCGAGTGTTGCTTAGGCAGTGGCGGATCCAGACATGGTTTTTGGAGGGGGTATTACATGAAAGAGAAAGAGATAGCACTATAGTGTTATCTCTCTCACTCTCATTGTTAAATGTGAGGCTTTTGGGGGGGGGGGGGCAAGTTCCCGTGGCCCCCCCCCCTGGATCCACCAATGTGCTTAGGTCCTTGCCAGCGTCCCGCCGGCAGACCTTCTGGCGCAAGAAAGGGAGGAAACTTTCCTCCTTTTCAAAGAAAGGAACTTTCCTCCTTTTCTCGTTACATGGACGACAATAGACCCAGCAAGGACTAAATTCGCCGAGATGTGAGAAGCAGACTCGTCGAAAGATGGCAAGCAAGATAGGTCGGGAGGAAAAAGGTCGATGAGAAGAAAGGTCGATGGACACAGAGGCTGATACCAACACTCTCCACTTAGATTAATCGAAAACACGGGGTAGTGTCGTACTACCTGGCGCAAGCGTTCTCAGGCCACGGCAAAGGTTAAAAAATTTAAAAAATCATATTTAGATACTATTTTTCTAAGTTCAATTTAATAATTTTTTATATCCAGGAAGATATTTTATAAATTAAAGATTTAATTTAATTTTCAAATTTTAAAGATTTTCAGATATAAATTAAAATATTAGTTAGTTGATTAATTTTGTATGTTTAAATATTTTTTACAATTTTAATGCTTCACATCACATATTTTAGTTAAACATTTATTTTACCTTAATACAATCATACACTTAAGAATTAAAATATTTTAGGATTATATCTGAATATTTAAGTTCAGTATTGGATCAAGATTGATACTAGCTTGGCCACCCAGTCTGGGTTCACAAAGGTTGAATCAATTTTCAAATGAGCATGGGATGGACCCAGGCCCACAAATATTTCCTGAAACTTGGCTGACCCAAACACCTCAAGTTTCGGAATATTCAAATGAATCTTCGAGCAATATTGGTGCAAGTACGAAAATGTCCGCTTGTGAGACAACATTCACACAAAAATATTCCTGCAAGATTCAGGCAATATTTCAGAAAAAGTTAAAGAAAATTTTTTTATTTGCATTCAGTCAATCAAAATTTTGTTACCTTTGACACCCGAAGGACTTTAAGAAATTAAAAACTACTGAGCAGACCTACGGGCCACAGGAGCCAAGATGTACCAGTGAGCGTTATTTGACGTTGAAAATTGCCTGAATATCACAATGAAATATTCTCTCAAGTTTTGTGTCAATATTAACTCAAAAGCGGACATTTTAGTACTTTTGTACCAATGTTGCCTGAACATTCATTAGAATATTTTGAAACTTGGAGTGTTAGGGAAGGCAAGTTTCAGGAAATATCTTGTGATGTGTAGAATTGTAACAACCATCTAAAGAGGACTTAAGGAAGCTGATAAAAAGTATTTTACAATTAAAAAAACTTTAAAAATTTTGAAAATGTAATTATTATTTTATATTGAAAACCATGATTTTGGCATACTTCTAAGACTTTTCTCCTATTACATATACCTATTCTTATGTCAAACTAGCTCTCGAGCATCGAAATCTAGTGGAGCGCCACCAACAGTATTTTTTGACAGAAAGTATTTTTTGCCAAAAATTATTTTCTTCCACTTATGCACAAAAACTTGAGTTTGTACGTGTGAAGCAGGGTTGAAAATCAAAATACAACTTTGACTTCACCGCTTCACTCGTACAAACTCAAGTTTTTCTGCATTTGTGAAAGAAAATAACGTATGAACCGCGAGTGGACCTCGTTTATTGACTCACACAATATTCTCGTCAAAAATCTCGGGTTTTCCACCCTTAGTGCATACTATACTATTGTGAAATAAATTATTTCCGAGTTTAACGTATTTGAAATAAACTTTTCTCATCAACATAATTCTCTTTAAAAAGTTTTTATATTTTAATATCTTTTATTAAATTCCACGACAAAAAAAATATTTTTACATGCAAAATACATAAAGATAAGCTTTTAGATTAACACATATTTCCTATTTATTTAAAACTGCGTATACTTACATATTTTGATGCGCAGATTACGATACCTAAAACATAATAAAAATTGACGCAAATTTTATTATAATGTTAAAAAGCAAAAAACAAATACATTTTATGGTTTTTGGCTGTTATCTCATAAAATATTCTTAATTTCAAAAAACATTTTAGACAATAGTTGTACTTCTGATAAAAATACTTAGGTTAGTGTAATACACTAAAACCTTTGAGGAGTCGCCCTGTCAGGAGTATTTCTGTTTACTTTATTTGGTGATGAGGAGGTGGAGCGGGGAGACGGCAGCATAACATTTCTCCCGAGCTTGCGACTCCTCACAGGTTTTAGTGTAATAAGTCTAATTCTTTTTAAAGGATGCAGGGGTTTGATGTGCTATAAAAATTGGAACAGTGGCGGATCCAGACAAGGTTTTTGGAGGGGGTATTGTATGAGAGAGAAAGAGATAGCACTATAGTGCTATCTCTCACTCTCATTGTTAAATATGAGGCTTTTTGGGGGGGGGGCAAGCACCCGTGCCCCCCCCCCCCCCCCTGGATCCGCCAATGAATTGGAATCTATTTTTAAATCCAACTAGCACTAACAATGGCGCGCTATGCGCGCTCTTTTCTTTTACATATGTTTTGGTAAAGACCCTCGGTTAAAAAGAAACTGAGTTTCACCGTTTCTCTCTCTCTCTCTCTCTCTCTCTCTCTCTCTTACACACACACACACACATTTAAATTTGAAAATTTACCTGAAATTTTACCTCATTATACTAATATTCTTCAAATTTAAATCTTATTTCTAAATACAAACAATAGACCTCCTGCTAGGCCAATTACCATCCTACCGAACCCTTGCATAATGAGGGTTAATAGCTTTAGGAAAAGAGGCGAAAATTTCGAACTTTAATGGAAAAGAGAGAAAATTTGCCTTTCTCTTTCTCATTACTTACAAAAATATTTGCTTCTCACTCTCTCCAAAGAGAAGCGTTACTTTCTAACGGCTCTTCCTAACTCATCTAACGGTCCTTGGTAACTCATTTGCATATAACTTTTTTCTTAGTAAGGATTACACAAGTAACAATTGTTTTAGTTTACCAGACTAACGTTCAATAATAATATAACTGCAGACTATTTTCATGGTCGTTGACACATTTTGGTAAAAAATGTATAAAACATGAAATACGTATTTTTATAAGATCTAGAATATCTTTCATTAAACTCCACAATGAAAAAAATATTTTCACATGTAAAGGAAAATTCCACATATGTGACTCAAAATAATAAACAATAGAATTTTGTGTAAAAAACTTATTTTTATAATCTCATGTTTACTCTTTTTATAATTTCAACCTAATTTAAACGGGTAAAGAAGGAGTTCAGTTGCCATAATAAGTTGGATTTTTTTAACGAATACAGGGGGGTTGGGGTGCTATAAGAAATGAAATTTTTTAAACAGATGCAGGGTGGTTGGGGTGTCATAAAAATTGAAACTATTTTTATATCAAAATACACAGATAACATTTGTTTTAGTTTTCAGACGTATCAGACTATTGTTCATTGTTCAGAAATAATACAACTATAGACTCTTTTCATCTTCCTTCACACTTTTCCCTATTGAAAAAACTCATATGAGATCTCATATGAGATCATATGTGGTTTCCTATATAGAAACTCATATGAAAACTCATGTTCATATAGGAATTCATGTGTGATCTTATATGAGATCGCATGTAAAATCGTATATGAAATTGAGACACGATTTGATATGTGAATTCATATGGGAAATAGTTATGTGTTTTTGACAAGAGATCTTAAATAAGATCTCATATACGATCCCATATGAGATCTCATATAAGATCACACATGAGATCTCACATGAGATTTCATACGAGGTGACACATGAAATCTCATATGAGATCTCATATGACATCACACATGAGATCTCATATAAGATCACACATGAGATCATACATGAGATTATATAAATGAATATGCGTTTCTATAAAGAAACTTATGTGGATTCCTATTTGATTTTGTATGTGAATTCTTATGTCAAATCTTATATCAAATCTCATATCGAATTCCATATCAAATCTCAGAAACTCTTAATAAACAACAAATATTTAAATGTTTTCGTCTAATACTTATCTGACAAGTATTATTCCTCTGCAAAGAGTTTGTTTTTCCATGATTTAAGTCTCTATGTTCTCGTTCTTCTTATATATCTTTTCCTCTTCATGTCGATAGTGAGAGAGGTTGAACATACAGCCATCTTGTGACAGTTGTCTTAACTAAGGCCTACATGAGAACTTATATGAGATCTCATGTAGAATCTCAGGTAGGTCTTAGTTAAGACAATCGTCGCAAGGTGGCTGTATGTTCAACCTCTCTCACTATCGACAAAAAGAGGAAAAGATATATAAGAAGAACTAGAACATAGAGACCCAAATCATGGAAAAACAAACTCTTTGCAGAGGAATAATATACTTGTCAGATAAGTATTAGACGAAAACATTTAAATATTTGTTGTTTATTAAGAGTTTCTGAGATTTGATATGGAATTCGATATGAGATTTGATATAAGATTTGACATAAGAATTCACATACGAAATCAAATAGGAATCCACATGAGTTTCTTTATAGAAACGCATATTCATTTGTATAATCTCATGTATGATCTCATGTGTGATCTTATATGAGATCTCATGTGTGATCTTATATGAGATCTCATGTGTGATCTCATATGAGATCTCATATGTGATCTTATATGAGATCTCATATATATGTGATCGTATATGAGATCTTATTTAAGATCACTTGTCAAAAACACATAACTATTTCCCATATGAATTCACATATCAAATCGTGTCTCAATTTCATATACGACTTTACATGCGATCTCATATAAGATCACACATGAATTCCTATATGAACATGCCTTTTCATATGAGTTTCTATATAGGAAACCACATATGATCTCATATGAGATCTCATATGAGTTTTTTCAATAGGGTTTTGTATTTTTTAAGAAATTATTAACTGTTAGTAAAAAATATATGCAACTTAAAATGTGTATTTTCATAAGCGGCGGAAGCAGTATAGATGGTATGGAGCATTCCATACCTGAAATGAATCCTGGTATGGAATTCCATACCTGAAAATTTGGAAAATTAACACTCCCTACTCTTCTCCCTTTTTATCTCCCCCTTCATTCTTCCTCCACTACCAAAAAATCCATACCTCAAAAATGTTGGTTCCGCCGCCCCTGAGATCTACAAATTTTGTCTAAAATCTTTTTTATAATTTCGAATATTATGAGATAATAGCGAAAAGCCGTGAATAATTATAATAGTTTTTTATGGATTTTACTATACTAACCAAATTTGGGCTAATTTTTACTGTCATTTTTGTCTAAAAGTGAACAGATATATTATTATTTACAAACTTACTTACGTTTTAAAAGATTTTCTGAACAGAAGTGTACAAAACTACGTTTTTTGTTTTTGACCTTATAAGCCCCAATTTTTATTTCAGATAAAATATGAGTTACCGACCTATAGTACACCCCTATACACAAACCATCAACTATTATTTTTGAAATGTGATATATTTGAATAAATGTTATTTTTAAAATATTATTTTGAGTCACATATGTGGAATTTTCCTTTACATGTGAAAATATTTTTTCATTGTGGAGTTTAATGAAAGATATTCTAAATCTTATAAGCAAGGCCGTAGTCAGAAAAAAATTTCGGGGGGGGGGGGGTTCAAACACCTCTATCACCCCCCCTGGCTACGGCCTTGCTTATAAGAATACATATTTCATGTTTTATACATTTTTTACCAAAATGTGTCCACGACCATGAAAATAGTCTGTAGTCATATTATTATTGAACATAAGGTATAGTATGAATATAAAAAAAAATTAAGATTTAAAAAAACTGCATCGTTCAAATTTTATAAAACGGTTTACAATAAATTTTCAAATTTTTAATTTGTGATAAAATTAAATTCAGTTATTCTTTTGTTTCAGATATTGTCTAACTTAAAATCATAAAATCTGTCTTTATAAGGCCAGCATTTGGAAATTATATTTGTGTAATAATTGTAAAAGAACATTTTAAAAATGTTTCAAAATAGTCAAATAACTTTTTTTTTAATAAAAGATTTTGTAGCATTGTATCAAACAACATTTTCCACTTTAGACAATATAAGGCCCAATTTTAATTTTATACCAAAAAATCAATTGCGACTTAATCTTTTACGTGTTTTTTGATTTGTTATAAAAATTTGTAAACAGAATTGTGTCAAATTGCTTTTTTATTTTGGGTCTTATAAGGCTCCTCTTAACGGAGGTGAAGGAGGCGTTGATATTCCATGATTAGTTGGGTTTTTTTAACAGGGGTACCGGGGGGTTGGGGTGCTATAATAAACTGAATTGTTTTTAAACTAATACAGGGTGATTCGGGTGTCATAAAGAATAAAAACTGTTTTAAAAAAGAATTGATAGGTGGACTATTCATGTAGACTATTTTCATTGTCGTTGACACGTTTTTGTATTTTTTTTTAGAAAACTGTTAACTTTTGGTAAAAAATATATGCAACACAAAACGTCTGTTTTTATTTGATCTACAACTTTTGTCTAAAATATTTTTTTGAAATTTTGAATATTTTATGAGATAATATCAAAAAACTGTGAATTATTGTGGTAGTTTTTTTATGGTTTTTATCATAATAATCAAATTTGCGCTGATTTTCACTATTATTTTCGTAATTAGCGTATTAAGATACATAAGCGTATCGAGTTTCATTAAAAGGCTAGGTACCTCATCGTTTTCGAAAGTACACCTTTTACTTCTTTTCTAAAAAAATTAAAAAATTTCCTATACATATTTTAAAAGATTTTCATGTCTGAAGTGTACAAAACTACATTTTTTATTTTGGGTCTTATAAGGCTCGATCTTTATTTCACTTCCAAAAGTAATTTGATATACTATTATTTCCATATTTTACGATATTGAAAAAAACTTTACACTTACAACACAGGAGAATTTAGTATTTTTAGTCCTATAAGGCCCAATTTGTATTTTAGGGCCAAAAATAAACAGCTCTGTTATTAGTTACAAATTTCCAAAAGATTTTCAGGTCAGGGGTCATCCATAAACTACGTAGTTTTTTAGGGGGAGGGGGGGGGTCAAGCTAGAAGCTACTCTAAGAGGAAAAAATGGAGCTAATATATGGAAAAGTGTGGTACAGAGGGAGGGGGCGGGGGTAAAATTTCCAAAAATGTGGGATACGTGGTTTATGGCAGACCCCTCAGAGGTATACAAAACTACATTTTTTATTTTGGGTCTTATAAGGCCCAATTTTTATTTTGGGCCAAAAAATGAACAGTTGTATTATTAGTTACAATTTCCAATGGGAAATTGACAATGATCACCATTGGCTAAATAATGGTCCCATGATTGGCGGCCAACAGTTTTTTCTTGGCAAACTATTGGCAACCAATATTGGACCACAGTTGGTCAATCCTTGGGATGATAACGGGTTTGCCAGTCATTGGCAGCCATCATTGGTTCAATATTGGTTGCCAATGATAATGCCAATAAATAAAATTTTTTAAATTAACAATATTAAAATCTATATTTTTATATTGTTAATTTATTTATTGTTTAAAAAAATTTTTTTTTTTAAAAATATTTTAATTTATTTATTAATGCATGTCAAGTATTGGTACAATAATTGGCTTTCAATATTGGTCCATCCTTGGGAGCCAATGAATAACCAACAATCTTATTTTTACAACTCTATATGGAAACAGAGTTGTTAATTTAATCTTCAGCCAATATTTGACAATGAAGATTTGAGTGTTGGACACATTAGAAATGTATTTTCAGAGGTACGGGATCAGGCCTTATATAAAAGAGCTGAAGAAACTCGATCGTGAGAGAGGCTGACCGATGCGCGCCCTATGCCAGTTTCCGAAACCACAAACGCGTGAGAATCCTCGGCGCGCAGACGCGGCATAGATGCGGCGGGAAACTTCCACTATTTGAATTTTAATTTTTTATGCATTTAATCAAAAACAAGAAAAGAAATATAATAATACAAAAATTATACAAATTCTTAAATTTGTATAGTTTTCTGATTGTTATTAAAAAGTAATACGCTTAATTATAAAGAAATACTTATAATAAATATCCTCCATAAATAATTGTTCAATTCTTGAAGATTTGAAAAACTCTTAAAGGTGTGTCCTAAGGTTAAAAATTATTGTTCTAAATCTACTTTAATCGATTTTCATGTTATAGAAATTATTTAAATAAATTAATTAGTTTTAAAGAAATCAGAAAGAAATTAAATTGATGAAAAAATAAACATTTAATATTAAAAATAATATTAATAAAAATAATCACATTAAAACTTTGCCTGTAAAATAAACAGAACGAAAAATTTAAAATTAAAAAATTAATGAACAATTACAAAATATTAAAGAAGACTTTAATTTTATTAAAATGTAAACTTAAGTCACATAAATACAAATATTCATGTAAGTATTTAAATTTTAAATTCACCATTTTTTCTGTTTAAATTTAAAGTAAAATTTAACAAATTGTAAAGAATGATAGTTAATAAATATTTAACTTTATTTGTTATTCTTTTCGTTTTTCACATGCAAAAAATAATCATTTTTTTGATAAAACTAAGTAACAAATTCTCTAAATTTGAATACAAATTAAAAATGAAAAAAATTTAATATATGTAAAAAAAATTTAAATTTGAATCATTTAATTAAATAATTTATTTTAACAAAATGACTCTCTAAATATAACTATCCAGAATATATAAAAAATATGAGCAAAAAAAATCAAAATTGGTTTTTAAAAATAAAAAAATAAACTTTTTAAAGTTCAAAATAAATTAAATTTTTTTAAATTTTGTTATTCTAAAATTAATATTAAACTTGAATAATAATTTTCAATACAATTACTTAAAGTTAGTTTTCAAAAAATTCAATTATCATTAAAATGAATCTTTCCAAATAATAAAACTTAAACAGAATTTTATTTTATTTTATTACAAAACGGCATTGAGTTTTAAAATTTAAATTTGTATAGAAAGGTTTAATTTAGTTCACATCTTATTTCCAGTTTAACTTAAAAGTTTAAAAAATTTTAAACAAGGTTTTTACTTTCTGAGCACATTTTTAATAATATTCGAAATGTTTACTTTTAAATTTTAAAATTTTTGATATCATTAATTTTTTTAAACTTAATTTTTTTTTAATTTTATTCCAAAATTTTAATTAACCATGTTTAATGCTCTATTATTTCTTTAATTTAAAAGAAACCTTCAATTTTTTCTGTTCAAGTTTTACTATTTGTAAAGATTCGTTTTAAAATTAATTTAAGTTTTTGGAAACTAACTTTAAGTAATTATATTTGAAAATATTATTTAAGATTAATATTAATTTTAATATAACGAATTTTAAAATATTTTTAATTCAACTTTAAACTTTAAAAAGTTTATATTTTATTTTTAAAAACAAATTTTAATTTAATTTTAATAAAAGATATGGACATAAAAGAAAATAGGATGTAAACTAATTTAAAGCTTAATACCTAGACACAAATTTAAAAATTTTAAATTTAAAAATCAATACTGTTTTATAAAGCTAAATTAATATGAATTTTTTTTTTAAATTAAGATTGAAAAATAATATTTCTGATGTCATTAATTTTTTTAAACTTAAATTTTTTTTAATAGTATTTAAAACCCTTAATTTTTTCTGTTCAAGTTTTACTATTTGTAAAGATTCGTAATTTTAAAATTAATTCAAGTTTTTGGAAACTAACTTTAAGTAATTATATTTGAAATTATTATTTAAGATTAATCTTAATTTTAATATAACGAATTTTAAATAATTTTCAATTCAACTTTAAACTTTAAAAAGTTTATATTTTATTTTTAAAAACAAATTTTAATTTAATTTTAATAAAAGATATGGACAAAAAAGAAAATAAGATGTAAACTAATTTAAAGCTTAATACCTAGACTCAAATTTAAAAATTTTAAATTTAAAAATCAACACTGTTTTATAAAGTTAAATTAATATGAATTTTTTTTTAAAATTAAGATAAAAAATAATATTTTTGATGTCATTAAATTTTTTAAACTTAATTTTTTTTAATAGTATTCAAAATATTAAATTAACTATGTTTAATGCTCTATTATTTCTTTAATTTAAAAGAAACCATTAATTCTTTCTGTTTAAGTTTTATTATTTGGAAAGATTCATTTTAATGATAATTGAATTTTTTGAAAACTAACTTTAAGTAATTGTATTGAAAATTATTATTCAAGTTTAATATTAATTTTAGAATAACAAAATTTAAAAAAATTTAATTTATTTTGAACTTTAAAAAGTTTATTTTTTTATTTTTAAAAACCAATTTTGATTTTTTTTGCTCATATTTTTTATATATTCTGGATAGTTATATTTAGAGAGTCATTTTGTTAAAATAAATTATTTAATTAAGGTATTAGTCGCGTAAAATGATTTTCGTCAGATTTTTTTAAAACTTTGTATTTGTATTCATGAGGTATTTATCTATTAAATGAGATCTATCCTATTAATTTTGACCACTTCTGAGCTTCAAAATATTAGTTCAAAGTTTATACCTTTTACATGCAATAGCACAAAATGCATGTAAAAAATGTCTCTTATATTCAATTATAAAAAAACAAGTCGTCAGTTTTTCAAATAAAACTACTAAGTTACACATTGAGATAAAATAAATCCTTTAAAAAAAAATTAATTTTATTGACCACGCCGTATAAAAAATACAATAATTTAAAAATTCATAATTTTTCATTTTCACGTGGTTTCATTGAAAAATGTCGAAAACGTGTAAGCAATACATCACGATAACTTATAGTACCTGACTCAAAATCGTGAAAATTACATATATTATATTAGAAGCGGTCACAAGGAAGCAAGTGAGTTGATATAAAAGTTTATTTTTTGTTCTTTTTATTTTGCGGGAGTTTTGCGGGAGCATTTACGCGACTAATACCTTAAATGATTCAAATTTAAATTTTTTTTACATATATTAAATTTTTTTCATTTTTAATTTGTATTCAAATTTAGAGAATTTGTTACTTAGTTTTATCAAAAAAATGATTATTTTTTGCATGTGAAAAACGAAAAGAATAACAAATAAAGTTAAATATTTATTAACTATCATTCTTTACAATTTGTTAAATTTTACTTTAAATTTAAACAGAAAAAATGGTGAATTTAAAATTTAAATACTTACATGAATATTTGTATTTATGTGACTTAAGTTTACATTTTAATAAAATTAAAGTCTTCTTTAATATTTTGTAATTGTTCATTAATTTTTTAATTTTAAATTTTTCGTTCTGTTTATTTTACAGGCAAAGTTTTAATGTGATTATTTTTATTAATATTATTTTTAATATTAAATGTTTATTTTTTCATCAATTTAATTTCTTTCTGATTTCTTTAAAACTAATTAATTTATTTAAATAATTTCTATAACATGAAAATCGATTAAAGTAGATTTAGAACAATAATTTTTAACCTTAGGACACACCTTTAAGAGTTTTTCAAATCTTCAAGAATTGAACAATTATTTATGGAGGATATTTATTATAAGTATTTCTTTATAATTAAGCGTATTACTTTTTAATAACAATCAGAAAACTATACAAATTTAAGAATTTGTATAATTTTTGTATTATTATATTTCTTTTCTTGTTTTTGATTAAATGCATAAAAAATTAAAATTCAAATAGTGGAAGTTTCCCGCCGCATCTATGCCGCGTCTGCGCGCCGAGGATTCTCACGCGTTTGTGGTTTCGGAAACTGGCATAGGGCGCGCATCGGTCAGCCTCTCTCACGATCGAGTTTCTTCAGCTCTTTTATATAAGGCCTGATCCCGTACCTCTGAAAATACATTTCTAATGTGTCCAACACTCAAATCTTCATTGTCAAATATTGGCTGAAGATTAAATTAACAACTCTGTTTCCATATAGAGTTGTAAAAATAAGATTGTTGGTTATTCATTGGCTCCCAAGGATGGACAAATATTGAAAGCCAATTATTGTACCAATACTTGACATGCATTAATAAATAAATTAAAATATTTAGTAAAAAAAAAAATTTTTTTAAACAATAAATAAATTAACAATATAAAAATATAGATTTTAATATTGTTAATTTAAAAAATTTTATTTATTGGCATTATCATTGGCAACCAATATTGAACCAATGATGGCTGCCAATGACTGGCAAACCCGTTATCATCCCAAGGATTGACCACTTGTGGTCCAATATTGGTTTCCATTAATGCGCCAATATTGGCACCATTGGCTCCCAATACTGGTCCATTAATGCGCCAATCGTTAGTTTCCCATTGGGTATTAATGAACTACAATAATAAAAAAATGAACACATTTTTTGCAAAACATTAAAAAATGCTTTTCCATGCATGTGTATGTGTACTTCTGTGGCACTGGCATATCTCAGGTTCTAATTAATATTTTTGAAGTCTGTAAATTGAAGATCCTTAATTGAACTAATACATTTGCACACAAAATTTAACTTCATTCGGTCGAGTCGTTCTCGCGTGATGCTCGCACTAAGTTTTGGTGCAGACAGACAGACAAAAATTTTTTTAATGTCATTTTTGGAGTTTTTGCAACTTGAAATGAAACATTATACATGAATTTTTAAATTCAAAGCAATGTACAGACAAAACTTGGATTTTATAGATATAGATTTATATCAAACAATAATTTATCTTTTGCTGAACAAATAGAATAAAACGGAAAATAATTGGAAAGTATTAAGTAGTATAGAAAAATTGAAACGAAAACTTCAGTTTTTGCGGGATTTCTCGGTTTAGGAAAAAAATATATGCCTTTATGACCATCATAAAAATGAAAGTGATCCCTGCCTCCATCTTACTACTGGATGGAAAAGAAAAATACATTT
Source organism: Ganaspis brasiliensis (assembly GCA_037103525.1). Classification (NCBI taxonomy): domain Eukaryota; kingdom Metazoa; phylum Arthropoda; class Insecta; order Hymenoptera; family Figitidae; genus Ganaspis; species Ganaspis brasiliensis. The sequence goes on from JAZKLR010000233.1 coordinate 105,878, forward strand.
TTCAGGTAGAAGGACCTTTTTTTTAAGTTGAATTGTCAATCCAAATAAAAGAGTTTACAAACGCATAATTTGTTGGTAAGTACCAACCACAAACCCTTTAAACGGAAGGATTATATTTATAAGCGTGAAATAAAACATAAAAAAATATTCCTTATATTTATTCAAAACTTTGACAACGATGCGCCACCTCTAAATATTAATTTAAAAAATTTAAAAAAAGGGAAGTAATGTATTTCACTACAAAGAATATGAAACTGAAGAGATAATTTAAATTTTCAAAAAGTCAGTTTTTTTGGACCACCCTAATGGTCAGTCTTGGTTTTTCTCGCCTGGGTTGATTTTAAACCGCCTCTCTTTCACTCTAATCATCCCTCTTCTACTTTATTTCTTCTACTTACTTTCAATACAATAAACTGTATGGGAAACTATATGTATAAGAAACAATGTCGGAAAGTATGACGGAAACGATGTCGGAAAATGATAAAGGCAACTATATAGTTTCCGATATAGTTTCTGACGTTGTTTCCGACGTAGTTTACGGCGTAATTACCGATAATTTTTTCAAATTTTAATATTTATACATAATAATAGGGTAACTGCCTTGGGAACACTATACCGGAAATGACTTCGGAATCTACGTCGTTAACTATATCGGAAACTAAAGTTATCTATAAATTTCTTGATTATAAGTAACAAATAAATAATATTAATCAAAAAAATAAATATAAATATATATATTTATAGCGGCAACTATTTCCGAAACGATGTCGGAAACTACATCGGAAACTATATCAGAAACTATATAGTTGCATTTTTTATTTTCCGCGACTTCGTTTCCGTCATAGTTTCCTATATATTTTCCATTATAGTTTCTCATATTGTTTCCTATGCGTATTTTCCGATAAAGTTTTCTACATTGGTTCTGATGTCGGAATTTTCGATATGAATACTTTTTCTATATCAAAGAATAAGTTTATTGATTTTGATTATAATATCATCGAACAGAGAACGTGAGAGGCTCTTGAAAATGTTTTTCATGGGCGCGGTCTTTCACATTTTTATAGGCTCATTGACCTATGAATTAAAACTGAATCGATATACTTTTTCTATGACCGTAATTTCGAACAGAAATAAGCGGAGTTCAATTTACTTCGTCTGCAATCAGAAAACTTTTAAAAATTTTTGTTGAATGACAAATTACTCAGCACTAGGTAAGTAATAATTTTCTATATTCTTAACCTTATAATAACTGAATAAACCCTGATCAGGATCAGTTTAATTACAATTAGAAGACTTAATCGAAAATCTTAAATTTTAAAAGGCAGACATAGATGTATGTCCTTTTCTACCCAGTAAGAAGGAGGAAATTGAAAAAGATTGGAATTTTATGATTTTCGAAGAAAAAGTCAAATTATGTAATCTTTTTTAATACGTTTTCTGTCCAATCCATTTGTATCCGATGATAACACCTACTTTTATCCGCAAGTCAATCCTTATTAATATGGGTTCAAATATTTGTCAATCCTAATTAATCCCTTTATAAATACAGAAAATAAAATGAATATTTTTTAATGTCCGCAGTTCAGGTTATTCAATACAAATGAATCCATTTATAATGAAATTAAAACTTTTGAAAAATCAATGTTTTTGAAGACCTACAGTTCAGATTTAATTAATCCAATTGAAACCTTTTATAATTAAAAAAATGATATGAATATTTTTTAATACCTACAACTCAGATTATTTAATACAAATAAATCTCTCTATAATAAAATTTAAATTAAAATAAAACTAATATTTTTAAATAACGACAATTCATTTTATCTCTACATGTAATTGAAACTTAATATTTGGTAAATTTTTATTTATTTCAGATGAACTCATTCATAATGCGTCTTCGGCGCAAAATTATACACCGTTTTTATACACTGTTGCATCTTAAGGTATTTCTCTTCCATTTATAGGTACTTGAAAAAATCGATTTTCTATGGATTAATGGATTTTCTTTAAATTGTGAGAAAACGTTATTTTATATATGTGCCTTTTATTTTATTAAGATTTCAGGACCCTTTACCGTCTAAAATTTGAAAATTCTTCTTCGAAATTTCAATTTTTTATCATTTTGCATGTAAAATTGAAATTTCGAACGAGAATATCTCAAATTTTAGACGGTGAAGGGTCCTGAAATCTTAACCAGATAGAGGGCACATATAAAATAACGTTTTCTTACAATTTTAAGAAAATCCATAAAAAACGGTTTTTTCAAGTATATAACTGCAAGAGAAATACCATCGGAAATACCTTAATTGTGGGTTAAAAAGCAAAAAATACGTAAATTTGAAGTTAATTTTTAATGATCTTTATAATTTATTAAGACGTTGATGAAAGTTTCTTAAAAGTGTTCATCAATAAATTTTTTTTTTACTTGAATATTATTCTTGAATACATTTTTAAAGAATTTAAATTAATCATCTTTTGAAGCTTTTTAAATCTGAATTAGTGAAAGGTGAGCTACTATTAAGTAGTAATAATTTTACTAATTTTTTAGTAGAAAACTACTAAATTAAACAGTGAAACTTTAACATTTCAATTAGTAGTTTCCTACTATTTCAATTAGTAGTTTTTTATTAAAAATTAGTAATTTTCTACTAAAAAAATTAGTAAAATTATTACTAATTTTACTAATTTTTTATAAATTTTTCCACTTTTCAATAATTTATTAATAGAAAAACACTAATTCAGATTTAGAGAGAAAGTTAGTAAACTTTTTTTTAGACTTTATTAAAAAAAACTTTTTTGAAATCTGTTATCTGTTTTTTACAAAGCAATTTTATAGTTTTAATCTCAGCAATATTTCTATTTACATTTTCAAGAGTATTTTCATTTACATCGTTAGAAAAATGTTTCCCAAGGTTTCTAAAATCTTGACCCCTTCAACAATGCACCCACACAAACAATTTTTTTTTTCCTATCGAGACAACTGAAACTTTTCTTGAACCCTCGCTTGATCCTTTTATGACTTTTATAACATGTGTTTCATCTCAACTGTCACTTTCCTTGTAAACTCAGTTTTCGTTAAATTTTGATCCGGTCAACACGTACCAAAAACGCTCATTCAAAACTAAAAATTAAATTTTACTTACAAAATTTTTTTCGGTTTTCATTATAAAAACTATAAAAACGGTTGTGAAAGTGCTATGTGGACTGCCAGACTTTCTGGATAGAAAAATGGATACTATTACTATGTAAATTTTAGGTATATATTATTTTCGTTTTTTACACCACAAATTATTAGCAATAGTTTTAATATTTAATAGTTATTTATTTTCGTAATATTGTAATCTTTCTTTGAATTATCAATTATTTTTTTGAAATTTCCAATTAATTTCTTCAATTTTTTTCTTTAATTCTCAAATATTTTCTTTAATTTTTAATTATTTTGATCGATTTTCAATTAATTCCTCAATTTCCAATAATTCCCGGACTTTTTCAATAATTTTTTACACTCATAAAAATTGTTTTAAAATTGCAAATCAATTATTCAATTCTAGAATTTTTCATTTCTCAGTTATTTTCTTTAAATTTAAATTCCACTTTTCAATTTTCAGTTATTTTCTTTAATATTAAAAAATTATCGCTTTTTTTCTATTATTTTGTTCGATATCATTAAGTTTCTTTAATTTTAAATACAATTATTCAATTATGTTCTTTCATTTTTAATGCCATTCTTCAATTTTTATTTCCAACCTTCAGTTTGCAATTTCTTCTATATATTCATTAATTCTCGACTTTTTTCAATTAATCTTTTTAAATTTTTAAGTATATTCTATTAATTTCAATTCCATTCTTCAATGTTTAATTGCTTTCTTCAATTTTCAATTACTTTTTTCAATTTTAATTATTTTTTTCGATTTTCAATCCAGTTGTTAAATGGGCAATTATTTCCAACAATTATTTCTATAATTTTCTAAATTTTTTAATTTGCAATTATTTTTTTTTACATTTAATATTACTTGTTTAAATTTTTCAATTGTTTTTTTCAGTTGTCTATTAATCTAGTTATTTTTAAATTTTGTTTTTACTTGACAATTCTTTTCGTCATTTTTCACATATTTTCTTCAATTTTTCAATTACTCTAGTTATTTTTTAACTTCAATTTTTAATTATTTTCCGCAGTTTTCAATTATTTCTTACAATTTTTCAATTTTCAATTATTAACTAAAAATTTTATAATTATTCTTTGATTTTATAAATTATTTTGATGGGTTGCGTGTTAATCTAGCCATATTTTGAATTGTGTTTTTAGTTGTCATTTATTTTCGTCATTTTGTAATTTTTTTTCAGTTATCAATTATTATTTTTTAAAATTTTAATTTAATTCTTAAATTTTCGATGTATTTCTTCAGTTCTCAATTTATTTCCTCAATTCTTTAATTTTCAATTTATTTCTTCAATTTTTAATTATTTTCTTCAATTCTCAAATATTTTCTTTAATTTTAAATTATTTTGATCGATTTTCAATTAATTCCTCAATTTCCTATAATTCTTGGACTTTTTCCATTATTTTGTACACTCATAAAAATTGTTTTAAAATTGCAATTATTCCTACAATTTTCTTAATTTTTCAATTTGCAATTATTTTCTTTAAATTTAATATTTCTTGTTTAATTTTTTCAATTATTTTTTCAGTTGTCTATTAATTTAGTTATTTTTTGAATTTTGTTTTAAATTGACAATTATTTTTGTCATTTTTAAACTATTTCCTTCAATTATTAATCATTTTCCGCAGTTTTAATTTATTTCCTACAATTTTTCAATTTTCAATTATTATTTTAAAGTTTTATAATTATTCTTCGATTTTTTAAGTTATTTTGATCGGTTGTGTATTAATCTAGCCATCTTTTGAATTTTGTTTTCAATTGTCTTTTATTTTTGTCATTTTGTAATTTTGTTGTTTATTATCAATTATTTTTTTCAAATTTTTAATTTATTTCCTCCATTTTTATTATTTTCTTAAATTTCAATTATTTTTATCGATTTTCAATACAGTTGTTCAATTTACAATTAGGTATTTCCAACAGTTATTCCTATAATTTTTCAACTATTTTGTTTAAAATTAAAATTTATTGTTAAATTTTTTAAACTATTCTTTTTAATTGTGTATTTATGTAGCTATTTTTCGAAATTTGTTTTCAAATGTCAATGTATTTTTGTCATTTTTCAAATATATTCTTCAATTTCGTAAGTTTCATTATTTGAATTTGCAAAAATTTATGTTTTTAAATGACCAATAATGCAAAGTTTGTCGTGCGCTTGAGCGCGCGTTAATGTTGCTAGTAAATAATAATTGACAGTCAACAATTTTTATTTTTCTAACCATAGGCCATTAAATTTTAATTGCATTTTTATTATAAAAATATTCATTCAGATTGAATAATCTGACGTGTGGGTATTTAAAAATAATTAGTTTATTTTTTCATTATAAAGGGATTCATTTGTATTCAATAACCTGAACTGCAGACATTAAAAAATATTCATTTGATTTTTTTTCATTATAAAGGGATTCATTTGGATTCACAAATTTTTTAAACCCATATTCATAAGGACTGATTTTTGGGTAAAAGTAGGTGCAATCACCGGATACAAATGTATTGGACAGAAAACGTATTCAAAAATATTAAAATTTTTTAATATTTTTTAATTCCTCTCTTCTTACTGGGTACCTCCTCACTCTAGATTGGCAATTTTCATTCTGCTTAAACATATACTCTCTAAATATGGAATAGTTAAAAACTACTATTTTAACAGTGAAAACTCGTTTACCATTTCAAATAGTAATTTTTTACTGAAACTTTAGTAAAAAGTTACTAATTTAATTATTCAAAGTAATTTTAGGTTATGTTAAACCACTAAAGAATTAGTAGATTTTTATTTAATAATTACATTAGTTATTTTTTACTATTTAATTAGTTAAATTTAACTGCTGAATTAGTAGTTTTTTACTATTAATTAGTTATTTTTTACTAATTGAAAAAGAGAAAACTCGTTCACGATCCCAGTGGGCACACATGTCCTAAAGACGTCCCTATGTCGGCTTTTATGTCCAAAAGACGCCTTTTGGTTTTTTTTTGCCCAATGGGATGTTAACCCCTAAATGGTAATTTTTAACTAATTCAGATTTAGAGAGTACATTTTCAATACTAAACTAGGGAAAAATTATGTGCATTTCATTGACATTTCGCTTCCACGTAAGCAAAAAAATTTGCTTCCTCATAGAAGAAGCAATAAATCAATAAAATAAAAGTTAATTGGAGAATTTATTAAAAAACAGAATTTTAAATGCAAAAAAATGAAGAAAGATGAATTATTTTAAGAATTTTTGATCAATTATAAAAGTTATATAGGTCAATCGATTCGCTTTGACAAAAGGAATATGATTTTTGTATTCATTAAGTTTTATTTTTAACATGGAAAAGATTTTTGGATGAAAAAAAAGTTCAAAAAACTTGATTGGTTGTTTTAAAAAATCCCTGTGTTCAAATTTAGATATTTATGAGCTTAATAAGCCATCCAAAATTTCTTTAAATCCATTGAAGCGTTCTTGAGATATCCTGGCTTCAAAAAAGTTATCCACACACATACATAAATACATACATACATCACAGTGGACACACATGTCCAAAAGACATATTAAGGAAGTTTTTTTAGACGTGGAAGCCGTCTAAGGGACATCTTTTGGACATGTGTGCCCAATCGGATCTGGACATTTGCTTAAATTTAGAATTTACGCTTTATAGATGAAAATAAGTCGATTTAGACTATTTTTAAAAAATCGAAAATCTTAATTGTAGTACAAAAAGCGGTCTTAAAATAAATACAAAATCATTTCCAGAATATATTTAGTCTTTATTCAAGGAAGTGAAAACGTAGACTGATGATTGCTCATCCCTTGCGGGGGTCAGCAGTTACAGATCCGAGTTTTGCTTGAGTAGAGATTGCAAACAGATGATTTAAACTACTTTACAAATTAAGGGAAAACTCAAGGATGTTGGCTTAAAGTATAAACTTTAATAAATGGTGGGAAAACCCAAAAGATGGCATGGTTATAAACAATAATAATTATAGTAAATGTACGAGCTGAGGGAACATGTATCCTACATAATTATCACAAAGCTTCCTTTATGAGGAAGCAATACTTTTTTCAGGTTATGACTTTTTTATAGAACCCCCTAAAGGTTTAAGGTTTTAAAAGTAAAGTTGAGTGTCGTCGGAGGATTTTTAGGGATCATTTCGATATAAAATCCAGGCCTGAAAAAGTTGAAAATTGGCTCATTAACAGGTCTAACATCCAACGATTATTATTGGGGAAACGATTTTCATGATCTTAAGGACCACGTTGTCGTCTATCTCTTTCGAGCGTCTTTGCAACTAAGACCTATGCTGCAGCAAAGGAACGGTAAGTTATTTAATATATTTGGGATATCTGATTTATTAATTTTGAATTGACCACTTTTACAAACGAAATAATTGACGGTTTTGTGGCTCCATTTTTTGTTTCTTGTTATGCTTTTTTTTTATTGAATTAATAAATCGACACATTCGGACTGAAATACTGTTTATTGTTTTTTATTTAACAAATGTCCTACGTTTCGAGAACGAACAGTTCTCCTCTTCAGGGACTAAAAGATATAAATTTACAAAATTATGATGTATTTTTTTTTTTTTTTTTACAAGAATAATTAATTAGACAAATAAGAAGAAACAAATAAAATATTTAGAATACAATTTTGCAATTTTTTGGTCGATATAAATAAACTCTTACCTAATGTTAATAAAATCCATAATTTGTTAAACACACAATTTAAAATTAATCACTTGAAAAATTCAAGAACGTCAATATTACAATATAACGTCGAAAAACAATATAACAATTTGGACATGATTAAAAATTATTTTTTATTTTTAGTGACTGAGAGCTGTTATTCTACTCAGTCACTATATATTCCGGAAGACTACTAAATTTTTACTCCAATCATCCCCTTCAACACAAAATAGCAATAATTAAAAATTTGGTGGATTCAGCTATACATCTTTCTGATAAATCTTTCCATGACAAAAATTTGAAAATTATAAAAAACTTGCTCTATTTAAACAGTTATCCTTTACAATTTAGTAACAAACATATTAACAAAAGACTATCTGAAATAAAAAATCCTAAAACATCTCCTCAAAACTTAGATGACAATAATAAAAAATCAATAATAACCATTCCTTATTATGGTTAAATTTCAGAAAATATAAAAAGATTACTATCAAAATATAGTATAAAAACAATTTTCAAGGTTCAATCAAAATTAAATAAATATATTAAATTAGTCAAAGACCAATTAAAATTAATAGATAAGCCTAACGTTGTCTATAAAATTCCGTGTTCTTGTGGAAAATGTTATGTAGGTCAAACCAGCAGACCACTCAGAGTTAGAATTAAAGAACATAGTGATAATTTTGGTTACAATGAAAATTACCACAATGTTATTAGTAGACACCGAAAATTAAAAAACAATATTCCTCATGATATTCTTTGGGAAAATGTTAAAATTATGCATAACGAACCCAATGATTACAAAAGATTATTTGCTGAAATGGTCCATATTAAAAAAGAAGGTAATAATTGTATAAATGTAAAAAACGACTTAGAAAATTTCAATGCATCATACAATGCAATTCTTGAATTTTTAAAATAAATATTAAATTCAATATCCTAAGTTAAAATAAAATTTCCTAGTTTTCATAATATTATTAAAGTTGGTCTCACACTCTCAAACGTCTATATTTACAAATACTAATAATTAGTTTCTGAATTTTAATAAGCTGAAATATCATTAACAAATTGTTCAGTTTTAAATCTGACAAGTGACTGAGTAGAATAACAGCTCTCAGTCACTAAAAATAAAAAATAATTTTTAATCATGTCCAAATTGTTATATTGTTTTTCGACGTTATATTGTAATATTGACGTTCTTGAATTTTTCAAGTGATTAATTTTAAATTGTGTGTTTAACAAATTATGGATTTTATTAACATTAGGTAAGAGTTTATTTATATCGACCAAAAAAATAGCAAAATTGTATTCTAAATATTTTATTTGCTTCTTCTTATTTGTCTAATTAATTATTCTTGTTAAAAAAAAAATACATCATAATTTTGTATATTTATATCTTTTAGTCCCTGAAGAGGAGAACTGTTCGTTCTCGAAACGTAGGACATTTGTTAAATAAAAAACAATAAACAGTATTTCAGTCCGAATGTGTCGATTTATTAATTCAATATAATATTGCTCGGACGTTAAAGGAGTACAATATAGCTTTTTTTTCTTTTTTTTTGCGTAGGATGTGAAAACCTGCTACCAGGTACCCTGTAGCCCGTACTACAGGGTTATGCGGGGTTGGCGAAGTCCAGCCAACCCGCTAAAAACACACCCTTATTTGGGGCCTCAAGACCACTCCCGGCTAACCCATGTGTTGGCGTATCGCTTTCGTGAAGTGTCCTTATACCCCATCGCTGCCGCCAAGGCGACTTTCTCCGTTTCACGGGACCTACTATCATTGACGGTCATGGAGATCCTTAACGCACACAAGTTGAGTCCAGGGACTCGATGAACCGTCAATTCGCTATAAAAACGCTTGAAGAAAAAGAAAACTTCCTCTATCTGCGTTTTCCTGCGACTTAGGCGGCCCTGAAGCTAGTTTTGGCTAGTTGAGCAAGCCGTCTGCTTAATTGTCCAAGCGGCATTTGGACAATCGGAGTGGTTGCTCAATCATCCAATGCATTATGCCCAATCATCCCAAAGGTATTTCGAGCTTAAAACTGGAGAAAAGCAACTTAACTTTTGAGAAAACATTAAGAAACGTTAAATTATGGATAAATGCAAAAAACTGTATAATATATTCTGCTAGTTAAGTGTTCTGCTCCCTGTGTGTCAATAAATCACGACTTTTCTGAAATGTTATTTATTCTTAATATACGTATTTTTATTGTACAGTTTTTTGCATTTATCCATAATTTAACATTTCTTAATGTTTTCTCAAAAGTTAAGTTGCTTTTCTCCAGTTTTAAGCTCGAAATACCTTTGGGATGATTGGGCATAATGTATTGGATGGTCGAGCAACCACCTCGATTGTCCAAATGCCGCTTGGACAATTGAGCAGACTGCTTGCTTAACAAGCCAAAACGCTTGCTCAATAACCCCCTTTTTAATGGGTGGCCAGATCCTCGCAATGATCGAGGTCTGCAGCTGTGGCATTGCTAAAAACGCTGCCAACGCAACTAACACTTGTCGCAGTTCCGCGAGGTGACCTACTCTAACCATCCACCGTCAAAAACGATATATTGGTTCCTACCGAACCCGGTCCTGTGGAACTCGTTGACGGTGGTACCTCACCACTGCCCCCTGGGCGGTGACACCGTCATCTAAGTTTAAATCGTCAGTGTCCATACGAATCCGACGAACCTTGGAGAAAAAACGGTCCACCCACACAGAGCTCCGATGTGTGGGTAAGGCACTTGTACATTAGAAGGGCGCCCGGTATCCTAGAACCGCTCCCGACACCTCCGAACGTGTTAATGGCGACGACAGTGCGTCCGCCGCCCAGGCCCCGGGCATCAGCAACCGACGCCTGCGCTTTACAGACGCCAAATTGAAGAGCACGTAGGTTCGCCCCTAGATCAGACTACACCACACCAACTTAGAAAAACCAAGGAGGCGGGATTCTCCTATTTTTCCCAGAACCCATGTCATCCACAGCTGACGAGGATGGTTAGCCTCCATTTGGAATCCGAATTAACTTCATCCGCGCAGGTTAGCTAGTTTACCCTATTGAAAAATCCTATATAGGATCCTATATAGAATCCATATGGATTCCTATGAGAATCCACGTAGGATCCTATATAGGATCCTATATAGGTATTGTCCTATAGGAATCCATGTGGATTCTCATAGGAATCCATGTGGATTCTCATAGGAATCTATGTGGATTCTTACAGGTCACCTATAGGACAAGTCCTATATAGGATCCTACGTGGACTCTCCTATAGGAATACATGTAGGATCCTGCATAGGCGTCCCAAAAAATTTTTGTACACCCTCCTACATATGATCCTACGTAGGTTCCCATATAGGATCCTATATGGGAACCCATATAAGATCCTACATGGGTACCCCCAAAAAAATTTTTTGTACCCCTTCCTCATGCGCAGTCGTCTTTTACGTATTCTACAATACTTACGCCTGCGCAGTAAATATTTTTCGTCCTTATAATGGTGCTTAATGTATATTTGAATAAAGTTGTTAAAAAAAAACAATTAATTCTGTGTACATAATTTTTTTTTGGGCACCCATAAAAGATCCTATATAGGATCCTATATGGGAACCTACGTAGGATCCTATGTAGGAGGGTGTACAAAAATTTTTTTGGGACGCCTATGTAGGATCCTGTATGAGATCCTACATGTATTCCTATAGGAGAGTCCACATAGGATCCTATATAGGACATGTCCTATAGGCGACCTATAGGAATCCACATAGATTCCTATGAGAATCCACATGGATTCCTATAGGACAATACCTATATAGAATCCTATATAGGATCCTACGTGGATTCTCATAGGAATCCATATGGATTCTATATAGGATCCTATGTAGGATCCTATATAGGATTTTTCAGTAGGGTACAGGGTCGAAAAACGGCGGCTACCCGAATTAACGGGGTCCCGTTTATTCCCCTGTGCTCAAACTCGCCAGACATCGGGAGTTGATGAGGTCTGGGAAGAGCCGAACAGCTCGTCTAGTGAAAGCAACCTAGGGACAAGTGGCTGGCCGGTCCTAAGCCTCATCACCACGACAAGGTGACACCATGAGGCGGTTCTTGTTATGCTTGTTCTCGTCCTTGACGAAATTACATGTCCGTATTTTTTTATATTTTAAAACTCTATCCGTGGGGGGTCGAGCCGGAGCGTAAAAATTCGTCGAATTTGTGAAATTGACTATTTCTTTTTATTTGTGACGAACTGATACAAAGAAAATGAATATTTATTATCTGCATAAGTTAATCCAATTAATCCGAATAATTTTATGCATTTTGATGATTGATATCTCTTATTATTTCTAATTCAAGTCAATTATATTTTTTGGTTCTGATTTTAAAGTTCGCATTTATTCAATAAAGTTTGTTACAAAAGTAATTTATTTTCTGTATAATTGACTTCTAATTTAAGTTTGGCGTAGGGGTTTTGCTTCGTTTTTAAAATATTAAATACTTCATTTTTATACCTAAAAAGGTTAATTCTATAACTTGAAGTTAGTAGACTGAGTATATGGACATATTTCTGGAACCTTTAACTTTTATGTCCCTTGCATTTCAGTGGGCACACATGTCCGAAAGACGTCCCTATGTCGGCCTTTATGTCTAAAAGACGTCCTTAAGACGTCTTTTGGAAATTTTTGCCCACTGGGATATATATTGATAATTTCAATCAATTTTTACCTGGCTTTTGTTGGGAATATTAATACTTGATACATGAATCAGTTCCAAAAGATTCCACATTGATTTATTAAATAGATAAATAATAATTAGTCCAATTTGAATAACCAATCTTTTGTATACTTGTCCCTAACCATACTTCCTAATGGTTTATACGTTAAAACTTTTTAATTAATAAAAATTGCTAGTTATATTGCACATATTTTTAAAGTTAGTTAAACGGTGAATACATTTGTGCATGAAAATTAATATTTTATTAATTGTGAAGAAAGTGATATATGACCTGGTCTGTAAAAAGGGGGCTTACTTGTAAAAAAATCATTTTTTACTTTTTTGACGATTCTGATAGATTTCAAGATGATCTTTCACGTGGTGCAAACCAAAAAGTCATAACTTGTTAAAAAGTTTATTGAAACTAAAGCTAAAGAAGAGTAGGTAATTTTGCGATAAAAAAAATGTGTTTTTTAAAACTCTGGGAAAAGGAAAAAAGTTATTGAAATCGCTTGAAACTCCTCGTCTACGGGTTTTTGGGATCGCTGATTACGAATTCGGTGTAAGTTTCTTAAAATTCAAAATGGCGGATCTAATATGGCGGACAAAAAATTAAAAACTTATCGGATTTGCTTAAAACTAGCTACTCGAAGGTTTTTGGGGTCGCTGATTACGAATTCGGTGTTAGTTTTTGATATTTCAACATGGCGGATTCAATATGGCGGACAAAAAATTATAAACTTATCGGCTACGCATAAAACTGGCTACTCGGGGATTTTCGGGGTTGCTGATTACGAATTTAGCATCAGGTTTTAAGAATTTAAAATGGTGGATCCAATATTACGGCCTTTAAAAAATGTGAACCCCAAAAACTACTGTGTATAACGAGTTTCAAGCCGTATAAACGTGCTGACGTATCAATATTAACTTCGATAGACCGTATTAGACCGTAAATAAGCAAATGACACAGAAATCTTGATCATGTGAATTATAGTTTTTGAGAAATTAGTACGCAACGATACTCCAATTTCTACACGGAAAGAAATAATTCTTGAAATATTAAGGAACTTTGTACTTGAGTTTGGGGCAAGGATGGAAATTCAGTACTAATTCAAATCTAAACATTTTAGGTAAATTTTAAACTAGTTCCTGAAAAATTCTTATAAATTAGATGGAAAATAAAATTTATATTTTGACTCCTGTCTGTTCGATTTCAAACATACCATTTACTGCAGATTGATGATTTAAATGAAACATTTAAAAATCTGAAACCGAAAAATCCGAAGCTAGAAGACTCGAACTCGCGATCCCTCACTCTAAAGCCGAACGCTGTATCCACCAGGCCACTGGCGCAGTTGCAAGACTTTACATTTACGTTATATACAAGCAACGTCTACAAGCTACAAGACAGTGGACTTGAGGCCACGCCTCCTAATGTATAAAAGTCAGGAACCGTTTTAGTAGTATTTACTGAAATATAAAGTGCTGAACCAAATTTTAGTTTCTACTTTACAGTTCCGCGATTTCCTCTGAATTTTCGTGAATTGGTAATGAAAGTTTATCAAGAATCGTCAAATTTTCTCTATTGCCCCAAACTTATGAATAAATTCCGTACTTATTCATGAATAATTTTTTCCGAGCAGAACTCGGACTGAAACGTTGTCACGTCAGAAGATGTCCAGCGCCATAACATTTGTAAACTCACTTATTTATTGTTATTCGTTTAGTAATATTCGAAAATAGCAACTTACGCAAAAAACCTTTAAGTGTTACGATAAAATATAAGAAAATGAATACGAGTGTCAATAACAATAAAAATTTTAACAATCGGACAGATTCGCATGAAACTCGATAATTGGAACTTATTTGAAGTTGCAGATTACACAATTCTTTGAATTCGCTTAAAATCAGTTTTAAATGAATCCGTTAAAGTTTTTATTTTTTCCGCCATTTTGAATTTGCTAGATTCGTAATCAGCGACCTTGAAAACCCCCGAGTAGCAAGTTTTAAGCAAAACCGATAAGTTTTTAATTTTCCTGTCAGCCATGTTGGATCCGCCATTTTGAATCTTTAAAAACTGACACCGGATTCGTAATCAGAGACCCCAAAAACCCCCGAGTAGCCAGTTTTAAGCGAATCCGATAATTTTCCAATTTTTTGTTCGCCATATTGGATGAGCTATTTTGAATTTTCAGAAACTAAAACCGGATTCGTAATCAGTGACCCCAAAAACCCCTCAGTAAGGAGTTTGAAGTCATTAAATCGTGAAGAAGTATTAATATTAACTTTTTAACTCTAAGATCGTTTTTCTCGAAATCTTGCTTTTACACGTAATCCCCCTTTTGACTCTCCAGGTCACATATGTTTTTAAAAGTTGTTCCTCACTTTTAACCTTTTTGACCTCAATTGTCATATTTATCAATTTTCTTGAAAAACACTCTTATCACACGAAAAGAGTTTAAATGGGAAATAAAAGTTCAAATCATTAGAAGTATTTTGAGACATACTAAATTGATGTGCTTCATGTCTTCAAGAAACTATTCTAATTTAAATTACAGAAAACACGTGTGTACAAAATTTGAAAACTACCGTAATACGAGTGATACTCCACGAAAATCGAATAAAAGTATTTGAAAAGTACTTACAGTGCCGCTCAAAAGGATTTGCCCACCCTACGGCATGCAAGGGCTTTACAAAAAGTTTTGTATCTTCATTAATAATAAAGATAAATCCTTGATCAAATATTTATTTTAAAGTTTAAGTATTTGACTTGAAATAACACCTAAACAATATTAAAAAAAATTTTTTTTATTGTTTAATTGCTTAAATTAAAAAAAAAATTTTTTTACTTTTTTTAAAAAATTTCAAATGGGGATCCCGATATGTAAAGCTCAGCCCAGAGGGCAACTCAATAGCTGGTTTCTTTTGGCGCATTATATTTAAATACAAAATTTTATACTTTTGATTTTATAAAAAATAATGGTGTTTTTGTGTGTCTAATGATGAAATTAATTAAGTTTAAGTTTATTAATATAATCGCAAATTATACACCACAACTTCAAAATCTTTTCCTAAAATTATTAAAATTCTTCTCAACATAACCTAAAAATGTCAGAGTTGACAAACGTATAATTATACTTGCAAAGATTGATTATTTTGGAAAGTGTATAAGATTTCATCATTTGTTATGTATTAATATAATTATTTTACTTTATATTTTTCTTGATTTCACATTATTGCAATAAATTATTTTTAAATTTTGCGCTTTAAAGATCTTGCGAAGATGCTGTCGCCTTGCGGACGAGTTTGGCCGTCAGGATCCCCATTGATACCATTTTTTAAGAAATCATCACATTTCTATTCTACAAATGTTATTTGAAAGCATTTTTTGTCACCTTTAAAACGATTTTTTAGAAATTGCTCTACGATAATTTTTAAGGAAGATATGATCATTTGTTTATATAAAAATAGCTTCTTTTTTCAATTGTTGGTAACTTGAGAACAACTGACTTTTGTGCATAGAATTAGGAAAAAAATATTTGAACATTAAAAAAAAAAAAAATTTTTTATCGATATGTATTGACATGTATATGTTGTCCGTCTTAAAATATATATACAGTAGGAAAAATGGAATAAATTTTTTTTTTTTTTAATGTTTAAATATTTTTTTCCTAATTCTACGTACAAAAAGGCACATTTTTTTCCTTAAGAATTTTTTCAAAAGTCAGTTGTTCTCAAGTTACCAACAATTGAAAAAAGAGGCTATTTTTATAAACAAATGATCATATCTTCCTTAAAAATTATCGTAGAGCAATTTCTAAAAAATCGTTTAAACGGTGACAAAAAATGCTTTCAAATGACATTTGTAGAATTAAAATGTGATGATTTCTTAAAAAATGGTATCTTTTTGAAATTTTTTAAAAAAAGTGAAAACATTTTTTTTTTAATTTAAGCAATTGAACAATAAAAAAAAAATTTTTATATTTTTTTTAGGTGTCATTTCAAGTCAAATACTTAAACTTTAAAATAAATATTTGATCAACGATTTATCTTTATTATTAATTAAGATACAAAACTTTTTGTAAAGCCCTTGCATGCCGTAGGGTGGGCAAATCCTTTTGAGCGGCACTGTACATATATTTTTACGCGTACCATATACCATCGTGTGAATGTGCTTTGAAAAAAAATACTTTATTGCAAAGATATTGCGAAAATATTTTACAATTACGGTCTACCGTATTCGACCGAAAGTTTTTAGAAACAAATTGTTAAGTACGATGTTGCCGATTCTAATTTTTTCAATATAAATTGTCATTAATTAAAACCTGCAGGTTAGGTTTTAATGTTTATTTCGTGATTGAATTATATACAAAAATGAACCCAAAAACATTAATGCAATTGAGTTTAATTAAATTTTATTTGATAATAATAACAAAATTAACTTTTTAGTAATTGAAATGCAAACGAAAGGAAAAGTGATTTTACAAATAACTCGATAAGTAAGGCTTTCGTATTTACATATAATTTTTATTATTATAAAAAAGTTTTGTCAGAAACAATTAAAAAATTACAAATTTTAAATCAATTTTCTTTAATTAAAATTTATTTGTAAAATAAGCAATTTAACTTTTACGTAATCCAAAAGCAAACAAAACGGAAAGTGAAATCATAAATAACTCGATACCAAGTAAGAGTAATGTCAAAGAAGTTCCAGTCTGTACTTCGGTTGAAAACAATACAGATTTTAACAAATAATTATATTTATAATTGTAATCGAAGTTATAATTTAAAAATTTTGACATAAATATAAAAAATCTCTTTATGGTGATCTTTGCCCGCGTACTTACATATAATTTATATTATTACAGAATAATTTTTTCTAATAAAAATCAAAACGAACTATTTCCTTCACAAATTGTAGCAAGTTCTTCACGTACAATAGCAACAAATAAATTCAAAGACAGTACAAATACAAGAACTAAAAATTTCAATGAAGTTAAACAATGTCGAGAAAGTTTAAAAAGTTGCCCTGATTTATATAATGAATATAAAGAAAAAAAATTCAGAAGCGTGAATCGTCAAAAGCAATATGGAATAACGTAAAAGAAACAAAAAAGGACCAAAGCTTTAAAACATGTTAAGTTTGAAATTCTCGATCGCGAGAACAACGCTTTCGTAAATATGTTGTATTATTAAAAAACAAATTAGCTTCCCAGAAACAATGAACGGAAAAATAGAAAGAAAATTACAGAATAAAGTCAAAAAATGAGAAACAACTCGATCCTATTGACGAAAACGTAGACAAAATTATGAATTCCGGAGAAGAGGCTATTAAATCGCGATTAAAATTTTTGAAAGCAATAGTATTGCAAATAAAAGAGAGTAAATCTAATACTCTAATTTGTAATAATTGAATTAAATCGTTCTATGTTAAATCAGGTTTTAGATGGGAAATTTTTGAAAAAATATAAAGTTATGAAACAATCGACACCAGTAGCAAGTATGTATGTGCAAAGAAAATATTCAATTAAATAAAATTTCACTTCCAAGAGACAAAATAAACGAAAGGCAGAAATTACATTTATCAATGGCACAAAGTATTGAAAATTTCTTAACGAAAGATGAGCATTCATATCCAGCTCCAGGTAAAAAACATGTAATTGTACGAAATGGTAAAGTAACAAGAAAACGTTATTTGGCTGATTCATTAGATAACTTATATAAAAAGTACTTATATAAAAAGACTGATATCACACTTATCAGTCTCTCGAGCCACGTTTTTTCGATTGAAACCATTTTGGGTAGTTTATCGCACAGTAAATTCTAGGGAAACTTGTTTGTGTAAACTTCATAAGAACTTCAACATTTTTGTGGAAAAACTGACGAATTTGAATGTGATAAAAACAGAAGGTTTATCAGAATTTGCTGCATCTGTTACGTGTGATACATCTCAGCAAATCTGTATGTACAGGAAAAATTGTATTGAGAAATCTGTTCCAATTCCTCTAGATAACAAACCTGCTATTTACGAAAAATAGGTAACACAAAATTATGAAAAAGAAGGTGCGAAAGGGAAAATTTTTTCTGACAAAGAAACTGTGAAAAATAAGATACAGTGCAACGTTTCTGACATTGTGATTAAATTAAATTCTTCTACGAAAAACTACTTGCGGCATGCTTTTGATACAACTCATTAGTATGATGAAAGCCTTCCCAATTTGAGAATAAATTCAGAATCTGATGAAATCTACGTTATTATTGATTTTTCTGAAAACTATGCTGGTAAATATACCAAAGCAATATAAAGTGCCCATTTTGGTGCTTCAGCATAAATGCACACTAGATGCTTCTTTTTTAAAGATTTTGAAAAACAAACAATTGAGTGTGTATCTTTTGGTACAGTCTCGGACTGCTTGCGTCATGATGCTTGTGCAATTTGGGCTCATATGGATCCTATTTTTCAGTTAATGAAGCTTTATGTACCAGAAATTAAAAGGATTCATTTTCAAAGTGATGGGTGAGTGTCTTAATTTCAACCAATGAGCGTACTTCTTACAAAATTACTAACCAATGAAATAACTTGAAATTACTATAAGACGCTTTATAAACGTCTTATGTCTTAGAATAAGACAACAGCAAGACACCTGTTTTTACAGTATGTGCAATATAAAAATAAAACAAATTTTTTTTTACCACACAGGCATGAATTTTGCTCTTTTCAATGCCTCCTAGCCGGGACAGAAATTGTCTTTTTCTCTATTGGTTGAGAGTAGCGGGAGTAAATACTCGCTAGGGAGCAAATATAATGGCGGATAGGTAAAAACAGACAAACATGTGTTTTTTTTACCGACGGATGGGAGTTTTTAGTTGCGAATGTGGCGTCGGTGGCGCTATCTAATGTGAGAGAATTGTGTTGTCAAGAAAGTTTTTGGGTTGTGTAGTATGCGTTAATGGGAAAAGTATTGTCGAAGTACTGAATCTTATTCACATAAATTATTAGTTGAAAAGTTGAAAAAGAGTAGTGAGAAAATTGACGAAGAGTTTTCGTGTACTCCAGAACTGCGAACAGCAGCAAACGAAGTGGTAAAAGATTTGTTGCCTTCAAAATCGAAAAGTCTATATGACGCGGCGTACCAATCATTCCAAGACTGGAAAGTGAAACAAAAGCAAAACCATCTTCTGAAAACGTAATATTGTCTTATTTTGGTGAGCTTTCAAAAAAGTACAAGTCTTCTACTATGTGGGCCCAATATTCAATGTTAAAGAAAGAATTAAACATCCATGGAAACGTCGACATTGGAAAATATGTGAGATTAACTTCTCTCTTAAAAAAACAATTAGTTGATTACAAGCCTAAAAAATCTAACGTTCTCTACTCAAATGAGGTTCAAAAACTTTTGCTTGAAGCTCTAGACGACCAGTATTTGGCAACGAAGATAAGTTAACATTGTTTAAAAAGTATTGAAAATTATTTACAGGTAATTATAAATGTATATACAAATATTTACAATTGTTTAAAGTACAGTTTAACCAGTTCTTTTAGTTATATAAAACAATAGTTTATAAATTATTAAAATTGTATTCTACTAATTTTTTAAACATAGATTTTTACAATAAAATTTTATAGTCAAAAGACTTTCTAATCAGCTAATTAAAAATTAAATTAAATATTTGCAGGTTGTTTTAATCTTAGGAATTTCGGGTGCTCTGAGAACAGAAGAGTTTATAAATATCACTGTTAAATATTTTTTTTACAAATTAAAATTATTTACAATTTTAAATAATTCATAACTTTTTGAAGACAATAAGATTTATCCGTCCATTTGTATAATTTGAAAGCTCAGCACTTGAAGTTTATATAGACAAAGTTTCAATAATGTGCTAACAAAAGAAGAAATTATTTTTTCTTATGGAAAAGTTAAAGGTTTCAGAGATATGCCCATATGTCACAATGCTTGTCTCATTTGAATTACAAGAATAGAGCGATTTGAACCTGGTTTGTAAACTTCAGGATATGGATTCTGAGCTACACTGTAAAAAATATCCGTGGAATTTTACAGCGACGCTCGATGGTAATAAAAGGACCCTGCACGCTCGTTGTAAATTTACATCGTGCGTCGATGGAATTTTGCGCAGTCTATGGATTGAATTTTCTGCCAGAAGAAGAATATTTATAATGAGTAAGAAAATTCAATCCACAGACTACGCAAAATTCCATCGACGCACGATGTAAATTTACAACGAGCGTGCAGGGTCCCTTTATTACCATCGAGCGTCGCTGTAAAATTCCACGGATATTTTTTACA
Organism: Ganaspis brasiliensis; assembly: GCA_037103525.1. NCBI lineage: Eukaryota > Metazoa > Arthropoda > Insecta > Hymenoptera > Figitidae > Ganaspis > Ganaspis brasiliensis. The sequence goes on from JAZKLR010000233.1 coordinate 126,714, forward strand.
GTATATCATCTGCGCTGTATCGCTTACTCTTATTTAGTGTAGAAAACTTAAATATTTTTACTGAAATTCATTGAAAATCAAATGTATAAGAGTATTCTGTTTTTTGGTTCTGAAAACAGTAAAGTAGCATTTTGTACAAAAAAGATTAAACTGAATTTAACATGATACCTCCTGGTATTTTGAACTCCTATACCACATAGTATACCATGTGATTTACCAGGTAGATTACCGTGTGGTTACCATGTCTGCTCATAATATGCTTTTAATAAAATGAAATTTTATTTTTAATTCTCATAAATAATGAATAATATTGGTATTATTTAGGGGCCGTCCATAAAGCATGTGATGCATATTTTCGGAAATTTAACACCCCCCTCCCCCTCGTGATGCTTTTTCTATGCATTAAAAATTTTTTTAACATGTAGCGTGATATTTTGCTGACACCCCCCCTCCCCCTAAAGCATCACATGCTTTGTGGATGACCCCTTAGGGAAAAGGAAGAAAAGGGAAATTATAACTTACAATGTATAAAATTAATTAATATAACTCAATATGTTTAAAAAATATAAATCGACTTCATCAATAACTAAAAAAACGCAATGAATACATAAAACATGTTATATAAGTTAAATTTAAAATAGCTTCTTGTATCTCTACCCTGCTAAACAAACAATCAAAAAATGAATAACCTTATAAATTACTATTTTGAACTTAATCAGTTATTACCAACAGCTACGTCAAAAAACTCTTTATTAATAACGACAATTGAACATTACATATTAACACTTTTTCTTAAATTAATAAACAAATACGAATAAATTACTTAGAGATAAGTTTTGAAATCTTGTTGACACCATGACACCTCTCATATTTATGATAGAAGAACGACCAACGCTTAGCAATGCCACGTAGTAGTTCAAATTACAACCAAAATACTCTAGTTAAGTTTTAAATATTAAATAAAAAAGAGAAAAATAGTTCATTTTCTGATAATGTAAAATTGTCGAGATACAATCTTATTTGACAATTTCTGCCTTAAATGATTTTATTATCACAAAATATTTATTATTATATTCACTGCAAAAACTGCTGTCTTCTAAGTGTTTTATTTTAAGACATTTTGGTGTCTTTATTGTATCAAAGACGCCATAAGTGTCTTAAAATAAGACATTTTATACGTCTTAGACTCCAAAATGTCTTAAAATAAGACATTTAGAAAACAGCAAGTTTTGCAGTGTTATTATTATTATTATTATTTATTATTTATTTATATTATTCTTTATTATATTTTAAAATACATTCAAGTAATAATGTGTCAAATGAATCATATTAAAAATTAATTACTCAAGTCTTTCAGTGTAGGTGGAGTACTACCTGAAATAAACAAATATATCATCAAAGAGTAGGGGAGAGTGGTCATCAATGTACCGGGTTTTTTTTTGGGTCATAGTACTTATTCAATTTCAAAAATTTCAAGCACTTCTTTGCATCAATATAAAACTACAACACTTCTCTAGGTACTGCACACATATTATACACGATTTATTTTGATTAAATAATAAAATTTAGGATTTTTCTAAACTAACAATCTATTTTCGTTTTCAAAAACCAGAGTACACAATGAACCACCTCTATAAAAACACTAACAATGTTCAACAAAAATAGTATTGCAATTTATTTTATGAAAAAAATTATTTTCTATCAAATACTATAAAAAATTATTACTTAACACTTTTTAATTGATAATGTATAACATAAATATACCTCAAATTCAAGTTAACTAGCTAAAATGGCATTTTAGTTTTGCTATGTTGAAAAGAATACCTACTGATAATAATCGCTCTAACATGCTGTACGTATGCCTAGTTTTTTAATCAGGCATACCACTCTGAAAATCGAAAATACACTGAAATTCCAGGTGGTTCATTGTTCCACGGTACATTGAATCAACATGACATTTGCAACAAAAATGGTTTTTTATAACTTAATTCAATATTCCAAAATCTTTATCTCATTTGAATATTGTAGTTAAGGCCCAAAACAAAATAAATCGTAAGTACATTTATTTTTAAATTGTCTTATTTCAATTAAAAATCGTGTTTGTATTTTAGGTAAATTTTTTCTTCAGTGCATCAAAAACAGTTTTTTTTCAGTTTTCTCTGTAAAGATTAAATCCACATTTCTCAAATTTATGGACGTAGTGTGTTTACGCAAACTTCATTTATATTTAAAATTAGGAGAATTTTTATTTAATTGTTTCTGAGAAAATTGAAATGGTTCATTGAAAAAACTGGTACATTGATGGCCACTCTCCCCTATACCTATTTTTGACAAATTTTTCACCCTCCACGTCTCCAATTGGATGTTGACTCTCCCATTACACCGTGCAAACACCATTAAATTAAGGTAGAACATTTTTTCTTTTTCATTATTCTTAAAAAGTATTTCCTCCCTGTAATAATGTCAAGGAGAGGGAAAGTTACACTTGTTTCTTTTTAACTGAAAAGACTTACTTTTCCCTTCTACACAGGTAAGAAATAGTCTACTTTCGTTGCGTGCGTTAGAACTTCGAAACGAGATGTAATGCTGTTGCTTATGGGCTTTTTGAAGGGCGAACAATTTCTTTTAGAACCATTAAGGGAGTCGTCAACTCTCTCGACCCGAAATTGAGTGATTTTTTTGGGGAATTAATTGTGAAGGAACTATTAAATATATTAATTTTTTTTATTTTGAAGATACATAATCCGACTTTGAAAATTCATTTTTGATAAACCCTAAAAAAATGGTGGTGACCTTCAACCGCCATTGCGTAAACGCTTTTCAAAAACGCAAGGGTCCCGCTTCAGTCATGTTTTGAGCACTGGAGTAATCTAAAATTAAAAAATGAAAATTCTTTATAATTATAGATAGGGGAGAGTGGCCATCAATGTACCGGGTTTTCTTCATGGTCATAGTACTTATTCAATTTCACCAATTTCAAGCACTTCTTTGCATCAATATAAAACTACAACACTTCTCTACGTAATGCACACATATTATACACGATTTATTTTGATTAAATAATAAAATTTAGGATTTTTGTAAACTAACATGCTATTTTCATTTTCAACAACCTGGGTACACAATGAACCACCTCTAGAAAAACACTAAAAATGTTCAACAATAATAATATTGCAATTTTCACTTTGTAAGAAAACTTATTTTCTATCAAATACTATAAAAAATTATTACTTAACACTTTTTAATTGATAATGTATAACATAAATATATCTCAAATTTAAGTTAACTAGCTAAAATGGCATTTTAGTTTTGCTATGTTAAGAAAAGTACTGATAACAATCGCTGTAACATGCTGTACGCATGCCTAGTTTTATAATCAGGCATACCACTCTGAAAATCGAAAATACACTAAAATTACAGGTGGTTCATTGTTCCCCGGTACATTAAATCAACATGACATTTGCAACAAAAATGGTTTTTTATAACTTAATCCAATATTTCAAAATCTTTATCTCATTAGAATATTGTAGTTAAGGCCTAAAACAAAATAAATCGTAAGTACATTTATTTTTAAATTGTCTTATTTCAATTAAAAATCGTGTTTGTATTTTAGGTAAATTTTTTCTGCAGTGCATCAAAAACAGTTTTTTTCAGTTTTCTCTGTAAAGAATAAATCCACATTTCTCAAATTTATGGACGTAGTGTGTTTACGCAAACTTCATTTATGTTTTAAATTAAGAGAATTTATATTTAATTGTTTCTGAGAAAAATTGAAATGGTTCATTGAAAAAACTGGTACATTGATGGCCACTCTCCTCTACGTTGTCTGGAGTTTCCCGTGATAGATTTTTTTATTTTTCAATTTGTCAAAATTATGCAAAAATTTATAAAAATTTTTATTTTTTCGTTTTTGTTTACTTTTATGGGCTATAAAAAAAACGAAATAAAATTGTGCAAATCGTACATGGGGAAGCCCAGCGGCATGTTTTCTGAGAAGTTAAAAAAAAAATTAAAATTGGACCATTTTTACTATATAAAGTGTTACTGGACCACTTAAAAAACACTATACTTTCGGGAAAACGCGTTTATAGTTAACATAAAAAGTATAACTTGATTGTAGTACCTTACAAGTTAATCTGCTCATACAGGGTTCGTACACGTTTTTTGTTTTTATAAGGGTCTTTACACATCAGCAAAGATAAAAAAATTAGAAATTGGTAATTTGTCATAATGAAATTACTATAAATAAACAAATGTTACAAATGAACAAAAATTCGTGTATTTTTTTGGTTCCCAAAAACATGCAAAGGAATGTGATACTCACAAAATCGTTTCTGTGGCGTATTCTCAGATACATATAGATTAAAATAAAAAAAATAAAAATATATTTTATTATCTAACTACATTATTGTTTATCAAAATGGAAGGCATGTCTAACATTGCTGACTAAAATATAGAATTCTACCTTATCCCCCATATTTAATTTGTTCATAACATGACTGTTTTTCAAAATTATGAATAAAACAAAGATTCATGACACACTTTATGACCTTTTCAGACGACTCCAAAAATTTCAAATCAATATCGTTTTTGGTTTAGGCTAAAAGACGTCCAAAAATTTTTACCAATATTTTAAAATATCAGTAATTTTCTAAATTTTTTTGGACGTCTTTTAGCCTAAACCAAAAACAATATTGATTTGAAATTTTTGGAGTCGTCTTAGAAGGTCATAAAGTGTGTCATTAATCTTTGTTTTATTTATAATTTTGAAAAACAGTCATGTTATGAACAAATTAAATATGGGGGATAAGGTAGAATTCTATATTTTAGTCAACAATGTTAGACATGCCCTTATTTTTTCCAAAGTTGATAATTGTCTACAAAAGAGAGAAGGGATTCATTAAAGATCCAACTATACACAGTTAAAAATTTTGTGTAAAATTTAACATAAATCACATGTTTCAAACGGTCCACTCAAAATTGAGTGAATCGAATCTTGCCAATTCGATTCGATTCCATTCGGATTCGAACTATTCGCACATCTCTACAAGTTTGAATAGATTCGCTTGTAGATGACGATGTGGTTGGCGAGAGTAAGAGTCTATTTTTTGTTGTTCGTCGTACAAGCTCTACCGTTAACTACCAGATAACGCTACCTCCGAATTACGACCCTCGAATTAGCATACCGTTATCTACATTTTTTATAATTAACAAAATGTTTAAACAAATTTAATAATTTTTTTTGTATACTTTGAAAAAGCGCATCGAATTGAATCTAATGCACCAAACGGCAATTAAACATTTTAATTAGGACTTGAGATATAGAGAAATAAAATTTCAAATAGTCTGTTTGTTAAAATATCTGTTTTGGAAGATCACGGCAGTACTACGGTTCTCCAGATATTGAGCCAAACATAATGTTCACACACACACACACACTCACACACGGACATTTTGTCTAAACAGCATTTTTGACATCCTGGGATCGAAATGTCAAAAAATTGCAATCGTGGATTTAGAGGTAAAACAATACTTCCTCTATGAGAAAGCATGTACATATATAAATATATATATTGGATTTTTTTTTGTTTGAAAGATTTTTCAAACGCTTTTATTAAGAAAAAGAGGCCATTTAAAATTACACACACAAATAAAAATCGTCAAAATAATTTAAAACTTATTTTTGATCCTTAAAAAATCATGTTTTTCTAAAAAAAAAAAAGCCCCAAGTCACCCATAAAAAAGGGTGATTATTTTCTAATTCTTTTTCGGGTTAAGTTTTCTCGTTTCAAGGGGTACTCAGGAATCTGCAGATAACAAAATGATTTGTTTTGGCATCGCATCGTAGGCAAGCTGTTTTTTCTTTCTAGACACCTGTGACCAGGAAACGTCATTTATTTATTAGATGTTGCTATAGCGGTTACGATGAAAGTGGGACAAACTTTTATTATCTCTATAAACAACAGTCAGTTCACCCAGAGAAGTGGTATATTTTTTTGACAAGTTAAAAAATGCTTAAAATTTTAACGAATTTAGGTCATTTTTTGTTTTTTATACGCTAACTATGTTTTATATATTTTGTGTTTTTTATTTTACATTTTTTCTGAAGTGATTATTAATTTCTGTATATTTTTTTATAATAAAACAGCCAGATGAGGCCAACGAATCCTTGTTGGCGAAACATTGCTACATGACATAATATAAATTTGTGTTACTATTTTCTACCTTACTGGATCACATATATTTTGGATCAACTTTAAATAAATAGAATGATGTAACTCTCTCCTATCCAAAGAAATTAATAGGCTCTGAGTGTTGTTTTTTGTATTATTTTAATCATAATTAAGCTAAGATTATAGTCATACGTTCTATTAACTAAAGACAAATAAACTTAAATAGACTCGAAGAGATTGGTAATTTTTACAATTATTAAATAAGCTTCTGTTTTTTCTTGATACGTAGCGTTTTTAAAAACACATGATTTTCTCGTGTAAATTTAGTACGAATGGGTATATCATCATGAAATATTGCTGGTTATAATAAATCATCTAAATTTCATCATTTTATTCACTTTTTACACCAGATTTTAACAAGAAACCACTTGTGACATGCGTATTACGCATAAACACACTACCAGAACAGTTAATTTACTTTAATATTTTTTTAAAGAAAATTATTATCTTTTAATAATAGATAATTAAGTAAACATTTCTCAACCGTGTCATCTAAAATCTAAATAATTTTATTTCTGCTTGCAATTTTGTATTTTTAAACAATTTTTAATTAATAATTGTTAATTAATAATTTTTAATTTAATAATTTTTAATCATTTTTACAATAATAAATCTTTGTACACTACAGAATTTTTCAAGTTTCAGGATGTGCTTTAGACTCTGTGAATCTTCGTATTCCCAAGAAATACAAAACATATTGGACCTCTACATAAAAAGTTACTAATATACTTGTACACAATTAATTTACAAACAAATTAATTGTATTTATTAGCAGTTAAAATGAACAATTAATTGAACTTCATATAGGTGCAAGTCCATGACATTTTTCAAACATTTCGGAGTAGACTCATAGATCGAAATAAAACTTTGTAGTTTTATATTAAGTGGCGTACAGTTTTAGTGACCCAAAGCTTTTAAGTAAAAACAATTGTTAGTTTAAAAAACACTAATAGTTTAATTTACTACTTTAAGTAATTCAAGTTCAAAATCAACTATAAATTTTTATTTTTCTAACTACTTTCTTAGCAGAACTGCCTTCGCAGTTCAGTTGAGATCTTATTAAATTATTCCAGATATAGTTGAAAAGTAGTCAAATCTGCTAAGAATTTTTTTAAGTGCAAATAATCCTATAAGTTTTCAACATAATTAGAGACGACGCGACATGATATTTTTATAGAAGTTGCATACATTTTAATATTCACACGTAACATATTAAATCAGCACAATGACTGAATAATTCCTTCTGCAATCGCGCACGTGCACTTATCTTTATCAAAGTGTGAGCAAATTTTTATTTAAAAAATGTGCGAAATTCAATTTTAAATACCTGTCGAAATTAAATTAAATTTACCATCATGAACCCAAACCAAGAGTTTAAATGGCGTTTATATATATTATGGTGGTCCATAAAAACCAAAAGTCCGAAATGTTATGCTCCTACCCCCCAATTTTATTTCAAATTGAAAAAAAAGTTACCCCTACTTTTTTAATTTTGAAATCGGTCAACATTTAGAGGTAGCGCAAAGACCATGAAGTTTCCCATGTATTTTGCATGAGAAAAACGCACTTTTTGGTAAATTTGCAATAAAATCATGAAAAATTACTTAAATTATTAATGCACCGAATAAGTTCCTAAAAAGTGTTTAAAAAACAGTATTCCATAATTTATTTATTAATTTGTTGATATTAACTATTATTGATTTTTTGAATTTTTTTGGTTTTTTGAAATTGCAAAAAAATAGTGAAAAGAAGATTTCGACCTTACCGGTAAAGCGACATCTATTACTCGATGCCTATTACGCTCTTGGTTCGAGCTTTTGGTGGTAAATTTAAATTTAAATTCGATTGGTTTTTCGAATTCAAATTATACTTTAAAATTTTGTTCTGAAAAAATAAGCCGTGGAAGAGCACACCGTGCAACCGAGAGGACTCGAACCCCTGCCAATGGATGCCTATCCGGGGACTTATACCCTATTAGTGCACCTTGCCAACACGACATGACTCTCCACTTTCTCATTCTTCCAGAACAAGCCCATACTGACGTCAAAGGCTATCTTTAATTTTAAGAAGGAAATTCCCGGTCGGTTTGTAATTGAAAAGAAGATTTCGACCTTACCGGTAAAGTACCTTACCTTACCTTACCACCAAAAGCTCGAACCAAGAGCGTAATAGGCATCGAGTAATAGATGTCGCTTTACCGATAAGGTCAAAATCTTCTTTTCAATTACAAACCGACCGGGAATTTCCTTCTTAAAATTAAAGATAGCCTTTGACGTCAGTATGGGCTTGTTCTGGAAGAATGAGAAAGTGGAGAGTCATGTCGTGTTGGCAAGGTGCACTAATAGGGTATAAGTCCCCGGATAGGCATCCATTGGCAGGGGTTCGAGTCCTCTCGGTTGCACGGTGTGCTCTTTCACGGCTTATTTTTTCAAAACAAAATTTTAAAGTATAATTTGAATTCGAAAAACCAATCGAATTTAAATTTAAATTTACCACCAAAAGCTCGAACCAAGAGCGTAATAGGCATCGAGTAATAGATGTCGCTTTACCGGTAAGGTCGAAATCTTCTTTTCAATTACAAACCGACCGGGAATTTCCTTCTTAAAAATGCAAAAAAAATAGTTAATATCAACAAATTAATAAATAAATTAAGGAATACTGTTTTTGAAACACTTTTTAAGAACTTATTCGGTGCATTAATAATTTAAGTGCTTTTTCATGATTTTATTGCAAATTTACCAAAAAGTGCGTTTTTCCCATGCAAAAACATGGGAAACTTCATGGTCTTTGCGCCACCTCTAAATGTTGACCGATTTCAAAATAAAAAAATAGTGGTAACTTTTTTTTCAATTTAAAACAAAATTGGGAGGTAGAAGCATAACATTTCGGACTTTTGGTTTTTTATGGACCACCCTAATATATATAGATGCCTTTTTGTACCGATTATGTAATTTAATGCTTTGTCACCAATCATATTACAAATTAACCGGCAAATTAATATAGTTTATTTTAGTATTAATCAAATCAATATAATTTCTGTCTTTCCTAAATTTCTTGCTAGGTAAAGTAGTTGCGCTACTACAATCCTAGATAGCACCGTTTTTTGAAGGAAGTTAACAGGAAGTTACCCATGTACAGTTTGTAACCTTACTTTAATCTCCTATTAATTTCCCAGTACCTTTAAAGGACTTTCCATTTTAAGTTGACATCGTTAATTTCCTGAAAGTGATAAACGCAAATTTTCTTGAAACAGGAGAAGTTTAAATAGCTAATTTCTTGCGTATTAGTAGTTTTCTATGACAGCTAGGGCTGCGCAGTAGCTTTAAATTATCTTCTTATATTATATAGGGATAGGTATGCATGTCATAAAATGCACACTTCTTAAGAAAAAACATTATTTTATTTTATTATTTATACCAAAAGTTCGCTACAAATACTGCAAAAATAGGTGTCTTATACATTGAGATACTTATGTGGTCATTTTTAAGACATGTCTTAATTTCAACCAATTTAGTTAAGAATTATAAAATTCTTAACCAATGAAATAACTTGAAATAACTGTAAGACGCTTTTTAAATGTCTTATTTCTTAAAATAAAGCGCTCGTAAGACACCTGTGTTCATAATTAAGTTGCAGGAAGTTATGTTGAAGTTACACTCGCAATAATAGCAAAACGCTCGCACTTGACCTCTTGTATCGAACGATATTTTTCTTTAAAAATACTTGCAAAATTTGATATGTCCGACATGCACGCGTACGCGTGAACGAAAAATTAGTTCATAATAAAATTTGAGGTTAGGAAGAAATGTCAAACGTGAAAGTCCTAGCGACTAAATATAACTTCAGCTTTTGCTATATGCTGTCAATACTTTACTTCCTATAGTCAGAATATTTTGCGCATCACATTTCCGTATTTTAAGAAATCGACCATTTTGCATATGCGAACGGTTGCCAATCAAAAATATTGTATTTATTTTATTAAATTATTTATAGTAAATTATTTCTCAAATGAAATTTTGACTTCAATTTTGATTTTATTTATTTGTATATAATTATACATTTTATAAAAGAAAATTAAAATTTTGGGTCGGGGAATCAAACCCGGGTTCACTGCATCGAAACCTACATCTTACAAACGACTTAAACACGTCTTTATCCAAAGTCCGAAAGACGTTCCTAAAAAGACTTCTTTGCGATGTCTTTTAGACCAGTGTATCGCTAAAAACACAATTTTTTATTAAGCAAATAGTAAATTTCATCTCTGCCATATTAAAGAGATTCTGCAATAATTCCTTGGAGGATCATGACACGATCCCTTGACGGAATTTAAACAACGACCCTTCACAGGTTCTCGCGTGTACCTGTACAAAATCCTAAGCTGCACCGAGAAAAAAGTTCGATGTGTACAGCTTTGCCATATGTTATGTGGTTAACTCCCTACTGAAAAATCCTATATAGGATCCTACATAGGATCCTATATAGAATCCATATGGATTCCTATGAGAATCCACGTAGGATCCTATATAGGTATTGTCCTATAGGAATCCATGTGGATTCTCATAGGAATCTATGTGGATTCCTATAGGTCGCCTATAGGACAAGTCCTATATAGGATCCTATGTGGACTCTCCTATAGGAATACATGTAGGATCTCATATAGGATCCTGCATAGGCGTCCCAAAAAATTTTTGTACGCCCTCCTCTATATGATCCTACGTATATAAGATCCTACATGGGTACCCCCAAAAAAAATTTTTGTACCCCTTCCTCATGCGCAGTCGTCTTTTACGTTTTCCACAATACTTACGCCTGCGCAGTAAATATTTTTCGTCCTTATAATGGTGCTTAATGTATATTTGAATAAAGTTGTTAAAAAAAAACAATTAATTCTGTATACATAATTTTTTTTGGGCGCCCATAAAAGATCCTATATAGGATTCTATATGGGAACCTACGTAGGATCCTATGTAGGGGGGTGTACAAAAATCTTTTTGGGACGCCTATGTAGGATCCTATATGAGATCCTACATGTATTCCTATAGGAGAGTCCACATAGGATCCTATATAGGACGTGTCCTATAGGCGACATATAGGAATCCACATAGATTCCTATGAGAATCCACATGGATTCCTATATGACAATACCTATATAGGATCCTATATAGGATTTTTTAGTAGGGCTGTGGCCACTCCGGTTGTTTCGACTTGGCTCTTTGTAACGTGTTTCTATAGAGCCAGGCCATTTCTACTTGGCGCTCAAGTAAAATCTGCCTGACTATACGGTTGAAACGGCCTTGCGACCAATATTGCGTTGACTGGAATAACGTTACTTAAGTCAGCCAAGTAGTTTTGACCTGAGTCTCCGGTTGACACAACCGAACTTTTTTCTCGGTGTGTATTATGGTCCTACGAGGGACTCGTTAAAGGAACATAAGTAGGTTGCTATGTAGGAACAAGTGTAGTTTTTAAAAAACCTGAATACATGCTGCGCACTGGTCGAACTTGGTTTCTATTATACTTACGGCTGCGCAGTAGTTTTTAATTTTCTAAAACCTTACGTTAAATATAACATATAATTTTGATCAATTACCAGATAAAAAAAAAAAAATATATTCAAAACATTTTTATTAAGGGATACTGCGAGGGAACCTACATGCGAACATTTAGATTATGCGTTCCTTCGCGGGAACCTGTGAAGGATCGTTGTTCCAAATTCCATCAAAGGATCATGTCAAGATCCTCCAAGGAATTATTGCAAGACCTTTGAGGATCCTTAAAGGTTCATGACATGATCCTTAAGGTAGAATCGGATACCGAATCTGGCAAAAAGTTAATGACATTTAGAGAAATCTATTTTCAAATTTACGTAGTACAGAAAAGTTTAAATAGTGATAAACAAATCGTGGTAACTAATTATGACTAAAAACTATCAATTATATTTAAATAATAATGTTTTTTAATAGATATTAAAGTTTTTTAGTAATACGAAACAAAACTTTTAGAAGTGACTGTACGAAGTTGTAACCTAAGAAAAAAAACTTCTAAAAAATAATTTCTAATCCATCAGTAAATATGATATGAATATCCTTGAAAAATATTTTATTAGTCAAATTATAGCATATTATGCTGTATAAATTATTTTTATTATTGTAATTATTTATTTATAAAAGGTTTTAATCAGCTTAAAAACATGGCAACGTTGTAAACTAGTAAACCTTGTTTCTTAAACGTTGGTAGCAGTGTTGTGTGCTCAAGAAAAAAAAGAATAAGAATAAAAGAATAAGAATAAGAAAAATTGAAATGCCGAAAATTTATCTACTTAAAGGCAAAATTGTCACACAAAAAGTGTATCAGAAAAGAGTACAAATAAAACCACTTGCAAAAAAAAATTAGTTGTGAAAATCATGAGAATGTGTTTCCTGAAGTTTTAAAAGAAAGTTAGGTTAAGAAACACGTGGGTCTTGAGAATGTTTCGATAAAAGATGGAGATGAAGCACAATAAGTAATAGAAAATTGCGAGGAAGAAAATGATAGTGATAAAACAAGACCACAAGACCAGAAGAACAGTCACGCCAGCAGCAACCTGAATATTTTAATGGTAGAAGAATTGTGGAATTCGAATTTCTCGGTTTTACCTACGCCTCCCCTTTAATTACCTTTCTTTGTCAATAAAAATTGCATTTCATTAAAAAAAATTCGTAAGATTTACTTATTGTTAATTTTCTTATTAGAAAAATATTATCTTTCATTTCTACCACTGTTTATGAGAAATTTATATTTTTAAATTTAGCGCGCTTTAATTCAATGATTTGATGAAGTAGCAATCATCTTTACTGACATTCTGTATTTTCTCTACAACGTTGCCATGATTTCACAAACAAGTGTCAAAACACTTGTGTTTTTTTATCTTATTTTAATTATTTTCTTCGAAACTAATTACTGAGTATATAAAACTTCAATTATTTATTGAAGCCGACATCTTTAACTTTGATATATATTTCAAGCAAAACATTTTGACTTGTATAAATAGCATTTTTTTACTTTTGAAGATTTGATAACCTGTATTTTCCATAAGAGACAATGTTAAATTACTAATTTTTATAACTTTAACACTAATCAGACGAAAATTCTGAAATTTTGTGAACTGTTTTATAACATCAAGAGAAACTAATCCTCAAAATTTCAAGAATTTCTGACGTGTTTTAGCAGGTATCCGATTTCTCCTTAAAAGTTCCTTTAAAGGAATTTTTAACTGGGTACTAACAGAAGTTAAAATGGAATAACAAATATTCGTTAAAACAATTAATTACCACAGCACATGGTCGAGTCCTGCACGAACAGGTGCGTAAATTTATTTTTTTCTCTTCTGAACTAGTTTTGAAAATAATAATAATAATAATAATAATAATAAAATAAAAGGTAAAGGTAAGATAAAGGTAAGATCATCTGCGTGATTGAGTTTTCGGCTCCTGCCGAGGGCAATATCGCTCAGAAGGAGGATGAGAAACGGCAAAAGTATCAAGACCTGCTGTTCGAATTGAGGAGAATACACAGAGGCTATAAAGTCCATTTAGTTGTCCTTATTCTCGGCTGTCTAGGCGGGATGAGAGCTTCATTTGTTAGCCAGCTTCAAAGAGTTCCAACCTGCGAGCGTCAAGCTGACGCATTGGCAGGTCGAATGCAGAAGGCAGTTCTGCTGAGCTCTCTTCATCTGGTCAGGCAGCACTGTTCTTCATAATATAACATCACGAAGGTAGCTCTAAAAAAGCATCCAATAGCGTTCCTGGCCACCGCGTAAGAACAACAGCGGCAACGGACAGGAACACCTACAGAACAGTGAACTGAAAACACCTCGAGCAAAGGAATCGCGCTATTGCTTACCTTTCAGGACGGAAGGAGCAAAAGCGGATAAGAATACGTAAGGCAAGAATGGGAGAGGTTGTTTTAGTGAGGTATTACCACAGCAAGTGGTCGAGTCCCACACGAACAAGTGCGTAAATGCATTTTTTCCTCTCCTAAACTTGTTTTGTAAAAAAAAAAAAAAAAAAAAAAAAAAAAAAATCTCTGTGGTAAATGGTAACGTCCGTTACCGATTATCACAGACTTGCCTGACCGGTTAGGTCAGGTAAGATGCCCTCTTCCGAACACCAAGGAAATATTTGGTCCACTTGACCAAGTGTTTGAGTGGCATCTAAGATGGGGTTTCTGACATCTCAATCGAGCGCCTCCCCAGGTGGCGGATAGGGGAAATCCTCCCAGATATGGGTGGAACCGGGCAATTCAAATACCCGGGGCGGACCAACGTCAGATAGGGGTGGGCACCCGATATAATTGTCGACTTTGTGTTGGGCTAACCACTCACACAGAGTTTTTTGCGGTTACGACCACAGTAACGCGCAGCGCCACCCACAATGGGTCTCTCTCGGATGAAGACCAGGGTTCAGTTGGGAGTGGCAATAGGATAGAACCCAGGCAACGACCAGGCTTCGACCAGGGACAAACTCGTACACGTTTAAAATGGACGGACCAACATCGAAGGGACATCTTAGACTGTTGGCGACAGAGCTCTCCGGACCGAAGAGGTTACATGTTGCGGCTTCATGAGCGATGGAGCAATATGCATCCCCAATACGCACAAATGAAACCTCAGTACCCTCTGAGAACATACTATCAGTTCTCACAACAACACCTTTGCAGACAGTTGAGTATGTAAACATAAGAGCAAGGGGAACCAAAATCCATCTTAAGGTTTCCATTAAAATGGACAAAATGGCTGAAGCGAATAGAGAACTTTCATTACTTTCAGAGGATGTAGATCTCTGGACATTGAACTGTGCAGTCTATGAAAAAGCAGTTTCCTTGGTTCGTGACAGTAACAGAAAATCTGTTTCAGAACGCGTTGCCAAGACCTGTAAAAGAATTAGGCAGGTTCAATTCAAAATTGGGGTGGCTAGACGGAATGCTTCTCACCTTCAGAGTGTGATTGCTTATCTGGAGACGAATCGGAGATTTACACCTAGAGTGTTAAAAATATCCCGATCTCTGAAAAGATTGCATCATACTTTGAATAAATCTAAGCTGCAGACCATCAAGCAGCATTTGACTGAGAAGATACGTTCTCTTGTAGTCATAAGAGAACGTTTAGAACGTCGGGTTACGTGGATAAAACAAAATAATGTTTTCGAAACTAATCCTTCCCGCCTATTCGGTATAACATCGCCGGTCGTTGACAGACCACCATGTCGCGAAGAGATCGAAAACTTCTGGAAAAACATCTATGAAACCTCATATTCGTTGAATGAAGAAGACGCTTCTTTGCCTCTTTTCCGTAGCTTTTGTCTTAGACAAGGGCTTGACCATCATGCGGAGGAATGCCCATCAATTACTAAGGAGGAAGTGAGAAATGTAATTGCTAAAACTAAAAACTTTTCAGCGCCTGAGCCGGATAAAATTAACAACATGTGGTGGAAGAAGTTTACTTCAACACACCAACACCTGGCCCGCCTATTCTCAACTTTTCTCAACGGAGAACATCCCGTACCACAGTGGTTGGTGGATGGACGTACGGTACTATTGCCAAAATGTGGAGATTTGACTTGTCCAAAGAATTACAGACCAATAGCTTGTCTTAACACCTGCTACAAGCTATTTACTGGTATCCTTAAGGAAAGAATTTTGTCATCTATTCAACCAGTATGGAGTACAATAGGCGAACAACGAGGATGCAAGAGAGGTCTGGCAGGTTGTAGGGAGAACCTACTGATTGATAGGTGTGTCACCCAAGACTCGATATTTTATCGACGAAACTTGTCCATGGCTTGGATTGACTACCGTAAGGCGTTTGATTCCACCAGTCATGAGCTTATTATTAAGCTTCTTGAATGTCTTGAGGTACATCCAGACATAGTGAGATGCTTGAGAGAGCTTATGCTTTTATGGAGAACAAGGTTTGTATTAACATCAAAAAAGCAACAGGTGATGACTGACGTCATCATCTACAAAAGAGGAGTTTTCCAAGGCGACTCTCTTAGTCCTCTATTGTTTTGTATCTCCCTCTTGCCTCTGTCTGTTGTGCTTCGTGAAAAACACTCTGGATACTTGTGTGGCAAACCAAGACATAGAGTTCACAAGATTAACCACCTGTTTTACATGGACGATCTTAAGCTCTATGGCTCCAGTAAGGAAGCATTAAAAATTCTAGTGTTTGCAGTGGCCAAGTATTCCAGTGCAATTGGAATGAGCTTTGGACTTGATAAATGTGCTGTTGTCCATATGAATAGAGGAAGACTGGAAACATCTGAAACATCAGGCGATTTAGACGATCTTCAGCTTATTGGTGGCAACACCATTCATCATCTTGGTGAAGGAGAAACTTACGCATATCTTGGAATTCCACAATCGGAAACTCAAGACGTGCGTGGGCTTAAAGTTCAACTCCAAATTAAATATTGAGGTCTTCTCAGAAAAATTTGGTCATCCGAATTATCAGGGAAGAATAAGATACAGGCCACAAATGTATTAGCCATTCCTTTAATACTTTACACATTTGGGGCTGTTAAATGGAATGTGGATGAGCTGAAGATACTGGATAGACAAACGCGCAAGATGATGACAATACATCGATGCCATCATCCAAGGTATTCCGTAACTCGAATATACCTTCCACGAGATCAGGGAGGAAGAGGGTTACTAAGTTGAGCCAGTATCATTTTGACACATGACTTAATTTTAGATTTTTATATTGTACAGAATGGAAATGTTATTTTGTACAACTACTAAATGATATTTTGTACAATTTTGAAAAATAAATTTGTTATTTTGTACAATTCTTTAAAAAAGCTAAAATATTGTACTTCCAATGTTTTATTGCTTTTTTAAAAAATTGTACAAAATAACAAATTCATTTTTCAAAACTGTACAAAATAACATTTAGCAGTTGTACAAAATAACATTTCCATTCTGTACAATATAACAATCTAAAATTAAGTCATGTGTCAAAATGATACTGGCTCACTAAGTTTAGAATGTCTTCATCGCCGTATTGTACTGGCTGCGGCATGCTCAGTGATGAATAGTACGGATCCTTTAATGCAATTTGTCCATCATCATGAAGTTGCAAATAATGGGGCATTTTTATATCAAGCGGCAAATAGAGCGGCAAAGGAACTTAATCTTCGATTTGATACAAATAATACCGAACATGGAATAGCGTCATTACCACCTTTGATGCTCAAAAAACATGTAAAGAATGCAAAACATGTACTTCTTTTAGAAAAACATGTTAGTAAGCCTGTTCACGGACAATTTTATAATATCGTCAGAGAAATGGGATTGTCTGTAGGTTTGTCTTTTGCATTCGTTAAATCGGCTGGATTAAAATCGGAGACAGAGGGATTTTTGTTCGCTTGTCAGGATGGAGTGATGAATACTTTGGTGTACCGCAGCCGTGTGATGCATATACCTGTCGACAATAACAACTGTCGAGCATGTAAGCAATACCCGGAAACACTTAGTCACATTCTAAGTGCATGTCCGAAGTACGCGTGTTGCAGGTATATTGAAAGACACAATGCTGCGCTTAAGGTGTTGTATTATCACCTTCGACACCAGTATGGTATAGATAAAGAACCCATCTTGCCGTATGCCCAAGGGGATCAGGAATCCGTTGTAGAAAATGACCAGTGCAAGATCTACTGGAATTTCTCTTTCCCCACCACTCATCATATCAGTGCCACCAAGCCTGATATGGTCCTCCAAGATCATAAAAGTAAGATCATTTATGTAGTTGAGTTTTCGGCTCCTGCCGACAGAAACATCATTAAAAAGGAGGATGAGAAACGGATAAAATATCAAGAGCTCTTATTCGAATTGAGTAAAATGCATCCAGGATATAGAGTCCATTTGATTGTTTTAATTCTCTGCTGCTTAGGAGGGATGAAGGCTTCATTTGTGAGCCAACTGAAGAAGATTTCAACCTGCGAACGTCAAGCCAATCTGTTAGCAGGTAGAATGCAAAAAGCAGTTCTTTTGAATTCTCTTTTTGTGGTCCGACAGCACTGTTCCTTGTAAAAAAAAAACATCTTTAAAGGTAGCTCTAAAAAAGCATCCAACAATTTTATGTCGGCCGCATAAGAACATCGGCGGCAATGGACATGAAGACCCAAAGAACAGAATGGTGAAACTGTACAGAGTAAAAAAAAAGAAACTTTTGCTTACCTTCCAGGACGGAAGGAGCAAAAGTTGATAAGAATATGTAAAGCAAGAATTGGGAGAGGTTGTTTTAGTGCGGTATTGCCACAGGATGTGGTCGAGTCCCACACGAACAAGTGCGTAAAAGCATTTTTTCCTCTCCTAAACTTGTTTTGTAAAAAAAAAAAAAATAATAATAATAATAATAATAATACCAACTGTCGTGCGTGCAAGCAATATCCGGAAACACTTAGTCATATTCTAAGTGCGTGCCCGAAGTATGCATGTTGCAGATATATAGAAAGACACAATGCTGCGCTTAAGGTGTTGTATTATCACCTTCGAAACCAATATGGTATAGATAAGGAACCCATCTTGCCGTATGCCCAAGGGGATCAGGAGTCCGTTGTGGAAAATGATCAGTGTAAGATTTACTGGAATTTTTCTTTTTCCACCACTTATCGTATCAGTGCTACAAAGCCTTATATTGTACTCCAGGATCATAAAAGTCAGATCATTTTTGTGATAGAGTTTTCGGCTCCTGCTGAGAGCAACATCATTCAAAAGGAGGATGAGAAACGGACGAAATATCAAGACCTTCTGTTTGAATTGAGTAGAATGTATGCGGGCTACAGGGTACGACTAATTGTTCTTGTACTCGGTTGTTTGGGAGGGATGAGAGCTTGATTTGTGAGCCAACCAAGGAAAATGTCTAGCTGCGAGCATCGAGCCGATGCATTGGCAATTCGCATGCAAAAGTCTGTTCTTCTGAACTCTCTCAATCTGGTTCGGCAGCACTGTTCATTGTAAGATCTTATTCGGTAGCTCTAAAAAAGCATCCAACAACGTTCTCGACCACCGCTTAAGAACATCGGCGGCTATGGGTGAATACAACAGTGCAAGAAGTAGGCATAACGTCTCTAACAAATGAATCACGCTTTTGCTTACCCTCCAGGACGGATGGAGCAATAGCGGATTAGAGTAAGTAAAGCAAGAATGGGAGAGGTTGTTTTAGTGAGGTATTACCACAGCACGTGGTCGAGTCCCACTCGAACAAGTGCGTAAATGCATTTTTTCCTCTCCTAAACTTGTTTTGTAAAAAAAAAAATAATAATAATAACTCAATTGGGTTGCTGAATGTCTCCATTACCAAATATCTCAAAGATACTTGGTCTACTTGGCTAAGTACTTGAATAACCAATACAGAACATCATGTAGGTGTTTGATCGAATTGGTAAGGGAATTGGTATTCCTGTTACAGGATATCACTGAATTTGTAAGCCGACTTGATCAAGTACGTCATTTGAGGTGGGGTTTTTGATACCCTAATCGAACGTCTCCCTAGGTGGCAGATAGGAAAAGGTCTCTCAGACATGGAAGGTACTGAAGAAATAAAATTCCCCGGGCGCTCCAAAAGTCGAATAGGGGTGGGCACTTAATATAACTGTCCACTCTGTTTTGGGATAACCTCCACACAATCTTTGGTGTAAAAAGTTCACTTTAACTTACTAACATTTGGCTCATATATTCTCTACCTTTTTGAACGGCGAACATCCAATACCACAGTGATTGGTGGAAGGACGAACGGTATTTTTACAAAAATTTGAAGCTTTGTCTAAAAAGCTTCTTGGAGTCCAAGAAGTAAACAGCGAGGGTACAAGAGAGGCCTGGTAGGTTCAAGCTCCTTAAATGTTTAGAGGTACATCCGAACATCGTGAAATGCTTAAAGAAGCTAATGCTCATTTGAAGGACAAGGTTTGCTATTACATCCAACATACAGAAGGTGATGTCTAACATCATCTTATTCAAAAGAGGTGTCCTCCTAGGAAACTCCCTCAGTTCTTTACTTTTTTGTATCCCCCTCTTGTCTTTGTCTGTTGTACTCCGGGAAAAACACTCTGGATACATGTGTGGAAAAACCAGAAATAGAGTCCATAAGATCAACCATCTGTTTTATATGGACGATCTTAAGCTTTATGGATCCAGCAAGGACGCATTAAAAATTCTGTTGTTTGCAATAGCCGAGGACTCCAGAGCTATAGGTATGGACTTTGGATTAGATAAATGTACTGTTATCCATTTTATTAAAGGAAGACGAGAAACAGCTGAAATGTCGAGCGACTCTGAGAATTATATTCAATTCATTGGTGGCAACACCATTGATCATCTTGGTGGTGGGGAAACTTACACATATCTTGGAATTCCACAATCGAAAAATCAGGATTTGTGTGGATTTAAAGATCATCTCCATACAAAATATCGTTGTCATCTACAAAATTTGGTCACCCGAATTATCTGGAAAGAATAAGATACCGGCTACAAATACAATAGCCATTTCTTTACTACTCTACGTATATATTTGAAGCAGTTAAGTGAAATGTGAATGAGTTGAAGGAACTGGATAGAGAAACTTGGTAAGTTGATGACAGTACATCGAAGTCATCATTCTAAGTCTTCCGTACCTCGTATTTACCTTCCACGAGATCAGGGAGGAAGAGATCTTCTGAATTTAGAGCGTCTTCATGAAAGAATCGTTTTTGTCTGTGGCATATTCAGTGCTGAACAGTAAATATCCTCATATGAAATTTGTCCACCATTATGTTATTGCAACTGTTAGGGCGTTTTTATATCTAGTGTCAGAAAGAGCTGCAAATAAACTTAGTCTCCGATTTCAAACCAGTGATATGGGACACGGCTTCGCATCGTTAATACTACTGATGCTAAAAAAATGTTTCAAGGAAGCAGAACATGCGCTTCTGTTACAGGAACATATTGGCAGACCTGTGCATGGACAATTCTTCTGTCTCATAAAAGAAATGGGATTGTCTGTAGGTTTGTCATTTCTGTGTCTGAAAGGCAGAACATCATAACTGCATTTTCGTTGTTTTGAGAAAAATCTGTTTTTGTTTTTTTTCTTGGTTTTGCAAAATCAAAAAATTAACCAATATTTTTGGTGTTTGGCATTGTATCCTATTTTCTAGTGTAGTTTTTACATCTGTTTATCAATTTTAATAAAATATAAACGCTTCAAAGAAGAATATCAATTCTTTTTTTCGATTTGAATGCAGTTATGTTGTTATGTTATTAATTATTTTCTACGTAAATAAACATTTAAATCACTTTACCGTTATGAAACTTTAAACAGCATTACTAAATAAACTCAAATCTGATATTATCTCAAATTCGATAAAATGTTAGTTATGATGTTATGCCTTTCAGCCACAGATTTGCTTTCCTAAGTGCGTACCAGAAGTATACATGTTACAGATATATAGAAAGGCATAATGCTTTGCTTAAGTTGTTGTATTATCACCTTCGACACCAAGGATCAAGAGTCCGTTGTGGAAAATGATCAGTGTAAGATCTACTGACATTTTTTCACCACTCATCGTATCAGTGCTATTAAGCCTGATATAGTGCTCCAAGACCATAGAAGCAAGGTCATTTGTGTGATAGAGTTTTCCGCACGTGCTGAAAGCAATATCTCTCAAAAGGAGGATAAGAAACGGACAAAAATATTAAGACCTTCCGTTTGAGTTGAGTAGAATATATGCAGGCTACAGGGTCCGATTAATTGTTCTTATGCTCGGTTGTTTGGGAGCTACTATTCTGTAGCTCTAAAAATGCATCCAACAACGTTCTTGACCACCGCAGATGAAGATCGGCGACTATGGGTGAGAAAAACAGTACAAGAAATAAGAATAGCGCCTCTAGCAAATAAATCACGCTTTTGCTTACCCTCTAGGATGGATGGAGCAATAGCGAATTAAAGTAAATAAAGCAAGAATGGGAGAGGCTGTTTTAATGAGGTATTGTCACAGGAAGTGATTTAGGCCTTTCCTAAACTTGTTTTGAAAATAATAATAATAATAATAATAATCATGTCATGTTGGCAAAATAGTAATCTTAGCAAAAGAGGGATTCTTTTATTCATTTCATTTATTTTTCAAGTTATCATTTTTTTATTATGTTTAAATTATTTTCTTCAATTTTTTAAATTTTATAATCAATTTTCAATTATTTTCTCTATTTTTAATTGTTCTAATTTTTTTAAATTTAATTCTAAAATTCAAATAGGATTGGCTTGACGGCAAGTAACTCAATTACAGAGTGTGACTGCATATCAAGAATCAAAAAGAAAATTTACATAAAGAGTTTTAAAAAGAGCCCAAATTCTAAAAAGATTGCAATCACACTCTGAATAAATCGAAGTTGCAAACCATTAGGCAATGAAAAAAAGCAACATAAAATTCAATTGACATAAATCCCTCTTGGCATAAAGCTCAATTAACATAAATCTCATTCGGAATAAAACTCAATTGACATAAATCACATTTGTCATAAAAGTCACTTGACACAAAACTCAATTGACATAAATCCCATTTGTCATAAAACTCTCTTGACACAAAACTCAATTGACATAAATCTTATTTGTCATAAAACTTCTTTGGCATAAAGCTCAATAATATAAATTCCATTTAGCATAAAACTCAATTGTCATAAATTCCATTTGACATAAAACTCACTTCACATAAAATTGAATTAACATAAATCCCATACGGTATAAAACCCACTTAATATAAAACTCAATTGACATAAATCCCATTTGGCATAAAATTCAATTATGAGATATTTATGTCAATAAGTTCTATGCCAAATGAGATTTATGCCAAAAGGAATTTATGCCAACTGAGTTTTATGCTAAGTGGTATATATGTCAAGTGAGTTTTATGCCAAATGAGATTTTTGAAACTTGAGTTTTATTCCAATGAGATTTATGTCAATTGAGTTTTATGTTAAGTGGGTTTTATACCGTATGGGATTTATGTCAATTCAATTTTATGTGAAGTGAGTTTCATGTCAAATGGGATTTATGACAATTAAGTTTTATGCTAAATGGGATATATGTTAATTGAGCTTTATGCCAAATGATTTTTATGACAAATGGGATTTATGTCAATTAAGTTTTATGCCAAGTGACTTTTACGCCATATGGGATTTATGTCAATTAAGTTTTATGTCAATTGAGGTTTGTGCGAATTGTGTTTTATGCCAAATGGGATTTATGGAAATTGAGTTTTATGTCAAGTGAGTTTTATGCTAATTGGGATGTATGTCAAATGAATTTTATTCAAAATGGGATTTAGGTCAATTGAGTTTTACACGGAAAAAATTAGTTCTAGAATAATTCTTGAATTAATTCAAAAACTCAGAATACGAAAATAATTCGGCGATAAGTCTAAAAATTTCAATAATCTTTCTGAAATTTTTCAAGTATTTCTAAAAAGATCTTCAAGAATTCTTAATAGCTGCGCGATTGGAAGATTGCTTTTGCGGTGATCTAAAATATATCATATAGCGCTTAGTTCACTCAAGTATGATTTATGCGTACAATATTACAAAGCGAAGAGATTTTCTGTAGTCTCAAGGAACTGAGTTCGAGTACTCGTGGGTGAAAATTTTTTTTAAATTAAAAAAATTTTCTCTTCTTAAACGAGTTCCGTAATTCTTATTCTAAATTTCGGAAGTCTTCTTGAAATTCATTATAAGTCTTCTAGAAAAACTCTTAGATATATGTCAAAGAATTGATAATAAGAACTCCCGAAAAATTCTCGTGTCCTAAGTTCCTGTACTAATTCAAGAATTATTCTACAACTAATTTTTTCCGTGTAGCAAATATTTTAGCTGACGCAGCTGACAATACCTATAGCTAACATCAATTAGCTGAAACAGCTTATTCATTTGATATTCATAAAATAGCAATTAAAATTAGCTGGAATAGCTACAAATTACGTCAGTGTTCTCATTGGGCAGGATCATAAAAGTAAGGTCATTTGTGTCATGGAGTTTTCAGCACCTGTTGAGAGCAATATCACTTAAACGGAAAATGAGGAACGGACAAGGTATCAAGATCTTCTGTTTGAATTGAATAGATTATATGCAGGCAATAAGATCCGATTAATTGTTCTCATACTCTGTTGTTTGCGAGATATGCGAGCCTTATTTGTATGCCAATTAAAGAACATCTCTATCTACGAGCGTCAAGCTCATGAATTGGCGGTTGAAATGCGAAAAGCTGTTTTTCTGAACTCTCTCATTTTGATTCGGCAGCATTGCTCATTATAAGTTCTTTATTTATGCCCGTCGATGGCTCAATCTCTTCTGTCCTTTGTCCAGCCCAGGAAAAGGTTCTTTTCCTAGAAGGATTCCAGATGAGCTCAAAGCATGAATGAACTGTGCTGTGGCTGCGTCATCGGTTGACATTTATGACCCTTTCAGGTAGTCGGAAGACCCTGGGTTGAGGAAAATTTTGCACAGGCATGCTCCAATGAGAAAATAAGCCTCTAGCCAATTTCTAGGTTAAGAGACTCGGAACAAAGCAAACAAGATACCGGTGATCACAACCGAATTTCAAGGTTAACAGTAGCCTATATTCAGCTACAATAAAGAAAGTGCTTTGCAGGTGCTATATCAACAACCTCTCTCGGATACATTTAATAAAAAATTGGTTATATTTAGTCAATTTATTTTCTCAGTGTCTTAGGAAATATTTTCTCACTTTCGGCCTCTCCTGATCTCATTGAGCCATCCCCGAATCGACCATCCTTGATCCTGAAAACACAGAAGCAATTACCTAAAATTGATGTTTGAATGTAAAATTAGAAGAAGAAAAATCAGCAGGATTCTCAATCCAATATCAGTCAACCTGACGAAGTGGCCACTCCTCGCAAGTATCCTTGATTGTCTTAAGAGCACATAAAGTTTGACAGGTGTTAGGGATGAGGAAATATGACCTTCCCATGTTTTTACAACGCAGACATTCCAATAAAGAATTTACCTCTGCCGGAATCCGGAGTTGGACACCCTAGATCTGCCAACCCAATCAAAAATCCTACATTCCGTGAAGTTGTATAAAAAGTTTTATTGAGGCGTTAAGATAACCATTAGAGAGTTGTAAGATAACACACAGGTAGCTATGACCATAACAGGAAGCCTGTTATGGTCGATTTTTCGCTTCATGCAGAAGTCTACAAATTAAGAAAATTAAACATTTCTAACACTGCATTTAAAGTCTTCAGATAGCTTTGACTGAGTTGAAAAAAATTCCACAGAATTTTATAGTATCTTTTATCTCTCGACTACATTTAACGAGTAGCATTAATTCTGATTCATTCGCAGCGTGACCTCCATGAAACCAAGGTCCTGAAACGATCTCAAGAAACCTAGTTATCCCTCCTTTTCTTGAGCTTACCTGTTTCATCTCCTATTTCAAAAATGATCCACATGCGAATGCTATCAACAGCGACAACACTCTTCTTCCCTCTCCGTCTTTTGACTTCACGTAAGTTCACAACCTTATACCGATCGTTTGGTAGGATTGCGGTGACATAAAATAGCCCTTTTCGCTTAGCCGCAAGTTATCTACTCGTGCCTGTTGATGGAGCCTGGGCGGGGACCATGACAACGTCACCTACCGCGTATACTCAGGTATATTAAACATTTTTTAATCAAACCTTGTCTTCTGACGCTCCTGCTCATCGTCAGTTGCAGATTTTCATTTTCGTCGAAGCTCTGATATATCCACTGCATCCAGTGTATCTTGTATAGACGATATGATACACTAAATGCTAGGGCATTTAGTACCATTAGTCGTCGTGACACATCTTCACGATATTAAATCGCGAATTTTGACTAAATGTAACAAATTTTTTACTACCGCAGCGTAGAGAGGTTGTTGATATAGCACCTGCAAACCACTTTGTCTACTGTAACCGATTAAACGCGTACTGTTAATCTTCAAGTTCACTATTCACATTTTCCGTTCTTCTAAAAACTACACCTGTTCTAAGGTAGACGTCAAAATACTGCTTCGTTTCAGGTTTAACTCTGCCATCTTGAAGTATTTTGCGAATCAAATCAATCTCTGGCTCTTGAAATTGATGACTTTCATCCGTTCACTATTGGTGATGTCGAGGTGGAAGCATTCGATGGGATTTCTACTCAAATAATCAATGTGTATCATCTGACTCTCCGGATGGTACACGATCTCAAAATCGTAATCTTACATATAAACCCACCAGCGAGCAACTCTAGGATAAATATCCTTCTTCGTTGCTGTCGCCCTAACAGCGGTACAATCGGTAATGATGATGAATTTGATTTCCAATAAATATACCCAAAATGCTTTAAGTGACTCATAGACGGCAAGTGTTTCTAAGTCGTATGAGTGATACGTCTCTTCTAAGACATCTTCTAGTATGACGTTTGTTTGTGATGGTTCCCAAACCCAGGAAGAATCTTTTCTCAACAAATCCGTTAATGTCATGACTAACTTTGCATAGTTTTTTACGTACTACCGAGAATACCACGTAAGGCCAAGAAAAGATCTCATTTGTTTAATATTTGTCGGTTCTGGAGCTTTTTCTATTGCCTCGATTTTAGAGGTTTCAGATCGTACCCCATTTTCTGAAATTTTCCTCCCGAGGAATTATGTCTTTTTAGGACTCCAAGAACTAACCGTAGGTATTCAAAAGCTTCCTCAATTGATGAGGCTAATAAAATGATATCATCGATGTACACTAAAAATTTTGTAAGTCGTAATTTTCCGAGGGCTCGATTTATGGCTGTTTGAAAAATGCCCGTCTAAGGTCTGTCTAAGAACACTTTTAAAGTTAACCGTCTCTGTAAGCAGTTTACGAAAACTTACTTCCCCCTTGAATTGTTTAACAATTGCACCCGAAAATACTGTCCAGAACAATTGCGAGTCGTGTAGTTCGTTATCCATAATTTGGCATTACCTCGAAGTCTGAACACCGCCAGATAAGACTTAGTTCTTTCGCCTCAATCGTACAAGATACTATAAGGTTCAACATGTTTAATCCATTGTTATGACCGAAAGGAACATTTACAGTCTACAAATTTA
The DNA here is from genome assembly GCA_037103525.1 of Ganaspis brasiliensis. NCBI lineage: Eukaryota > Metazoa > Arthropoda > Insecta > Hymenoptera > Figitidae > Ganaspis > Ganaspis brasiliensis. The sequence goes on from JAZKLR010000233.1 coordinate 154,059, forward strand.
TTTATTTTAATATTTTTCCCCTGATTCATTTACAAAGCCAGCGAGCTTTAAACTAAGGAATCAGGGAAAAGAAAGTCCACTGAACAAAACGCATCAGTTATAATAATTTGAATCCTTGATTTGTTAGAATTGAACCGTCATTCACTGAAACAATGAATGACTTTTTAGAAAGGAAATGAATTTACTTTCAGAATTAGAAAATTGAATAATATACCAGACTTACAGTATTTTTAAAGCTGTGAATGCTTTGGTTCAGTTTCTGAAATAAAAAAGTGGTCCAGCAACGATCCGTGAATAGGCAGATAGATTTATTAGCTCTTATGAGGTCTTTCGGTCGTAGAGATATGTGACATATCTCTACGATATAGATCAAGATCCTGGTCCAGCCAAGGTTAATGCCCCCTCACTATTTCCAATGATGCATTTGTTTTAGAATTGAAGGCAGGTCCTTTTCTTTTGATGTCAAGGTTCCGAACGCAGTTAACGATTCTCAATTTATAGTGATTTATCAAAGGGTTAAATCAAGGTTCAAAGGTTAAGGAAAAGGATGAATAGATCATAAGTTTCAAAAGGTAATGATTAAATTTGAGTAGGATCTTAGTTTTGGAGAGAAGGGTTAAATTTGAGTAAAAACTGGAGTGAAACACAAAGAAAGGTTTAAATAATAAAAGGGTTAGAATAGTTAATTTTAATCAAGGATAGTTGTTATTTTCATAGAACAGGGAACTGTGGAATGAATTGTGAAAGGATTAAAACTTGGAATAAAGGGTTAATAGTGGAGAAATTACTGACACGTCTTATGTCAGAAGTTCTCGTTGTTGCACTTGTTCTTTGCTCTTTTAAATCAGATATAGTTACTAGTTTCACAATACAATTTCACATATAATTTCGCAATATAGTTTCACAATAAATTTTGCAATACAAATTTCGCACATTAACACAAGCTGCGGATTATACTTTGTAGTTCTTTACGTTAAATACAAGTAATAGGAATCAAAGAACTACCAGTAAGTTTCGTGAAAAACCCGACTAGAACCGTGCAACTCAGAAAGCGGATGGAGCTAAATACAGAAGTGTTTTAATCAATGGCGGATCCAGATGACGGTTTTGGAGGTGGCGATATATGAGTTGAAAAGAGATAACAATCTATGCTGAGAAAGCTAAGATATCTATTATTCTTGTCATTCATTATAGTTTATTGCACAAGTATTAATTTTAGCCAAAGTCAAAAATGTAGAAAGGTTTACGATACTTGTTAATACGTCAGTTACCTTTGCAAAATCAGAGATAGAGTCCTGACAAGATTCACTTTAACATTTTTCTAAACAAATTGTTAACCAAAATGTTAAAGCATACCTTGCCAGGACTGTACAATTAGTTGATGTACTAGACCTAGAACTACCTTCCTCACAAGACCGCCTGCGATTTTGGCTTCTGGAATTCTTGTCTCCTTGGGCCTTTTGTTTGAGCGTCGGTCCTTTGAGCCCAGTATCAAATATATTTAAAATTATTTTGTTTCATGTACGGAACCCTTGGTTTTAGTACGACTGTAACTCGCACTTGACCGATTTTTTTTATTTTGAAACAAATCTGGGTGGGGAGAGCTTAATATTATTTCTAACTTTTGTCTTTTCGGACTAGCTTAATGTATTTTTTATCAAATAATTTAGTTCATCTGTATTTCACATCGATTGGAAAGTTTAGATTTTTATACTTTGCTTAGTTTAAAATTAAATTCAGGAGATAATTTCTCTTAAATCATACAAAGTTTTTCAGTTATTTTCTGTAGATTCAATAAATTTTCACAAAACTTAGTATATAAAGGTTTTTGGTTTCTCTGATTATAAATCGGAAGTCAGTTTTTCAAAATTTAAAATGGCGGATCCAATATGACAGACAAAAATTTTAAAAAATGTTTTATAAGACTTAGTATCTAGATGTTTTTGGGGTCTCAGATTACAAACCTGAAGTCAATTTTTAAAAATTCAAAATAGTGCATCCATATGGCGGACGAAAAATTTTAAATTTGGATAATTTTTACAAGGCAAGATATGTAGGAATTTTCGGGGCAGATCCAATTTGTCGGACAAAATTGTAAAAAATGATAAATTTTCTCAAGACTCGATATTTATAAGGCTTCGGTAACATTTGCTTCACTACGCCAAATTTTAAAGAGTTCCCGTCTCAGAAAATGTTGCATGCATTTGCGGATCCAAGGGGGAAGGGCACGGGTGCTTGGCCCCCACCAAAATCCTTATATAGAGACAATCGCTTAGATTAATATTTCTTGAGATATTAGACTTTAATTTTGTCTAAAAATCATCTTTAGAGACCTGTATCAACTCACCAGTACAACTTACACTTTCTCGCCAATGAGCACTTTTGTAGAGTGTTCAATTCCAAGTAAATCAAGAATAAAATGGAATCAATGGAATAGCACAAAATGCGACAAAGTTATAGAAATTTGAAAAGAAGGACGTCGACGTACGTGTATTTTACATGGAAAATGTTTTAATGCTTTGGACGAGTACTTAAAATTAATATTAAGGGCTGTAACTTTCAGGCAATTTTTCTTATGACATATCCAACCAAATTTCGGGTGAGGACTGAAAAAAATAGTCGAAAAAAAAATCACCCTAGTATGTATGTGAGTGTATATGTATGTATGTATGTAATATTTTCTAGCCGAGCTTCTTGTCTACGTTCGCAGTTGCTTAAACAAGTTTTCCTTTAGTCAAATACCAATTTTCCAATTTGGAAAAATCATCTTTAATAACTAATTGTACCGAGTTGTTTACTTCTCTAGAACTTTGGCATTTCAAAGTTCATGTGAGATTTGTAGATAAAAATTCAGCACTATTTATTTGTTTTAGATGATCAACTATTTCATTTCCAACGATTTGTATTTGAGGGGCTGAGAGTAAAAACGAGTTATAATAATAATGGGAGCAAAAGTGGGTTAAAAAAAGTAAGAGCAAAAACGGGTCAAAAATTTTAAACTATTTCTTTATTTATAAAAGATGCTTTCGACTGTTACGGAACTATTTTAATTTACAAATATTGTTTTAACAATTTCGAATGTTTTGACAACGGCCCCAAGTCAAGCGTCAAGCTTGCTTGGTTCGCGCCCCGGGGAACCTAGGATTTTTTCCGGCTGTGAGATAACTTCAGTGGAAGGTAAAGACGTCGAGGTATAATGATATGCACTGTCGGTAATCGACCTGTGCAGATCACTAGAACTTGACTGTCGATAAACGGGTTGTACTATGGAAAGGTTTTTCTACAGTTTTCCCTCTCCACTGGCGAGCAAACCCAATATACCGGGTGGTCTAGGCAAATGCGAGTACTCCTAATTTCAAGCCGTTCTGTAGACGCAAAAACACTTAAAGAATATATACAAAGTACAATTCCAGGAACTCCCTACGGGGGACACTCATTGGGTCAGTGAGGTCGTTAAAACGAGTGTATAATAACTAAAAAAAAAAAAAAAAATCGAATGTTTTCATGTAAAAATAATTAAAAGACAGGTGATAGTATATTTTATAAATAAAGAAATAGTTTGAAACTTTTGACCCGTTTTTGCTCTTAGTGATTATAACCCACTTTTGCTCCCATCATTATTATAATCCCCCAAGTGTGAAAAATAACATGGCCCAGTATTGGTCCAGTGCTGGCCACCAGTACTGGCGCAGTACCGTTTTGTTAACCGCGGGCTTCACTCGGCAGCTTAAATTTTGCCAAGACTTGGCCTGGATATGAGACCCATATTTTCCTATGTATTTTGATGCGCTAAATCCGAATCCGCCATCAGAATTGGTAGAGCGGGTCTGATTTTCGACCTTACCTCAAGATTAATAAAATGACACTTTTTGTTCCTTACAATCTAAACCAGATTTAATTTTAATACATGACTAGGGCCAATAGAAAGCTTGATTTATGTCCCTTAAAACGCTTTTTTAAAAATTGTTCTACGATGAGTTTTAACGAAGATATGTTTTACATAAAATAATTTTTTTTTCATAAGTTACTATATTCACGCATTTTTAACATTTTAAAAAATCATATTTTAAGTAAAACGTCATAACCTCGTTAAAAATCATCGTAGAACAATTTTTAAAAAAGCGTTTTAAAGGTCATAAATCAAGCTTTCTATTGGCCCTAGTTATGTATTTAAGTTAAATCTGGTTCAGATTCGGATTCAGCACATCAAAATACTTATAAAACTATATAACTATATTATTTTTGAATTTCTTTAAATCCTTTTTCTTCATTTATAATTGTTATTATTATTAATACTTTTTTTTTTTTTTTTTTTTTTACAAAACAAGTTTAGAAGAGGAAAAAATGCATTTACGCACTTGTTCGTGTGGGACTCGACCACATCCTATGGCAATACCGCACTAGAACAACCTCTCCCAATTCTTGCTTTTCATACTCTTATCAACTTTTGCTCCTTCCGTCCTGGAAGGTGAGCAAAAGCATCATTTTCCTTTACTCTGTACAGTTTCAGCATTCTGTTCTTTGGGTCTTTATGTCCATTGCCGCCGATGTTCTTATGCGGCCGACATGAGTTCAAAAGAACTGCTTTCTGCATTCTACCTGCTAACAAGTTGGCTTGACGTTCGCAGGTTGCAATCTTCTTCAGTTGGCTCACAAATGAAGCCTTTATCCCTCCTAAGCAGCCGAGAATTAAAACAATCAAGTGGACTCTATATCCTGGATGCATTTTACTCAATTCGAATAAGAGCTCTTGACATTTGATCCGTTTCTCATCCTTCTTTTTAATGATGTTTCTCTCGACAGGAGCCGAAAACTCAACCACATAAATGATCTTACTTTTATGATCTTGGAGAACCATATCAGGCTTGATGGCACTGATATGATGAGTGGTGGGGAAAGAAAAATTCCAGTAGATCTTGCACTGGTCATTTTCTACAACGGACTCTTGATCCATTTGGGCATACGGCAGAATGGGCTCCTTATCTATACCGTACTGGTGACGAAGGTGGTAATACAAAACCTTCAGTGCAGCATTATGTCTTTCTATATATCTGTTACATGCATAAATCGGACAGGCACTTAATATATGACTAAGTGTCTCCGGGTATTGTTTGCATGCACGACAGTTGGAATCGTCAACAGGTATATGCATCACACGGCTGCGGTACATGTTCTGCTTTTTTTACATGTTTTTTGAGCATCAAAAGTGGTAATGACGCTATTCCATGTTCGGTATTATTTGTATCGAATCGAAGATTAAGTTCTTTTTCCGCTCTATTTGCCGCTTGATATAAAAATGCCCCATTATTTGCAACTTCATGATGATGGACAAATTGCATTAAAGGATCCGTACTATTCATCACTGAGCATGCCGCAGCCAGTACAATACGGCGATGAAGACATTCTAAACTTAGTAACCCTCTTCCTACCTGATCTCGTGGAAGGTAAATTCGAGTTACGGAAGACCTTGGATGATGGCATCTATGTCCTGTCATCATCTTGCGCGTTTGTCTATCCAGTATCTTCAGCTCATCCACATTCCATTTAACAGCCCCAAATGTGTAGAGTATTAAAAGAATGGCTAATACATTTGTGGCCTGTATCTTATTCTTCCCTAATAATTCGGATAACCAAATTTTTCTGAGAAGACCTCGATATTTAATATGGAGATGATCTTTAAGCCCACTCACATCTTGTGTTTCCGATTGAGGAATTCCAAGAAATGCGTAAGTTTCTCTTTCACCAAGATGATGAATGGTGTTGCCACCAATAAGCTAAAAATCGTCTAAATCGCCTGATGTTTCAGATGTTTCCAGTCTTCCTCTATTCATATGGACAACAGCACATTTATCAAGTCCAAAGCTCATTCCAATTGCACTGGAATACTTGGCCACTGCAAACACTAGAATTTTCAATGCTTCCTTACTGGAGCCATAGAGCTTAAGATCGTCCATGTAAAACAGGTGGTTAATCTTGTGAACTCCATCTCTTGGTTTGCCACACAAGTACGGTAGTCAATCCAAGCCATGGACAAGTATCGTCGATAAAATATCGAGTCTTGGGTGACACACCTATCAATCAGTAGGTTCTCCCTACAACCTGCCAGACCTCTCTTGCATCCTCGTTGTTCGCCTATTGTACTCCATACTGGTTGAATAGATGACAAAATTCTTTCCTTAAGGATACCAGTAAATAGCTTGTAGCAGGTGTTAAGGCAAGCTATTGGTCTGTAATTTTTTGGACAAGTCAAATCTCCACATTTTGGCAATAGTACCGTACGTCCATCCACCAATCACTGTGGTACGGGATGTTCTCCGTTGAGAAAAGTTGAGAATATGCGGGCCAGGTGTTGGTGTGTTGAAGTAAACTTCTTCCACCACATGTTGTTAATTTTATCCGGCCCAGGCGCTGAAAAGTTTTTAGTTTTAGCAATTACATTTCCCACTTCCTCCTTAGTAATTGATGGGCATTCCTCCGCATGATGGTCAAGCCCTTGTCTAAGACAAAAGCTACGGAAAAGAGGCAAAGAAGCGTCTTCTTCATTCAACGAATATGAGGTTTCATAGATGTTTTTCCAGAAGTTTTCGATCTCTTCGTGACATGGTTGGCTGTCAACTACCGGCGTTGTTATACCGAATAGGCGGGAAGGATTAGTTTCGAAACCATTATTTTGTTTTATCCACTTAACCCGACGTTCTAAACGTTCTCTTATGAGTACAAGAGAACGTATCTTCTCAGTCCAATGCTGCTTGATGGTCTGCAGCTTAGATTTATTCAAAGTATGATGCAATCTTTTCAGAGATTGGGATATTTCTAACACTCTAGGTGTAAATCTCCGATTCGTCTCTAGATAAGCAATCACACTCTGAAGGTGAGAAGCATTCCATCTAGCAACCCCAATTTTGAACTGAACCTGCCTAATTCTTTTACAGGTCTTGGCAACGCGTTCTGAAACAGATTTTCTGTTACTGTCACGAACCAAGGAAACTGCTTTTTCATAGGCTGCACAGTTCAATGTCCAGAGATCTACATCCTCTGGAAGTAATGAAATTTCTCTATTCGCTTCAGCCATTTTGTCCATTTTAATGGAAACCTTAAGATGGATTTTGGTTTCCCTTGCTCTTATGTTTACATACTCGACTGTCTGCAAAGGCGTTGTTGTGAGAACTGATGGTATGTTCTCAGAGGGTTCTTCTGGAAGAACTTCATGGCCTTTCCTTCGCAAAAAGGATACCTGATCTCGTGAGTACTGAGGTTTCATTTGTGCGTATTGGGGATGCAATCCCCAAATTGAGGCTCCATCGCTCATGAAGCCTCAACATGTAACCTCTTTGGTCCGGAGAGCTCTGTCGCCAACAGTCTAAGATGTCCTTTCGAAGTTGGTCCTTCCATTTTAAACGTGTACGAGTTTGTCCCTGGTCAAAGCCTGGTCGTTGCCTGGGTTCTATCCTGTTGCCACTCCCAACTGAACCCTGGTCTCCATCCGGGAGACCCATTGTGGGTGGCGCTGTGCGTTACTGTGGTCGTAACCGCAAAAAACTCTGTGTGAGTGCCCACCCCTATCTGACGTTGGTCCGCCCCGGGTATTTGAATTGCCCGGTTCCACCCATATCTGGGAGGATTTCCCCTATCCGACACCTGGGGAGGCGCTCGATTGAGATGTCAGAAACCCCACCTTAGATGCCACTCAAACACTTGGGCAAATGGACCAAATATTTCCTTGGTGTTCGGAAGAGGGCATCTTATCTTACCTGACCTAGCTGGCCAGGCAATTCTGTGATATTCGGTAACGGACGTTACCATTTACCACAGAGATGTCGAGATTATTATTATTATTATTATTATTATTATTAATTCTTATTATTATTTATTTGAATAAATAAAAAAATGTATAGTTTTTAAATTTAATTATTTGAACATGTTGTTATTGGTAGAATACAACTTTTTTTTTCAATTTTATTTTTACATTTTTTATTGGTTAACTATATGCGATTATTTATAACATTTTAATTTTTTTTTATACACAGACTTAATTATATTCGCATAACATTTGTAAGACCTAAACAATAATTACAACTACCTAAAGAATTAAAAATCGCACGGACGTAGGGATCTAACTCGGAACGCTTGGGGTATAAGTCGAATGCTCTAATACCGTACACGCACTGGACCACACTGGACTTGGGAAGGAAGTTGCAAACTCTAGTACATGAATATCAGTCATTTCAGGGGCGGACCAACTATTTTATTTTTAAAGTATATTTTGAAATTTAAATTTTGATGATAATAACAAAGAATTAAAATTTATTAAAAATATTATTCAAGGAAATAATTTTTTTATTGCATAAAAATTTGGTTTTTGTTTCTTATAATCAGTTACGAATTAAGATCTTAGAAATCAAATAAAAAGTAAAATGATAATAGCTAAAAATTGGAGAAAAGCATTAAAGGAAGCTAAAAATAATTAAAATTTATAATAATGAATAAAATTCTTTGGAAATTATAAAAACAAATGAAAATAATTAAAAATTTAAGAAAATAATCAAACTTTTAGAAAAATATTTAATAATTTTAGAAAATGAGAATAATAATTAATTATCGAGGAAAATAATTGAAAAAAAGCAAGAATAATTTTTAAAATTAATGAAAATAATTGAAATGTGATAAAAAGAATGATAAGTTTAAAAAAATGGAATTTGAAATAAATAATTGAAAAGCTGCGGAATTTTGTTTAAATTAAAAGAAGAATTGAAATTTGAGGAAAATACTTGAAAATCTCAGAAATTAATCGATAAAAAGAGAATAATTAAAAATTAAAGAAAATAATTGAAGATAAAAGCTTAAAATAATTGAAATTTAAGATAATTAATAAATGGTTTTGGAAATTATAAAAACAAATGAGAGTAATTAAAAATTAAAAAAAATAATTGGATAATTATAAAAGTTAAAAAGTTTTATTGAAAAGGTTTTTGAAAAATTTTCATTGCAAAATGAAAAAATGATTAAAATATGAGAAAAGGAATTAAAATTTCAGATAATTAATTAAAATTTTTGAAAAACTATGCCAATATAATGAGAATAATTAGAAATTGAAGAAAATAATGAAGAAATTAAAAAATTTAGTTTTAAGCCAACGAAAATAATTGAAAAATCGTTTAAAACATGAAAAATCGATGACAATAATTTAATTTTGAGATAATAACTGAAAATTTAGAAAATTAAATGAAAACTAATAAGAAATGTTAAAAGATGGAGAAAATAATTGCAAAATAATAAAAAGACATTAAAATTTAACAAAATCATTGGAAATTGAGATATATATTGAAAGTTCAGGAAATTAATTCAGAAATTATGAAAATGATTAAAAATTGAAGATAATAATTGCAAAAGGACAAAAATAATGGTAAACTAAAAGAATTTATTTAAATTTGCGAATAATAATATACAATATAGGAATAAATAATTTCATTAATTTAATGTCAAAGTAAAAATAATTAAAACTGAAGAAGTGATAGAAAAAAATATACAAAATAAATGAAATTTGAAGAAGATAAATTTAAAATTTAGGAAAATAATTTAAACTAATTAAAAATTGCAAAATGTAATTGACAAAAGATAGAAAGAGTACAAAATTGTAGTTTAAGTAATCGAAATCATAATAGAAAAGAATTACTAAACATTAAAGAAATTTTTAAATCACTTCAAATTTAATATATTTGAAACATTGATTAATTAAACTTTTAATCAATGCAAGTTCATATTAACTGAAATATGAAGAAAATGTAATTGATATAAATTTAAATTTGTAAACATTTTAAAAATGTGAAATATGATCTAAAATTTTAAAAGATAAAGCATCTAGTGAAATTGGCTATAATATTTTAGTCAACAAGAAATTGTTGAAATTTTGTTGGCCTGTGTAATAATGATAATAATAATTATTATTATTATTACTACTGTTTATATTATTATTATTATTTTTTTCTTTTTTACAAAACAAGTTTAGGAAATGAAAAAATGCTTTTATAATATATTTTATAAATAAAGAAATAGTTTGAAACTTTTATCCGTTTTTGCTCTTAGTGATTATAACCCACTTTTGCTCCCATCATTATTTTAATCCCCCAAGTGTGAAAAATAACATGGCCCAGTATTGGCCCAGTACTGGCCACCAGTATTATTATTATTACTACTGTTTATATTATTATTATTTTTTTTTCTTTTTTACAAAACAAGTTTAGGAGAGGAAAAAATGCTTTTACGCACTTGTTCGTGTGGGACTCGACCACGTGCTGTGGTAATACCTCACTAAAACAACCTCTCCCATTCTTGCTTTACTTACTCTAATCCGCTATTGCTCCATCCGTCCTGGAGGGTAAGCAAAAGCGTGATTCATTTGTTAGAGACGTTATGCCTACTTCTTGCACTGTTGTTTTCACCCATAGCCGCCGATGTTCTTAAGCGGTGGTCGAGAACGTTGTTGGATGCTTTTTTAGAGCTACCAAATTATTATTATTATTATTATTATTATTATTATTATTATTATTATTATTAAATCATATTATGATTCAAAATAAGGTATCAGTTTTACAACTCCGACGAAATAAAATTCTCAGTTAGTAATAAGATGAAAATATTTTGAAACAAATGCGAATTTTAGATAAAATTACGTGATTAGTTCAGAAAATTAATATCATTGAACATAATCTGAAATATTATTGCTTATAATATATAGTAGCTAACTCGCTACGTATAATCGTATTTTTTGTAGTTGTCAAAGTGGTATATGAATTATTATTTGTAAAAAAAATTAATTATAGTTAAAAAGAATGTAGATAGTTATTTTTTAAATTTAAGATTTTCTATTACAAAACTGAAGTTTGGGCCAATAAAATGCCGTCATTGGCCCGAGATTCGTTTATTCCTTGTCAGAAAAAATTCTTCAATACAGAATTAATGTTGGCTAATTTAATGGTCCATCACTGGTTCGAGATTCGGCCGAAGGTTGATAAATTTAGATAATCAAGACTGGCAGTCAATATTGGCGCAGTCAAGGGCCGTCAGTAGTGACAATGTTGTCCCAGTATAATTTGCCAAATTTCGGCTATCATTACTGGGCCAAGATTGGCCCTTGTTATTAGTTCTGGCATTTCGCACTTAGGCCATTTTTACTATCAGGCCCTCATTTTAATACATCAAAGATTCTAAAGAATTTGACTAAACTTCATGTTGAATTAATCCATTTTTACTATCAGACCCTCATTTTTATACATCAAAGATTCTTAAGAATTTGACTAAACTTCATGTTGAATTTTTAAAGGAATTAATTCAGAGTCAAGTACATACGTAAATACTATGGAATCAGTCTAGATAAATTCAAAAGGATTATGTTGACTGAGTTGACACTTTGATAATAAATATAAGTAATCTTTTAGTTGATGAAATGTATTACATATAACACGTCAGATCTATCAGAAAATATAATAACAACCTTTTATAAACTTGCTCCTGCTTCTTAATCAGTGACTCCAAAAATCTCCGAGGAACAAGTTGAAATCATATTTGCTGTACTTTTTAAAAATTCAGCCGCTATATTGGAACCTATATTTTGAATTTTTAAAAACTGAATTTACATTCGTAATCAGAGATCCTAAATTCCTCTAGATACCAAGAGTTATGAAAATTAATCAGTTTTTAAAAATTTTGTCCTTCATATTGGATCCGCTATTTTGAATTTTTAAAAACTGACTTTAGATTCGTAATCAGAGACCCCGAAAACAGTAGATAACAAGTTTTGTGAAAATTAATTAATTTCTAATCTTTTCTTCCGCCATATTGGAGCCGCTATTTTAATTTTCGAAAACTGACTTTAGGTTCGTAATCAGATACCCTAAAAACCTCTAGATACTTAAGTCTTATGAAAATTAAATAATTTTACAAAATTTTGTTCCACATATTGGATCCGCCACTTTGAATTTTTCAAAATTTGATTTCTGATTCATTTTCAGTGACAAAAAGTACCCTGGGGTACCAAGAATCAGTTCATTGAAATCGTCAGTTTCGCGAAAATAATATTTATTCTCTAAGCCATATTAGTCATCCAGAGATTCAAAATTAAATTAAAAAAAAAAGTTTGCTAAAGTTGGTTACAAATTAAGCATAATCTAACACAATTGTGAGTACTTTATACGTAAAAAATAGTTTTACAACGGGCCAACTTAGGCTCCACAAATTCTAGTTGTATTCTGAAATAAATAAAACAAACCTAAAATAATATAATTCAGTCCTATGTATACAGTAATCCTAGATACCTACAAAACATATTAAGTAAAAATCGAGGTAAAAATGTTAAGAACATATATGGGGCAAATTTTCTCAAGTGTCCAGCGTCAAAATTAAAAGTTGTTGAATCGGACTAATATTTGCACAAACTTTAGTGCTATGGGTAACAGTCTACAGAACAGTTATTATTCATTTCTTAATAATTAAATATATTTTTTCATAATAATTTGTATAATTTAATTTTATATATATATATATTTATTTATATATATTAAAAATTACAAAACTTTAAATTTTTTTATAATAATAATTACAATTTTTTTATCCTTATATTTAATATTATGTGCATCATGTTTAAAACTCGATTTAATTATTTTCTGCTTCCTCTTGGAGAAAATATTTAACATTTTTTCATCCAAACTTAATTTATAGATATTTGAATTTTAGTGCGCGTTAAATGTAGTGTCATGAATTTTGATATAAAAATGTTTTATTTACATTTTCAATGGTTGGAAATACTTTAAGCTAGATATTATTTAATGTAGGATTGTAAAACCTTCCTAATAAAAAGAAATTTAACCCTCTACCTTTATTTTTATGGATTATATTTATTTGTTAATTAATGTTTTATAAATATTTATTTACAAATCATAAAATTATCCAAAATATTTCATATAGGGCTCGTTGGATGCGTATTTTGATAAGCTTCAAAGTGGTGTATTCATAATTGCTGTAACTTAATTTTTTTGTAAATTATTTTAATTTTTATAAATTTTTATTAATTGATTAATTAATAATTCGAAAACAACAAAAAACGTCATTTTGTTCTTTTAGTATGTTTAAAGTACACAACTTGAGCTTTCTTTTAAGACCAAAAAAAAGAAAAAAAAGGGTCCATTTTGAAAAAAAAATCAAAAAAATTTTTAATTTTCAAAAAAAAAGGGTTAAATTTTGATTTAAAAAAAAAAATTATTCACCATGTGAAAGAGCAGGACAAAACATTTCGAAAACATATAGGTGAAAATTTTTTTCATTTTGTTATTTAGCGGCTACGATTTTTTGAAAAACTCAATGTTCTTACTTTACCCAAATCTTCAACCCCCTCCCTCCTCTACAATTTTAAATTAAATTGCATAATATTTGGTGGTTAAAGGACTTAACCATAGCACTAAAGTTTGTGCAAATATTAGTCTGATTCAACAACTTTTAATTTTGACGCTGGACATTTGAGAAAATTTGCCCCATATGTATAACACAGAGAGTAATATACTTCTAGTTTACTTCCTACTCCCCAAATGCTTATTATTTTATTAGTTGTAAAGTAATTGCATAAATGAATAATTTATAAAATATATATTAACTGCAACTTTTTACAAAACGTTACATCCCGTAAATGCCAATTTTTTAATTATTTTTAAATTATTTAATTTTTTTTTAAACTAACATTTATATTTTAAAGTACAACAACTAAACACACTATCTATATAGTATTTATATTTTTTGAAGACACTAAAATTTTGACTTTTGTACAACTAGATTTGTGATTCGTACCACTGTGCGTCGTTGATATTATTATTCCTGTTATTATTCTTGTAGACTTTATACTAAATTAGGAACTGAGAATTGCTGTGACTGTATTATTATTGTTAGTCGATCATTGAAAGTCGTTTAGTCGACTTGCCGGTGTATTTTGGCCAGGTTTAAAATCCACAATAAATGTATCTTGTTTTTTAAATGTCGTCGTCTAAAAATCGTTTTTAGCCTTATAATATTTTTTATTATTGGTGATTATTTTGTTTTTAGTATGTTTTACAAACATTATATTGTGTTAATTTAGTTTGAATTTATAACTCGGCTGTATTTAATATTAAAGATGATTATAACGAATGGCATAAAATGTTATTCTTTAGAAAATAATTTTTTTATTAATTTTTTGACGTTTCTAAAGAGAACGGCTGTGCCGTTGAAAGGTAAAAAAAGTTGTTTTCAATTTCTTGACCTGACTTAGTGTGATCGTTATAATCATCTTCAATATTATATTATGTTGTTTTTATATTTGTTGTGATAATAATTTCTTGTTACAAAAACTTTTCGGGACAAAGTGCTTTAGTGACTCGGAGAGACTGGTTTTTCCTAATATTGTTTTTGAAAAATGTTTACTTTGAAGGAGACATTATCATGGTCAAGTAGGTACTAGTGCTTTTTTCACTTTTCGTAAAAAATATAATTAGAAATCGCTGGCAAGTTAAATTATGAATTTTTGTATTCATTTTACGAACATTTTTCTTCCTCAAGGAGAACGATTCTTTTACTTATTCTGCATTTGAAATTTTTAATGTAGATAAATATGTATGTTCGGTAAAAGTACACATTCTGGTAAATAAGCCTTTTTGATAAAAGAGAATAATCCTGTATTCAATGGGAAAATTATTTATATTTACCAAGTAAATTGATAAATGTGGATATTTTGTTTTGCATTAATTTCAATCTGATACGAATCAAACTTTTACAAAGAAATCAAATTTGTAAAACTAGAATGTTTATATTGTCAACCTTAGTCTGTGTTTTTTCAGCAAAAATCGTAGAAAATTGTATTTAAGACAAAAATTTTGTAAAATGTAAACTATAAACATTTCAACAATTGAAGCCAAGAAAATTTAAATTAAAATATTTTCTATCAACAAAATGTAACTGAATTTGAAACTAATAAATAATAGTTAACTAAAAAAGAAATTTTTCTTTAAAGCCAAAAATTTTATTTTATTATTTATTATTTAAAAAGGGAATAATAAAAATAATAATAAAAAAACCTATTATAATAATACATTTAAAAAATTTTTAATTATCCAAAAACAGTATCCAAAAATTAATTAATTAGTTTGTCTATTAATGATAAATGTATTTCTTTGGTGCGTTTTTAAAATAAATTTAGCATTACCTTTCTTACACCCATAATATCATAACAAAGACAGGTGATATAATTTACACATAAATTTTTGGTACAACACAATTCTTGACATAAAAAAGCAACATCAACGAGAAATTGTACATATTTTTAGTTTTTAAATCACTTGGAACAATTTAATTTTATTCCCGAACAATGTGTGCTAGAAAATTCGGTTGCAATGAAAGTAGATGATTGAAACAAAGATTGAGTACACTTTGACGTCGCTCTGGAACACCCTTAAGTTGTAAGTTTAGACTGGAAAAACATTTTGGCAGAAAACGATTTTTTTTCGAAGAAAAGAGGTGTTCAAAAAAATTTAATTGGGTATTTTAAAAAATCTCCGTGTCTAAGTTTAGATATTCATGAGGTTAATAAGTCATCCAAAATTTATTGAAATCCGCTGAAGCGTTCTCGAGATTATCCTGGCAACAAAAAACGCTATACACACACATACATGTGGACATTTGCTTTGGAATGAAAATTTACGCTTTTTAGATCAATTTAGATAGGGAACGTTCACAAATTACGTAACGTTTTTTTCGGAAAATTTTGACCCCCCCCCCTCCCCCATGTAACACGTCGTTACATACATTAGCGCCATTTTTTCTGCTGGTCGTAACAAACTGCTTGACCCCCCCCCCCCCTAAAAAACGTTACGTAATTTGTGAACGCTCCCATAGTCGATTTAGATTATTTTCGGAAAATCGAAAATCTTAACGATCACAAAGATTCCTTTATGAGGAAGCAAAATTCAACAATTTTTTTTTAATTTCTTACTCTTTTAGTTTCTTTTCAAATGCTACAATTTTTCAACAATAAATTGTTTAAACAAATTAAAAATTCATCATAACATTGAGAAAAAACTTTTCATCGGTCCTAGTATAAAATAGTACAGACTCAAGGATTTGAGGTTATGATAAACTGTTTTGAGCATGACAGAAGTCAAGCAGACCTGAGTTTACGCCAAATAATATCTTATTCTTGGATCAAGCATAAGTACGATTTCTTTCAAGACAATCAATGTAAACACATTTTTATTCTTCGCAAAAGAAATCCTCTTTTCTCTGTGAACATTCGTAAAATACAATATTTGTTGATAAACAACAATAACAGTAAAAAATGTTTATGAACTTAATTTTTTTTCTACATACAAATAAAAATCCACGCACGTATACAAAAATTTTCGGTAGCGCGAAAATTAATATTGTTTTAAATTTCGTCGTTTATTTGATTTTAGTTAAAGTAAATTCTCTTTTGTAGTTTTTTGATAGATACGTTAAATTACCTACTTTAAGATCGTTTTCAATAAAATCGTTTATTCAGTTTATTGGATTACGCAAAGTATTACATTTTAAGATTTTTAGAAATCTTACGTTTAATTATGCTATCTATTTTGCAAAGACTGAATTATTATTTTTTAAAAAATAAAAATCTGTAAATTATAGGATGTGTTTCAGTGCAATTGAACTTTCTCTGATAAAAGCATACTTTTAAACTAATTTAAGGGTATATTTATACAAAAATCTTATGTAAGAATAGGGGTGGGGTCCGACAAATCTTATGTATGCTTACATGGGGGAGGGGGTGGGTCAAAATTAACTAAAATCATGCTTACGTAATTAATGAATGGACCCCAACATATTCAGCAAAATTAACTGCTTTCTTCCCTTTGACATTGTTTAAATAAATTATTGTTAATAATCATTAATTAATTACAAGTAAACCAAGACACATATTTTTCCTTACTTTACAAGTTGTGTCGTTCTAGGATTATTTGTAAAGAATCAATAATTATTATCAATAATTTATTTAAACAATTTTAAAAGTTGTGGCTACGGATAATAATTTTGCAGAATGTCTTATTGCTTTCAAAGTAAAAATTTGTTAAGATAAGAAACCTACAAATCGCTAGGAGTTTTAGGATAAAAGTTATAAATGAACAATACATTGTTTAAACAAAGTAAAAATAATAAATGATAGTCAATAATTTTTCTTACTTTTACCAGAGCTCATTAATTTGTAAAAGTAGAAAAAACTTGTGTCTTTCTAGGTGCATTTGTAAAGAATTAATTATTATCAACAATAATTTATTTAAACAATTGCAAATGGTTGTTGTGGTTATTTTTACTTAATCCATTTTTTCATCTTTAATATAAAAAAAAGTAATTCAAAAAAAACTAAAATTCGCTAGGTTTATTTCAATGATAGTTATAAACTGACAATAATAAATTGTTTAAATAATGTAAAAATAATAACTTATATACGATAATTTTTCTTACTGGAACCAGAGCTCATTAATTTGTAAAATTAGGAAAAAGATGTGTCTTTATAGGTTTATTTGTAAAGATTTTATTATTATTAACAATAATTTGTTTAAACAATTGCAAATTGTTGTTGTGGTTATTTTTACTTAATCCATTTTTTCATCTTTAATATAAAAAAAAGTAATTCAAAAAAAACTAAAATTCGCTAGGTTTATTTGAATAATAGTTAAAAATTAACAATAATAAATTGTTGAAACAAATTAAAAATAATAACTTAGAGTCAATAATTTTTCTTACTGCAACCAGAGCTTGTTAATTTGTAAAATTAGGAAAAACTTGTGTCTTTCTAGGTGAATTTGTAAAGAATTAATTATTATTAACAATAATTTGTTTAAACATTTGCAAATTATTGTTGTGGTTAATGTCCTGAATACTTTTTGCTTCCTCGTCGAAAAAAATCGTTTCTTGTCAAAAAAATTTTTTATGTTAACAATACAACCTACATTGCAAAAAGTAGGTATCTTAATTTAAGATACATTTGTAGTCACTTTTAAGATGTTTCCGAAAAGTTAGTAAAAGTATCTTAAAATGCATTAGTTTTCTAAGATGGAAGCTGAAATAAAAGATACTTTAAACGTCTTAAAAGTGACTACAATGCATTTTAAGATGTTTCTTTTTACAGTGTAATGAATACTCTCTAAATTTGAAACAGCGCAAAGTATACAGCTATTTCAAAACAGCGTATATACGCTGGTGAATTAGTGAATTTCGCTGTTAATCAGTGAAATAATCGCTTTTTGATCAGCGTATATACGCTGTTTTGAAACAGTGGTATACTTTGGGCTGGTTAAACAGCGAATTTTCGCTGTTTAAAATTTAGAGAGTACAAAAATCATATTCCTTATCTAGTGATGCACGACGATACGAGAAAAATTTTTTTTCGCTCGATATCGTTCGGATTTACTGATTATGTTCAGGGCGATCATCTCGGACTCTCAATTGTCTTTTCCCGGATCGTTTCGTCTCAATTTTTGAACGATTTCGAGCGATCAGACGATAATTTCAAAGTCATCAGCTGTCAAATGAAAATATAAAAACACGATGGGTGATTCCACTGACTTTCGTCTACGGGGTCTTGCAGTCATATTTTTATTTTTTAAGAGCACATTTTTTGTAAATCTTTTTAATAAATAACTCGTATACTTACTTGAATTGAACTGCAGTGCATTTTATTTGCTTTTCCAATAATTACTTAAAAATATTAATGTAATTATTATAAAATACAATCTCAAAATTTAAAATTCATTAAAACTGCCATATTTCAACACTACTTCTTTTTTCTGAAGTCTTTTAAGAAGCTCAAACTCGGCACATATTAAGGTTTGTACAAAATAGACCGGAGATTGAAATTTCAGGAGGCTAATTTGTTTAATTTCTGAAATATTGAAGTTTGAAATTTATCACAAAAGAGGTTATTTTTTTACAATTTAAATTTATTTTGAAGTTGGTTAGTTTAGCAATAATAATCGATTAAAAACGATTTCATGTAAATTAAAAATCTTAATTATGATGAATTTCTAAGTAATTATAAAAGTAATACATTATTTATTTAAGTAATATTTTTATTTTTTTATAATTTCTTAGAAAGTAATATTAATTAAGATTTTAAATATAAATGAAATTGTTTTTAGTCGATAATTGCTAAACTAACGAACTTCTGAATATATCTAAATTTAAAAAAATAACCCCTTTTGTAATAAATTTCAAACTTCAATATTTTAGAATAATAAAATTACCCTCTTGAAATTTCAATATAATGTCTATTTTGAACAAACTTAAATATATGCCAAGTTTGAGCTTCTTAAAAGCTTTAAAAAATATATGTATGTTGAAATATGGCAGTTTTAATGAATTTTAAGTTTTGGAATTGTATTTTATAATAATTAAATTAATATTTTTAATTGATTTCTTTTGGATAAACAAAGTAAATGTACTGGTGTTCAATCTAAGTGCGTATCCAAATTATTAAAAAAAAAATTACAAAAACAGTGATCCTAAAAATGAGGAAAATTGACAGTTTTTGGATCAATTTCAAATCCAATTTTCTTCTTCTTTTTCTTGTTCTTGTTCTTCTTCTTCTTATTTTTTTTTTTTTACAAAACAAGTTTAGGAGAGGAAAAAATGCATTTACGCACTTGTTCGTGTGGGACTCGACCACACCCTGTGGCAATACCGCACTAAAACAACCTCTCCCAATTCTTGCTTTACATATTCTTATCAATTTTTGCTCCTTCCGTCCTAGAAGGTAAGCAAAAGTTTCTTTTTTTTACTCTGTACAGTTTCACCATTCTGTTCTTTGGGTCTTCATGTCCATTGCCGCCGATGTTCTTATGCGGTCGACATGAAATTGTTGGATGCTTTTTTAGAGCTACCTTTAAAGATGTTTTTTTTACAAGGAACAGTGCTGTCGGACCACGAAAAGAGAATTCAAAAGAACTGCTTTTTGCATTCTACCTGCTAACAAATTGGCTTGACGTTCGCAGGTTGGGATCTTCTTCAGTTGGCTCACAAATGAAGCCTTCATCCCTCCTAAGCAGCCGAGAATTAAAACAATCAAATGGACTCTATATCCTGGATGCATTTTACTCAATTCGAATAAGAGCTCTTGATATTTGATCCGTTTCTCATCCTCCTTTTTAATGATGTTTCTGTCGGCAGGAGCCGAAAACTCAACTACATAAATGATCTTACTTTTATGATCTTGGAGGACCATATCAGGCTTGGTGGCACTGATATGATGAGTGGTGGGGAAAGAAAAATTCCAGTAGATCTTGCACTGGTCATTTTCCACAACGGATTCTTGATCCATTTGGGCATACGGCAGAATGGGCTCCTTATCTATACCGTCCTGGTGACGAAGGTGGTAATACAAAACCTTCAGTGCAGCATTGTGTCTTTCTATATATCTGTTACATGCATAAATCGGACAGGCACTTAATATATGACTAAGTGTCTCCGGGTATTGTTTGCATGCACGACAGTTGGAATCGTCAACAGGTATATGCATCACACGGCTGCGGTACACCAAAGTATTAATCACTCCATCCTGACAAGCGAACAAAAATCCCTCTGTCTCCGATTTTAATCCAGCCGATTTAAGGAATGCAAAAGACAAACCTACAGACAATCCCATTTCTCTGACGATATTATAAAATTGTCCGTGAACAGGCTTACTAACATGTTTTTCTAAAAGAAGTACATGTTCTGCATTCTTTACATGTTTTTTGAGCATCAAAGGTGGTAATGACGCTATTCCATGTTCGGTATTATTTGTATCAAATCGAAGATTAAGTTCCTTTGCCGCTCTATTTGCCGCTTGATATAAAAATGCCCCATTATTTGCAACTTCATGATGATGGACAAATTGCATTAAAGGATCCGTACTATTCATCACTGAGCATGCCGCAGCCAGTACAATACGGCGATGAAGACATTCTAAACTTAGTAACCCTCTTCCTCCCTGATCTCGTGGAAGGTATATTCGAGTTACGGAAGACCTTGGATGATGGCATCGATGTATTGTCATCATCTTGCGCGTTTGTCTATCCAGTATCTTCAGCTCATCCACATTCCATTTAACAGCCCCAAATGTGTAGAGTATTAAAGGAATGGCTAATACATTTGTGGCCTGTATCTTATTCTTCCCTGATAATTCGCATGACCAAATTTTTCTGAGAAGACCTCGATATTTAATTTGGAGTTGATCTTTAAGCCCACGCACGTCTTGAGTTTCCGATTGTGGAATTCCAAGATATGCGTAAGTTTCTCCTTCACCAAGATGATGAATGGTGTTGCCACCAATAAGCTGAAGATCGTCTAAATCGCCTGATGTTTCAGATGTTTCCAGTCTTCCTCTATTCATATGGACAACAGCACATTTATCAAGTCCAAAGCTCATTCCAATTGCACTGGAATACTTGGCCACTGCAAACACTAGAATTTTCAATGCTTCCTTACTGGAGCCATAGAGCTTAAGATCGTCCATGTAAAACAGGTGGTTAATCTTGTGAACTCCATCTCTTGGTTTGCCACACAAGTACGGTAGTCAATCCAAGCCATGGACAAGTATCGTCGATAAAATATCGAGTCTTGGGTGACACACCTATCAATCAGTAGGTTCTCCCTACAACCTGCCAGACCTCTCTTGCATCCTCGTTGTTCGCCTATTGTACTCCATACTGGTTGAATAGATGACAAAATTCTTTCCTTAAGGATACCAGTAAATAGCTTGTAGCAGGTGTTAAGACAAGCTATTGGTCTGTAATTCTTTGGACAAGTTAAATCTCCACATTTTGGCAATAGTACCGTACGTCCATCCACCAACCACTGTGGTACGGGATGTTCTCCGTTGAGAAAAGTTGAGAATATGCGGGCCAGGTGTTGGTGTGTTGAAGTAAACTTCTTCCACCACATGTTGTTAATTTTATCCGGCCCAGGCGCTGAAAAGTTTTTAGTTTTAGCAATTACATTTCTCACTTCCTCCTTAGTAATTGATGGGCATTCCTCCGCATGATGGTCAAGCCCTTGTCTAAGACAAAAGCTACGGAAAAGAGGCAAAGAAGCGTCTTCTTCATTCAACGAATATGAGGTTTCATAGATGTTTTTCCAGAAGTTTTCGATCTCTTCGCGACATGGTGGTCTGTCAACGACCGGCGATGTTATACCGAATAGGCGGGAAGGATTAGTTTCGAAAACATTATTTTGTTTTATCCACTTAACCCGACTTATTATTATTATTATTATTATTATTATTATTATTTTTAATCAGAGAGAATTAATCTAAATGAATCAATCATACACATATTAATACTTTGTTTAGAAAAATTTTATTCAAGCCTATATTTATTAATTTAAATTAAAAGTTTGAAATATGGTGTGAAGAAGCCAATATAACCTAATTATCACACCCTTATTTACGTTTGTAAAATAAACAATTTACTATTTTAGTATAACTATTAATTTACATAAAATTTTAATTTCTTGAACTTAAATTAATTGCGTGTTACTTCAAAATAAAAAATCAAAAATATATTTTTTTTTCATTAAATAGAAGAATAATTTTTAAAATTAAAGAAATGATGTGCACAATTTTTAATTTACACACACTTAAATTTTTACTGAATTTAAATAGACATTACAGAGAAAGAAATTAAATCATTATATAATAATAAATAAATCATTTAGTTTAATAAAAAAAAGGATGTCATGGTTGTTTCCATTTCAATTCAGACAGGCTATGTATGTTGAAGTCAGGGAATCATTTCCCATTGAAATATCTTATTTTTCAGAAACATTTATGTTACGAATAACAAATTATAAAATAAGTGTTACTTAAAACTTATTTTATAATTTGTTTTGTAGAAAAATAAAACAACGATTAATAAATATGCAAATTAATTGCAATTAAAATTAAAAAATCTAAAGAAACATTGTCTAATTTCAAATTTTAAAGAAATCATTATTTATTAAATTAATTTTATATAGAATTTGTCAGTTTTTACACATTTAACATTTCTTGGATTTCAGTGATTTATTGAAACTTTATTCTACTTGCAAAAATGCAAAATTTATGTATTTATTTCGTGTTATAATTAATAATTCGAAAGATTCGCAAGTTAGAGATAAAAGCTATCAGACTTTTTTGCTCCACTTCTTAAGAGGAACATTTTTTCTATTTGGATTTTTGTTGTATCTAATACAGGGTATAAAAAAACTTTGAATTTTCTTTTCTTAAAAAGAAAATTTTTTTTTATTCTTCTCCAAGAAGTGGGACTTTAATAAATTCTTATAGAAAATAATCGTTTTACCTCCAGAAAGTAGCAAAAAAATCGAGAGAAAAAAAACAGTGGGGATTTTCAGAAAATTTGATTTTGATTTTTTTTTTAAATGCCGCCGTTTTGTTAACTTTGAAAATATTTTAAATTTCCTTATGGAATTTAAAAGAACATAAAAGCCCTAATTAGACACAGAAAGGATCATTTTAATATATACAATAGTAAAAAAGATATAAAAACTTTTCTTTGACTTCAACATACATAGCCTGTCTGAATTGAACCTCTTTCATTTTCGCATTTCGGAAAGTTTTAAAAGTTTCATATAAATCTTGAATTTTTTATTTGAATGTCATTATTTTTTAATTGACTACAACTTCACGCCTAATTTTTTGGTAAAAACCAGATGCTCGGAATGATCGTTCGACTATCCGAGATGTTCGCTTTACCGAGACTAAACAAATTGATCGCTCGTCTGTCAATTTTATGAAAAACAAAAAATGTCGCTCGTTTCTCGGATCGTGTTGCTCAAATGCATCACTATCCTTATCTCAAAACAAATTGATTGACCCGTGTAGAAAAGTTCCCAGTATTTCCCAGTTTCTAAGTGGGCGCCAGTTGGAGCCCACCTGGGGCAGGTGGGCTAAGTGGGCGCCAGTTTGGCCCCACTTGGCTTTTCCACACGGGGACCTATATGTAAAGTTTATATTTGATCAAGAATTCGTAAAATAATTCATGTTTTTATATTTTTTGCATTTAAAATTCTTCTTTTTTTAATAACATCCCCAATTAACTCATACATTATTAATTTCTTGCTTCCTCTATGAGAAAGCAAATTATTTTGCTTACTTGAAAGCGAAATTTCCATGAAATGGACATAATTCTCACCTAGTTTTAATTTTAATTGTAAAAAACAGTAAAGTCAGAAAAAATTACAACTCGCTAGGTTTATTTGAATAATAGCTGTAAATTGACAATAATAAATTGTTTAAACAAATGAAAAATACATAAAAATATCTATAAACATTCGTAAATTGTCAATATGTAACAATTTTGTTGAAAAATTCTAAAGAAACTATTAATTTGTAATCTATGGACAAAATTGAGCATTGAGCATTTTTTAGCCTTTAAACATTTTTTATCTTGAATTTCTTTCTTGGTTTTCTCTTTATAACGTTAATAATGCTTATATAGTTCGCAAATAGATTTTAAATATTTATTTAATGTTTCACGAAAATGCAAAAAGCGAGGGCGCATCTATGTACATCTTTTACGGTGGGAATAGATGTTATTGTTAAATATTCCAATAATGATTGAAAATAATGCAAATACAAATCGCGAAACCATTGAATATGTTTATTTGACAAATATGAAACTTAAAAAGAAGTTAATGATGACTTATGTGTCAATTGTTTTTTTAAGCAAGACTTTATTCCATGGCGAACGAAAACTTTTTAAACTTATACGTTTCTTGCAAACTGATGTTTTCATATTATAATTTTATAAATTCTCAAGGAACATGGAAAAAATGTAGTGGACAATCTATAGATATGTCACGAACTGATATAATAGGTGCATCAAAATAGTTTTATTAATCTCCGAGATCTGAGGGCAAAGGGGCAAAATAGAATTCAACACTTCTCTATTTCTTTTGAAAAATGATGAAGAGTAGATACCATTTAAATTGAGAAAATGAATTTCACTTACATATATAAATAATTAAAAATTTTATAATAATTTAGTTGTCATTATCTCTAAAACTTCAGAAGTTTTTTTTATTTAGAGTTTTAGTCAGCTATAATATAAGAATAATCATCGTATAATTCAATCAATACCCAATTAGAGCCCTGCACAGGAGATACAAATTTTAGGAAAGATATTAATTTAGAAAAAGTGGGGAAGTCTTAGGATATGTCTTGTTCCCACCCAGGTACTTTATATTCAGATGTTGAGCGCGCATGACAATATTTAAGCGGTCTTCACTAACTGAAGTCGGTTTGTTTGACACCAGCGAAGCTTCCGAACGAACACATATATTTTGAGTTTTCTTTCAAAGTTGTGCCTCATAATTTGTTTAGACTAAAGAGGATAATTCCTTGAAGATACACATTATGGTTAATCAAGTTACGTCCATCTCATTTAGCATCGGTAAATAAAAACATTTTTAATTTTCACGATTTTCCTTCACGTACATTTTTATTTATCTTTTACAATTTATAACAATAAGTTTAATTAAAGTGTTTTATTTTTTTTACAAAGATTTTTAGAGTAATTTTAAATTAATGACAAAATTCTTGTTTTTAAATTAATTAATTTGAATATTTTTTGTTTAATTTAATTGACAACTAGTTAAATTAATTTATTTTAAAGCAAGGAGTCAATAATTTTTTCTTTTGATTAATTAAAATTTTAAAAAAAGGCTAATATGACTGCTATAAGTTTTTATTAAAAAACTATTTTTAACTTAATTAATTATTTTTTGAAAGTACAAAAAAATTTTAAATCCTGTTTCTTTATTGGTTCAAAAGTTCTTTATATATTATTTTTTTACATACTGCAATATGTAAATATAAATCCCTATCTCCTGTCATCGAATTTTTTCTAGGAAAAATAATCAATTAAAAAATAATATAAATATTAAAATCAGTAATATTTTTTATTAATTCAAATTCAAATATGAAGAGTAAGAGTAGAATAAGAGAATTTTATGAAAATTCTATTTAGTACATATATCCAACTGTCAAATGAGCTGAATCTGAAAGCGATTGATCATTTGAATAACACAATTTATTACTTTTCAAGCAACTTTTGGAAAAGAATTTTCTATTTAAATTTGTTTTTAATGAGGCAGGATGTTATGCATCTAATAGAAAATAAAATGTGTCACATTAAAAATTAGAAATTTGTGTGTTCATGCATAATGTATTATGTTTTGATGTATAACTGTAAAGATCCTGCACTTAATTTTTACTATAATTAGCTTATACAATAATTAAAAAAATTTCCCTTGTAACCCTTAACGTCTGCTTTTACAATGCACAATAATGTGGCAATCTATTGTAACATTGGAAACAGATGATTATGTTAAAATATCTACACTTATTTGCAATAAGCTGCCTTTATCAATGCAATTTTGTAAATGTCATCAGAATTGCTTTCGTAACTAAACGAATTTTCTAAAGCAATTAACTACAGAAGCGTTATTGTACTTTATATTGTAAACTAATTAGATCATATACACTCTTCTTAATTTGAAGCAAATATTCACAACAAAATAAAGTGTTGAGTGCTTATGCAACACTTTTGTTTTGGTTGTCTTTTAAATTTAATTTTATTATTATTTATTATTTTTAAAATTTTAAATATTTATTTTATTTTTAACTTCCGACTCTCTGCAATGTTTTTTAAATAAAAAATTATTACCTTTAAAGGGGGGGGGGGGGTATTCCAAGAAATCCATTTTTTTTCTTTATTTTCTAGTTATAGAACGTCTCAGAAATATTCGATCAAATTTTCAAGTTATCTAAAGTAAAATTTTCAATATTTTGGAGTTTCAAGACTACGCCTCTCATAGCAGAGCTTAATAGGGCCTATACCATTTTGACACAAAATTTTTCGTAGCACAAGTAAAAATTCTTGAAGTAGCTCCCTCGAATTTCACAAGGTTGCAAATGTTGGAAACAGTTTTTCTTTTTTGAAGTTCCAGTGCATACAAATAGGTCAACGCGATATTTTGAAAATGTTCAATTAATTTATCACATTTATTGTTAAAGAAATATTTTGACTCTAATTTACTTAAATGTCTATAATTTATGAAGTTTTTATGCAACTTAAATGAAAATTGGTGAAAATATCAACAAATAGTTTTACTTTTAAGTGGTATCACGCAACTTGAAAAAAAATGGTTTACCCATTTTTTAAATAATTTTTTATAAACAAATTCGATTTTAACCATGTTCTACATGCGTTTTTTCTTTTTTTCATTGATAAATGTTCCTTATAATCATGAAAATAATTTGCAACGGTATTGTTCAAAGCCAATTTTAGATTATTTAAATTTTATTTGGTATAAAAAAAGAGCGTTGCATTTTAATTCAATCAAAAACGATAATGAAAAAAAAAAATTTTTAAAATAGTTTTTGTGTTTTCGAATAATAGAAATAATCGAATGGGGGCTAACGAATGTTGCAATCCTCTACGAAAGTCTCATCATAAGTGCATTAGGAAAAACATTTACTTAGTTACAGTTAAATAATGTAGATTTAAATAGTATACAGTATCTATTATAATGTTGGGAAATAATGTATACCTATGATTTTAGATAATATTAAATAATATTAATAAAATTAATAATAATAAAATATAAAGATATACAAATTGAATTTTGTCTAAAAGCATTATAATTAATTTTTTTACTGGTCTCTTAATTTGAAAAAGCGATAAGTATACCACTGATTCCAATAAGCGTATATACGCTGCTGAATCAGTGAAATTTCACTGATTACCCAGTGATTTTTCACTATTTCTACAGCGTATATACGCTAATTGGAAACAGTGGTATACTTATAGCTTTGAAACAGTGAAATTTCGCTTTTTCATATTTAGAGAGTGTATGTATATAATTTTATATTAAAGGAATTATATTGAAGTATAGGTATTAATATTTTAAGGGGAAAAGGGTAAAGTTAATTAGGTGAAAAAATGCATATTTTTAAGAATTTTTTTTGTCGATACAGAGAAAGTTAACTAATTTATTTAATTTTCATATAATAGTGCAACATTTAAACAATATTTTTCGAATTTTTCATTGCAAAATGTTGAGAAGTAAGCGAGAGCATGTGAATCTCCTCAGGCGCCTCCAGAAAAAGTTTTTTTGCTATGTACACTAGGGTGGTCCAAAAAAATGTGACTTTGAGATTTTTCAAAATCGTGGAACAGTTCCATATTCCTTATAATTAGTAACGACTTAAACATTTTTTTAAAAATTTTTTGATCAAAAATTGAGCTTGCGCACAGGACCTAAAGATTTCTTCTCGTTCGTACAGTTTTTTTTGAGGAAATACTTATTGCAAATAATCAAAATCCTTTCCTACAAAGACTTGGTAGTTTACAGTAGCCGAGAAATTTCAAGCCTATTTAGAGCTTCTACAAAAAAAAACTTGGGTTTTACCCTGACACAAACCCTTTTTTTCATCATCGGTAGCGTCGTAAGGCCCGTATCGCTTTCACTTTTATGATGGTTGTAAACCAACTTTCGTTCAAAAAGTTGAAATTTTAAATCAATAATTGACCTGTTTAATATTAAACTATATTTTTAATTTTTACAGTAAGCCATTACCAGAAGATTAATTTTCTTTTAGTGTCAATTCTAAATAAAAAAATTAATATTAAGTAGCTGAAAAAAGCCCTTGAAAAGTGCCAAAATAGTGTTTTTTGACACTAAATAACAGCTATAAATATTGTGAAAACTTAGTTTACTTTTTTGCAAATGATTATTTCACTCTTCATCAATCAGTTCCTTGACCGGCGTTATATTAAAATTTTAATAAGGAAGTTAAATTGAGCATGGAAAAAAATGCATTTATTTTACGTGTTAATTTCACAATAATCCCATAAGAGAGAAAAACGCTGTGCGCAACCTCAATTATTGATCAAAAAAATTTAAAAAAAATATTTAAGCCGTTACTAATTATAAAGAATATGGAACTGTTCAACGATTTTGAAAAATCCAAAAGTCACCTTTTTTTGGACCACCCTAATGTACACTGTAACTCGCCATAGAATCATCTAAAACAAAAAAATCAAATTGCATTTGTTAAAGAATATGTTTCTCGAGGTAACCCTGGGAGAATTTTTTTTTATTTTTCAATTTTTCGTAGCACTTGAAAGCCAAAAAACAGATTTTTTTTAAAAACCGATTAGCCGAAATCAACCAATTTGTTATTGTAAAATTAGTAATTTTTTTTTTAAAAAAGCTTGCAGAGATACCTCGAGATCTCTTTTTGGGATCGAAAATGACGTCCTTTTCAACGTCGTTTTCTACATCATACTTATTTTTTTTTTACTTTTGGAAAATTTGAATAGAGATGTTATTTATATTAGAAACAATTTTTTAAAAATTAAATTAAATTATTTTACAAGTATGAATTACATGTTCAAATGAAAAAAGAAAATCAAATTATATAAAAGCTAGGTGTATATTCAAGTTATGAACATTTTTGCTTTATTGTATATAAAAAACAAATCTGAATTATACATGAAAAAGTTATAAGAAAATAGGAAGGACATTAGAATATCGCCTTTTTTTAAGTAAAAGGTATAATATTTTAGCTTTTTTTTTTTTATTTTTTTATTTTAATCTACAATGTTTCAAGATTATTGTGTGAAAATTTGAAGTAGATCAGAGCAAAAGATTTTTTTAAACTTCTAGAGTGAGTGGTATAAGAAGCGCAGAAAAGGCGTATAAAAACTTTACAAATTATTACATTGAGAAGAGTAGTACCTAAGTAAGTAATTAGTACCTATAAGTAATTAAAGGGAAAAAAAGAATGATTCTTTCTATATATATATAGTGAAAATAATAAAAATATATTAAATATATTATTTAGAATAATATATTTTCTCAAATATATCTTAAAAAACTGGAAAATATTGTAATTAGTTTTACTCTAAATATTTAGTTTTTGTTTTACATTACGTGCCATCTGTACAAAGATAGTGTCAATCGCAAAAGAATTATTACGTAAAAATTGACGTACGTAAAAAATACCATCACGAAAGAATTTCTTTTATAAATGAAAAGAAAATTATATTTTAATGCGTTGGAACTTCTTTCTTACAAATTACATTGTTACAGATAAAATGTCTCCAAGAATTTTCTTAAAAGATAATTTTACATTTATAAAATAATGCCTTAAAATCATTTAATTAATTTTAATTATTAATAATAAAACTGAATCCTAATATGTAAAATAATAAATCTTTAAATCTTTTTTCCTACTCATGCCATTATACAGGGAGAAAATTGATGACTTATTCTCTAAATTGTAATAATTTTATTATTATTGACATTACTATAATTATTATTATTATTATTTATGGAAAAGATAAAAAAAATAGATTTCGAAATAATGAAATAATAGATATTTATATTTATATTTTTCTAATTTTTTAAATTTATTTTTGAGCTTTGATTGTACTTCTAAAATACTATTAGTTCAGTTTGATTTTTGATTTATCAATATAGTGATGCATAGAAAAGATAAGAAATACTGGAAGTTTCCAAATAGTACGAAAACAATAGTTCTAATTCGCGCCTCAGACAAAGTAATAAAATTAATACTGGGAAAACAATATACAAATCCAATTTAATTACAGTAGTGAAAGATACAATATGTATGCATTTAATCTGAAAACATACATTTATAAATAACTGTTGATAAAAAGAAATAATTATAAAGTCAAAATTAACTAATTATTATCGGGGTCGGATCCAGACAAGATTTTGTTTTGCACTGAGAGAAGGTGTACAGTGTACAGTAAATTTTATATTAATAATTCTTGAAATGTGGGCCATTTTGACATTTTTCTAAGATTTGAAATATATCACCTACATTTTGAAGACTCAATGGACCAATACAGAGAAAGTGATTAATTTCTAGAAGAATTTTATATATCCAAGTGAACAATTATGTTCTAGAATTGAAACTTTAAATTGTAGCGATTTAAAATGTCACTTGAATTTTAAAAAATTTTTGAACTTTATTTCGAGATAAAGCGTTTGTTTTTTTGTTTTGTTTTGTAAAACACAAATATACACAACTGTTGCTTACGATTATATTTTTTAAGGGCATGTGATGGAGTATGATTTTTACATTTTATGTTGAGATTTGGTTACATTATACGCAAGAAAAGTTGCAAAATTTAAAAAAAAACGCAAGTCTTTATCTATATTTTGTAAAGAGATGACAAATAACAACAATAATGTGTTTAAAAAAATTATCAATTATCTAAAATAATGACTAAAATCCATATATTTGTTTAATCATCAAAATCAAAATTTTGCAAAACATTTCCAAAGAAATAGTAACAATAGTTTTAATAACGTTTTTGTCGATATCTCTGGTCTCTCTGATCCAACTCTGTTCAAATTTTGGCTCAAAATTAATTTTTAAAAAAATTTGCTATTTTTCAAAATTAATTTTTGGCCAAAAATTCAAACAAATTTGAACCATAGAGACCTTCCTAATGACATTTTAGGTAATTGTACCAAGTTTCGTGATAAAATATTCAATATTTCCTGAGAAAATTTACGGACAAATTTTGCCTATATCAGTGACGTCATAATCCATCACATGCCCTTAAAGTATTTAAAAACAAATATCGAGTGGAGAGTATCCGAACACGTATCACGAATTAAAATTCTAATTTATCTAGACTAAATATTCTAAATCTAGAATATTAAATATTATTAAGCAAAATTTATGTCTCACAAAAATGTCAAGATATCCCACTTCTAAATTATCTTAATATAAATTCTCAAGCACACATTTTTTGTGTGTGGAGGCAGTTATTTTATGAGATAGAAAGATCTAACATTTTAGCTGTCTCTAGTGTTATCTCTTTCTCTTTTATATAAATATAAGGCTCCAAGGGGGAGGGGGCAATGACCCCCCAAGACTTCCCTGGATCCGACACAGATTACACAGGCACACAAAGAAAAAACTTTTTTGGCCGAGACACTACACTAGTGTAATACTACGTATTTCTCTTCGCTGAATCCGAATCCAAAGTCAGAATTGCTAGATTGGCTAAATTTCTTGAGATAATCTCAAATAAATCGATTTTTTCGTGGTTTTTGAAATTATTTAAAAAATGTTAGCCAAACTGGTTACTCTGACTTCGGATTCGGATTCAGCGGAGAAAAATACGTAGGAAAACACTGGCGTAGTGTCCCGGACAAAAATTTTTTTTGGGTTTTAATTGGTGTTTTTTTATATAAAAATATATAAGAATACATTATTGTAGTGTCCAGGCTTAAAAAAAATTTTTTTGGTTTTTTTGAGTGTTTTTGAAATTTTTGGAGATTTTGTTTTTTGAGATTATATCAAAAAATTGAGCCAATTTAGCAGCTCTGACTTCGGATTCGGATTTAGGGGAAAAAATACGTAAGAATACATATTATAGTGACTCGGCCAAAGAAGTTTTTTTTGTGTGCCTCAGTAGCGGCTTTAGGGGAGGGGGGGCGAACCCGGGCGACCGCCCGGGGCGCACAGCTGAAGGTGGCGCATCCAGGGATGTAGACGTAATATATTACATGTACATATACATAGAAGAAATTTTTTGAACTGTCAAGGTCAAAAGATAACATTTTTTTAATTTAACTTAAACTTTGCTGGTGTGTTTTGACTGTTAGTGGAAGTTTAAACACTAAAATTTTTCAAATTTCATAAAATAGTTTTTGAGTTACACAGTTTTAAAATTTTGAATTTTTTTAAAATGTAGTTTTTTAAATTTAATATATTTCTAAGCAGATTGCCTATTATAGGGGGGGGGGGGGGGGCGGAAAAATTTACCTTCGCCCGGGGCGCAAAAAGTGCTAAAGCCGGCTCTGGTGTGCCTGTGTTATTATAAATAAAATAACTTAATCTCCAGTACATTTTGTGATGGAATATGACGTCACTGGTGTATGCAAAATTTGTCCGTAAACATACTTTAACAAAAATAAATATTTTGAAACCAGACTTTGTGGAAATGCTTAAAATAACAGTACACAAGTCTGATTGGCCCAAACTTAATAACATTTTAAGTAATTGAACCGTCCGCGATCAAAAGGGCATATGAACGAGTGCGCAGGTCCCCTGGCGCAGCCGTAGACTCGCTGTACGAGAGGCCAACGAAAGTCACGCGTAAGCCCTTTTGATCGCGGTGGGTTCAATTCCACAAAGTTTGGTGTCAAAATATTTAGTACTTGAAGAAAAAGTTTAAGGACAAATTTTGCCTAAACCAGTGACGTGATTCTCCATCACATGCCCTTAACCCTTTAAGGACGGGACGGACACTTTTTTGTACTCATTTTCAACGTTAATTTTCTCTATTTTTGGAGGTATATAAAATTATAGGAATCACAATTTCTGACGTATTTTTTATCGCTCTTTCAGAATCAGTTATCAAAGTTTCAAAAAAAAAAAAAAAATTTCAAAAGTTATGGATTCTTTTTTGAAAAAAAATGTGAAATTTTGACAATTTTGTTCAAAAAATGATTTTTTTTTTCATATTTTCAATAATCGGAAAAATGTTTCAACTTAAAATATCGCGTCCGTAATATCCAAGCTTGAAAGTGACGAACCGTACTTTTGAAAATTTCAAGATGGCGGATCCAAAATGGCGTCCAACGAAATTTTTTTTCAATGTATGAGCAAATAGTGTACGCTTCATTACAAAAAAATTTTATTTTCATGACACTAAGTGTCTAAATGTTTTTTGACTCTCCAATCACGAATCTGAACTCAGATTTTAAAAATTCAAAATGGCGGATCCAATATGGTGGACGATATTTTGAAATTCGATCGGATTTGTTTGAAAATTGTTACTCGGGGGTTTTTGGGGTCGCTGATTACGAATCTGATGTCAAAATTTAAAATTTCAAAATGGCGGTTCCAATATATATTCCTCGAGTAACAAATTTCAAACAAATCCGATCGATTTTCAAAATATTGTCCGCCATATTGGAACTTCCATTTTGAAAATTTAAATTTTGACATCAGATTCGTAATCAGCGACCACAAAAACTCCCGAGTAACAATTTTCAAACAAATACGATCAAATTTCAAAATATCGTCCGCCATATTGGATCCGCCATTTTGAATTTTTAAAATCTGAGTTCAGATTCGTGATTGGAGAGTCAAATAGTATATTAAGCAACAAGGGGTTAAAGGCAGCCATTTGTTTACGCTGATGTTTGTGTACGAGTGATAGTCGAGGGCGAAGCCCGAGACGTAAACGAGTACATAAACATCATTGTAAACAAATTGGACTGACTTTAAACCCGTGTTGCTTACGATACTTTTTATTCCAAAGGCACAAACTTAGTGCTTTTAAATGTTTGTAGGTTAGGGTCTAAATACATTCACTTGTTTGACCGAATGAAAATGGCGGCCATTTTTGCCCTGTGGTGAAAAAATGCATGGATCAGCTGTTCATTTTTTCCCTAGGGAAAAAATGGAAGCCATTTTCACCCGGTCGAACAAATGAATGCGTTTAGACCCTGCCTACAGGCATCTAAAAGCGCCATATTTGTGCCTGTGGGATAAAAAAACATTTAGACACTTAGTGTCATGAAAATAAAATTTTTTTGTAATGAAGCGTACATTATGTGCTCATACATTAAAAAAAATTTCGTTGGACGCTATTTTGGATCCGCCATCTTGAAATTTTCAAAAGTACGGTTCGTTACTTTCAAGCTTGGATATTACGAACGCGATATTTTAAGTTGAAACATTTTTCCGATTATTGAAAATATAAAAAAAAATCATTTTTTAAACAAAATTGTCACAATTTCACATTTTTTTTTAAAAAAGAGTCCATAACTTTTTGAAAAAAAAATTTTTTTTTAACTTTGATAACAGATTCTGAAAGAGCGATAAAAAGGGTTAAATTACAAAACAGTTTTGTAACGTATCACAGTGAGTTTATATCTTTTTCCATGTCATAACATAAGTCTTTCTTAGACTCTTTATTACTTGTTAAATAAATTTTGTTCTGTAATTTTATCACTACGTACGTTAATCTCTCTGTTTCTATAACATTAAACAGTATGAGACAATCTCGTTTTTATTATAAGATTATTTTATTTACTAGTTACCAAATAAGTGTCCTTTCGTCCAAGGAGTACCCTAGCAGTTTTGTAATCTTTACAGATTTAATTTTCTTCCTTGTGATTTAAAGTCGAAATATGATGAGAGATAAAATCCAAAGTCACACTGAGAAAAAAGTTTGTTTGATTTAAACATAAATATGTTTGATATATAGTCAATTGGAAAATAGGTTTGAATTAAATTGCATATTTGCATGCAATATTGCATATTGCAGTATTTGCTAGTTTTTGAAAATGTTTTTAAATTAATTTTGGGCCAATAAAATTTTAGGTAATTGTACTAACAAGTAACACTAGGGAAGTGCCATACGCCGATTTCTCTGTAACTTGGTGTATAAGCAGTTTTTTAAATACTATTTGACCCGTATATTTTTGTTTTTCCCCAAAAGCTGTTTTAAGGGTGTAACTCTCCCTGAAAACTTTGTTATTTGTGTGTTAAATAGTTTTCTCACAATGAAAACACACATCACAACAAATGTTTAAGGGTGAGTTACACCCTTAAAACAGTTTTTGGGGAAAAACAAAAATATACGGGTCAAATAGTATATAAAAAACTGCTTATACACCAAGTTACAGAGAAATTGGCGTATGGCATTTCCCTAGTGTTACTTGTAAGTTTCGTGACAAAATATTCAATATGTATTTTAAAAAAAAGTTACAGGCAAATATTGTCTATACCGCAGTGATAACCATATACTAAAGATCTGGAAAAAGCATAATTTTCATTAGTGTATTTCATAACAGTTTATAAATAGACAAAAAATGAAATAAATAATAAGGTAGCAACTTTCTCAAGAAATTTTAAATTTTAGTTTATTTTGAATGAAGGAAAGAATTATAATTATTGCATATTTGTTCAAGAAATGAAATTGATAATAGTGTATGTCAGATTTATTCATGTTTTCAAGATATTAATTTACTAAGTCGTTTTATCAGTTGGCAAAATAACCTTCCGGGTTGCGATAAAGACCTCCATTGAAGATCATGGCTTTTCGAAAAGTCTTCATTAAACACTGAAATAATATTTATTCTGTGAATTTTATTTTTTGATATAATTTCTATCTTTTCAGAAAATAATTTCCATTCTAAAGAAGATACTGCAAATTATGAGAAGGCACTAAAGCTTTGTGGTAAGTAATGCTCCTGTGCATGAAGCTGAAAAAATGATTAAATTATATTATTGAGCAACCATCAAAATGTAGACCAAGACGATGAGAAAAAGAAAAAGACCACAGAAAACAAATTAAACCTTTTGAAATAATTTTACAATGATTAATTTAGAACAAAAAATTTTAAATCTTCCCAAAGTCAAAGGATGACTTTATTATATTATAACAGTAAATTTTCATTTCCAATATTTAAATATTTACTAAATGATAGAAAGTTTCATTTTTGAATGTTGTAAAGATATTTATATATATATATATATATATATATATATATATATATATATATATATATATATATATAATATAATTTTTTATAGAATTATCCTAGACGTTAAATGTTTATTTATATATTGTCAATTTTATTTTAAGGATATGGAAGATTTCACTATGGCTTTATCTTGGTATGTGGAACTATGTTTCTTTGCGCTGGATTGCAAAATGGTGTGAATGCCTACATTTTACCCGCAGCAGGATGCGACTTAAACTTATCTTCTGAAGAAAAAGGATTTTTGAATGTAGCTTTCTTAGTAGGTCAGTTACAGCTAAATTTGTTCTTAAATAATATATGTCACTAATATTCTTAAATACTCCATTCTTATACTAATTATTATATACGATCATGATATTAAAATAATTTCAAGTGAAATCCAAACATATATTGAAAAAATATCTGATCTTATCTTGACCACAGTATTTCATTTTTATTTTATTCACAAGTCACTTGAAACAGAACAAAAATCACGACCAGCTTGGTCCTACAGGTATACACTGTTAAAAATTTGGGGAGTTAACGGTTGCTGGAGTTGGGAGTTGAGATTTTAGAGTTAAAAATTGACTCCCCAAGGTGAGTGAGTCTCATAGGCTCCATGTTTAAGAAGAGTGGGGACTGAAGGATTAAGCGTTAACTCTCTTTACTTCAACTCTTCAAGGCGTGCGACTTTTATAGAGTCCCGTAGGGAGTTAAATTTCAACTCCTTTTTTTAACAGTGTAATTATATTATTATGCTAAATTTATATTGAAAAATATAAATAAAAATCGGGCAAGTGAGACCCAGTGGGAATTTAAAGAATGACCGAGACCTGGCCCAATATTGCGGTGGCCAAAGCTCCCAACCTTGGTCAAGTCTTGGTTGGTACACTGCAAAATCATGGTGTCATAAATTGGACAAAAATGTCTTAAGTGAAGATACTTT
The DNA here is from genome assembly GCA_037103525.1 of Ganaspis brasiliensis. NCBI lineage: Eukaryota > Metazoa > Arthropoda > Insecta > Hymenoptera > Figitidae > Ganaspis > Ganaspis brasiliensis. The sequence goes on from JAZKLR010000233.1 coordinate 191,620, forward strand.
TGGTGTCTAAGACACGAAAAATGTCTTAATTTAAGACATTTTTAAACAATTTAAGACACCTGTTTTTGCGGTGTAGACGCCGTTGCCAATCCTTGGCTGCCAATACTTGGCCAAGGCTCGGCAATAAGGATTCCGCCAGGATTGAAAATAATTAATTTTCATATTTAAAAATTAAATTTTTATATTTATAAATTTAATTAAAGCAATTAATTTTATTTTTAAATTTAATTTTCAGATATTTTTGTTAATTTTAAAAACTTATGAATAATAAGGTTATTCATTGTTTTTCACAATAGCTTGACACTATTTTATTTTTTATTGAAGAAAAGATGTCTAGTATCTTTCCTTTTGAAATTAATTTTTTTTTATTTGATTTAAAAATTTTATTTGAGATCAGCAATTTGTACAATGTTATTTTTATACAGATAAAAATGTAATTATTTTTTTTTATAAAAATAATAAATGTATCCCCTACACTGAGAAAAAAGGTTTAGTTTTAGCAACAATATTTTTTAGTTGACCATTGTTGGTTGTAACAACAATATTTTGATTGGTATAACAAAAAGATTTGGTTGGCGTAACACATCAAGTTGTTTGGGACAACCATATTATTTTGTTACTCTTATTTGGTTGAACCAAACATAATTTAGTTGTGACAACCAAACAGAAATTGATTGTGGCATCCAAACATAATTTGGTTGTGACAACCAAACAATTATTAAAAATAATTGGTGATTAGTTTGTAAGTAAGCTGCCGATAATAATATAAATAAAATCTAAATAAAAACCAAAACCAGACGGTCGGCCGAACCTGGGTCTGATAGTTGAGCCAACGGTGTTTGTTACTGAACTGTCTAGCTATAATATATAAATTATTCCATATTGGTCATTCATATCTCTCATGGGCTGGTGGTTAGCCTACTGGACTGGCAGCTGGAAAACCCGGGTTCGAATCTTCATGACTAATGAAATTTTTCTGTTACAGGTTTTCATTAATATTAAATTTCTACATTCTCATCTGATTATATTTGTGTAATTAAATTTATAACATGTGAATAATCTAATTATATGTGTTGGCCGACCGAAAATTCGCACCTGGGTTAGTTAGCCCCCAAATAAAAATTTTTTTTATGACAACCAAAATTTTTGTTATTCCGAATAAAAAAAATATAGTTGTGACAACCAAAAGTTTTTTTCTAACACACGCACCGAAAGTACAATCTTTCTTACCTGTGAAGAGGTCAGAAAGTGAGTCTTTCCCGGCGACAGGGAGGGAATGTTTTATTTCTTCCCCATGACGTCATTGACAGGGAGGGAATGTACATTCCCTCCCCGTGACGCTATTAACAAGGAAACAAGTGTTTCATGATAAATTCTTTTGAGAAATAGAGGTTTATGACAATTACGCATGCAAAATAGCGTTTTATGATAATCACGCATGCGGAATAGTGTCTTATGAGAATTACGCATGCGGAATTGTGTTTTATGATAATGACGCATGCGGAATGGACAGAACCCCAAGCGCATTTGCCGCTGATTGTCACTCTGCGAATGTTAACTAATTTTTATCAGCAAATGTTTTTATACTTTCGGTATACGTGTGTTAGAAAAAATAGTATGTGCAACACGGGAGAAAAGTGATTATCGACTCGTGTGTTTGCATCCCTCGCCTTCGGCTCGTGCTACAAACTCACACTCGCGAAATCACTCACTTTCCTCCCTAGTTGCACAATATACTATTATTTACTAATTTTGTTTTTAGAAGAAAAGAATTTTTCACAAATATAGGAAAATTGTAAAAAACCTGCTAAGTCTAATAATATTAACTAAGAAAAAAGAAATCTTAAAAACTACTATTTACACTGTATGCAATATCCTTTCGAAATGATAATTTCTTGCTTCTTATATAAAACCTATATGTGACGCCGCGCGAGAAAAGGGACCTATCGCAAAAAATATCAATTTTCATTTTTTTATGCCAAAAGGTAGCTTATTAGTCGCTCTTTCATTTAAAAGAATCAAAAATTGTTTCCATTAGTTAATTTTTGAGTTATTAAGCATGAATCGTAAGAATTTACATTGGTCGCCATGCACTGACGCAACTTCCAACGCAAAAAAACCTATCGCGAAAAAAATCAATTTTCATTTTTTTATGCCAAAAGGTAGCTTTTTAGTCGCTCTTTCATTTGAAAAAATTAGAAATTGTTTCCATCAATTACTTTTTGAGTTATTAAGCATGAAGCGTAAGAATTTATATTGGTCGCAATGCATTGCTGCAACTTCTAACGCTCGCCCTGTAAAATTAACGTTTCAGGCGATAGGTCCCTTTTCTCGCGCGGCGTCACATATGAGTTCGGTTAATTTGCGAGGAGGACTGAATAGGCAGTCAGGCCCTCAGACGTCCTAACCCATAATTTCATTGTTTTTTTTTAAATTTTAAAAGGAAATACAAAATACAGGCCTCGGATCGATTTTGAGGCACAAAAAATAGCCTTAGTTGTATTACATTTATAAAAAAGTCACAAAAAATTCGATTTTATGTTTCTTTATAAGCATTAGTTAATAATTTTTTATATTAATTATTCCTATTTGATATTTGATAAACTTTAAATGTTTAATCAGAACAGTTTATAAAGATATTTATAAGAAATTTTATTTAGAATAGTTTAGTATTCAACTTCGAAAAGTTTTCAAGTTTTTAAATTCAAAATATTTGCAAGTATTAAAAAATTGTTTAGTGGAATTTTTTTTTTAGTTATATGTGACTCAGTAATTTACCAAGAGTTAAATAGTATATATAAGATTAAAACTATTAAATAAATTTTTTAAGTAGTTACAATCAAAGTATTTAATGATTTTAATTTGAAAATTTTAATAAACATTAAAATTTAAATAATTTTCATAAATTTATGGTTATTTTGTTTACTTTTTCCTAGGAAATTTGTTAACTCATAAAATTTTAAAAAGTTTAAACTAAAAGTATTTTTATGATATTAAATCATACACTTTTTTAAACAAGCATTTTAAAAAAAAGCTTTTGAGATTTAAAGATATAAAAAAAGAATTGAATATTTTTTTTCTTTAATTTTTGAAATTAGATTTATGATAATTATTTTAATTCATAAATTCTGATGTTTAGAGATATTCTTAAATTAAATATAAACTCTTCAAAAGCTTTTATGTCGTCTTTAAGAAAATGACCAAAGCTTGTTTTTAAATGTTTTATAATATTAATTAAAAAAAATTTTAGTACAAATGTTCTCAAGAATTTAATTTATAAAAGTTTTAAAAAGAAATCTGAAATACACTTTTCTAAAAACTTAATTTTTAACGTAACTTTTCAAATTTTTAATAAAAGTTTTAAGTTTTAATAATTATAAATTTTGAACATTTCTTTTTAAAAAATTGAGGTATTTATTAGATTTTTTTCAAATTATTTAGTCATTTAACTAAAAAAATTTTATGTTAAATAAACTTTCAAGATTATAAAATATAAACATACCAAAAAAAAAAACATAAAGCCACAAAATTCATTAGAAAAAGTAAACAACATAACCATAAATTAATATAAGCAATCCGAATACTAAAATTTAAAAAATAGGGGAGAGTAGTCAGAGTTGGACAGTGGTCAGAGTTGAATCATCGCGTTTATTTTGTTTTATTACAGTAGATCCATATGTCGTTGTGTGTAAATACTTGTTAGCAATGCCAGCAAACTTTTTACATGGATTGCAGTGAAGTGCGCGAACTATATAGACGTATTAAGCGAGTCTGTGTTATACGCTCACCAAAAAACGTTTTTGTAGTTTCAAAATTAGATAATCAAATGTAGCAGAAATATACCAAAGACAAATTAAGTTGACTAAAATTGTTCATTAAGATGTTATAAGAAAATGTGGAACGTAATTTGGTGTTTGTATAAAGCGTTCATGGTGTGTGTGTGATATGAAGCTAAACGACGCTTGAGTCAAGGTTGGTACACCCAAAATATTGCAATTCTGAAGCATTTTTGCAATCAAAATGAATTCGTTAACTTAAAAAGGTGTCAAAAACTTCATTTCTATTGCAAAGAAAGAAAATTCAAATTTTTGGTAATACTTTTTCACTTTCAGATCAATTTCGCGATTCAAGAAGAAATATGATTTATTTCAGTTTCATGTTTCCTTTTGTCATTTCCAAATGTATTTGAGTGCCATTCTATTATGCGAAGGCAAAGATATCATAATTTTCAATCATTTATCTTCATATTTCATTGATTTTCTACAGTGACCCAACTCTGACTACCATGTTCAACTTTGAATACCTTTTTTTTTCTTTTTAATTGCCTATAACTCCGAAACTTTTGCTCCAAATTTTTTGCAATGTTTAGCAAAAACATTGCATTTTAGTAGAACTTTCCAATAATATAAAAGACATAGCAAAATTCGGCCTACAAGAAAAGTTATAGAGAAAAGTCAAAACTATATCCAACTCTGACTACTCTCCCCTACTATTAGAAAAATTTGTAAACTGATTAAAAATAGTTTCTATAACTCGTGCTTTAAGAAATTTTTTTAAGTTTTTTAGATTAAAAAATAAATATCTTTTTTATTTCTGACGCTAAACTTATGAAAATTATTTAAATTTTAATGTTTATTAAAATTTTTAAGTTAAAATCATTAAATACTTTGATTGTAACTATTTAAGAAATTTATTTACTAGTTTTAATCTTCTGTAGTACTATTTAACTCTTGATAAATTACTGAGTCACATAACTAAAATGTATTTCCTTCTAAAATTTAAACAAATAATAGTATATTATGCATCAAGGGAGGGAAGTCCGTGTTTTTTTGTCAAGCACAAATGTTCGAAGAACGAGTGTAGCACGAGCGTAGCGAGTGCGAAACGAGTTCGGAGAACATTGTGCGAGACAAAAAATCGGCCTCCCGAGGTTCATATGCTATTTTCTATCACATATGTACGAAAATCTCGTGTTTCGTTCGTTTCGCTTCGTTTCGCTTCGTTTCGCTTCGTTTCGTTTCGTTTCGCATTGCGGCGCGCCGCAATGCGCTTGCGCGATGAGAGTTTTTTTCACTGTTCGGGAGTTTTTTTACCTCTAACGTTCACTGACCTAAAAACTGTGAGTTCTGCCCCGCTTAAGGCGAACGAAAACACGAGGTTTTCGTGCATGTGTGGTAGAAAAACAATGAAATTGTTGGTTCGGATTTAACTTCATACTTTATGTCAAAATTTTCATAAATACATATTTATATAATTCTTATCAATGAATCCTCCGAAATGTCCATAATAAATTGAATGTAACTAGAAACTAGAAAAGCTAAGCTTTCTTTTCATATACATTTCAAGAAAAAATAAAGAAGCATATTTTGAGACATCAAGAGTTTTAGATTTCAAAGAGGAATTTCTTGATAAAATGTAAAGAAATTTTCAAAAATGTTGAAATTAATTTAAAGTTTATTTAATTTTCTTAGAAATAGCGCAGAATATATTACAAATAGTTTAATGTTTAGAAAAAAAAAATTTCTTTAAAAAACTTTCTTTATTGACATCCTATTTTGAAGTTGGCTCGGTTTGAAATAGAATAATCCCGCGACGTTGTTTCTTCGGTTTGCCGTCTGAGGGCTGCCTTCAGTCTTCCTCGCAAATGAACCGAACTCACAGGTTTTATATAAGGAGCAAGAAATTATCATTTCGAAAGGATAGATACTAGACATCTTTTCTTCAATAAAAAAAAAATGGTTTCAAGCTATTATGAAAAACGATGAATAACCTTATGATTCATAAGTTTTTGAAATTAACAAAAATATCTTAAAATTAAATTAAATTATTAAATTAAATAAAATCCTCAGGCGGAGAGATCTATATACTGGGGGAAACTGATACCTACACCGAAGAAAATGAATAGGCGATTTGACTATGCTTCTAGTTACGAGAGGAGCCCACTAGGAATTCAGAGTTACTTTAATTAGAAATCCTGGTTAAGATATCCAGGATCCTAGTTAATGTAACTCTGAATTCCTCTTAACCAGGATTCCTAGTGGGCTCCTCTCGTAACTAGGAGCATAGTCAAATCGCCTATTCATTTTTTTCGGTGTACGCGTAAAATTACTATTTTGAGTTTCTACGCATACCTCACCACCAAGAAGACATTTGTCACTTGGTACATTAAAATAGATTAAAAAAAGCTGCAAAATAGCGTTGACAGATTTTTTGAAAAATGATCTGTTTCCGAAATAAGATGATACCCTTCCTATCCTGCTACCTGCCACAGGTCATGGTTGAATCCCACACGAACATGTGCGTAAATGCATTTTTTCTTTTCCTAAACTTGTTTTGTAAATATAAAAAAAGAAATATAAATAATAAAACTTAAGTAACCTTTATCAAGAAGCAGTGTGTTTGTGAAATAAACATAAGAAGTTATTCACTCCAAATGAACAATAAATTGAAATTGGAATAAATTGGCAGCGGTTTTTTAATAATATTTACAAATGTAAGAACACAACCTTCTTCCTTCAAATAATTCTTCAAGATTGCAAAGGGAATGCATTTACCCACTATCATACAATTGTTTGAAGTTCAATATATATCCGAAAATTAACATTATGAAATTGTAAAGAACAAGCAAGCACCATACAGCTGGCTATACCTAAGGAAAACGCTCTCTCTAAATCTGCATTAGTTATTTTCTACTGATGAATTAGCGAGAATTCGGTTACTATTTTAAATAGTAAAAAATTGCACTATTTTTTAGTAAAAAACGCCTTATTATTAGTAGAAAACTACTAAATTGAAAGTGAAATAGCTAATAACTGAAAAAGTACACTTTCTCTATTACATTTAATAGATATTTCACTTTAAAATTAGTAGTTTTCTACTGTTAATTATAGTAGTTTTCTACTAAAAAATAGTGAAAATGTTTACTATTTAGTAATGACTGATTTATCGCTAATTCATAAGTAGAAAAGCACTAATTCAGATTTAGAGAGGCTACACTGAGAAAATAAATTGACTAAATATAACCAATTGTTGATTAAATTTAGCAGAGAGGTTGTTGATATAGCACCTGCAAAGCTCTTTGTTTGTTATTAGCACATTAAATGCTACTGTTAACCTTGAAGTTAACCTTGAAGTCCCTTAACCTAGATTTTGGCTAGAGGCTTATTTTCTCAGTGTATCACTGAAAAAACCTGGGATCAAAACTGAATCAACTATTTCATTCTGAAAATTAAATACTAAAACATATTATCTAATAATAAATTTTTGATGCATCAAAAATGCATTGTATCTTATTTTGAGACATGATGTCCCCGAAATATTTACAGTGTGGGTCTAGATTTTTCCTTTGTGATATTTAAATCTTAATCACATGAAAAATACCCAATAAAAACTTTGTCTAATTTTAAGTAATGAAAACCTTTGATTAAAGTAAATTTACTTTATAGTTTAAACTATAACAGAAACTGATTTCATGTTCTACCTTAATGATAAAACGTCCAACGTCCTTCTGGCAGGATAAAAAACCCTTCCGCGAGTACGTACTAAATCGCGTTATAAAATGGATATGAATGAAAATAAAAACAAAGTTAATTACATGTTTAGAACAGTAAAGAAATAAGCTATTAGCGCATGCAAAGTTCAAATTTCAAAATTTAAATGATGTGGGACTTGCAATGAAAGTCTATTGGTGAGCTATCCTGTCGGAAGATTCGCGCTTGGACGTTCTATTATTAAAAGGCGATAAAATCGTATCATTATTTGCTTTTTTAAAATGTTTGTATATCTTAAGGGTAGTAGACCCAGCCTATTAATCAGAAAATCGATTTTTGGCTGCTTTATTTCTCTTTCTTTAGCCCTGGTGGAAAAATTTCTTTGTGATGGCTAAAGGTGCTCTAAATCACTTATATATAGCTATAGCGCCATGAAATATTTCTGTCAGGGAAAGACCATGACATATTATTACCATTCGATTATAATTTAAAAATAAATTTGTTTCACTCAAGGTGGTGTGATAAGTTCATTAATTTGGGGCGTAGCTTCAGATGCGTATGGTCGGAAAAACATACTTATAGGAACATTAATGGCTGACAGTATTATCTGCTTAATGGCAAGCATTTCACAAAACTTTACAATGCTTCTGTTCTTTAGAACCATGAGTGGCTTTACGTAAGTATTATTTAATCGAGAATAAATCAAAATATATAGTTAGATTTAAATACTTCAAGAAATGTAATAAAAAGTATGATAATAATATTATCCTTGCAGTATTGGTGCTCCTGGAGCTCTTGTTTTTGCTTATTTAGGAGAATTTCATTCAGAAAAACAACGTTCAAAAAGTATCTGCTATGTCGGATTTTTCTGGACTATTTCTTGGTTAATATTGCCAGGTTAGAGAAAAATCTATAATAAAATAAATTTTTAAAAAATTTTATTGGTGCAGTTAAAAATTTAACTAGTCAGTGTAATAAGTACCTATCTTTTAATTTTTTTCATTACATTTTTAATTGCTTACTCTGACTGCCAAGGACGCAAAGATAAAACGTTACCTCATTGTTAATAATAAATATAATTATTTATTTTTAGGTTTGGCTTGGGTTATTATTCCTTTAGAATTTTCTTTGAAGGTTTATGGAATTGTTTTTAATTCATGGCGTCTTTTCCTTTTACTGACTGGCATGCCTTCTTTTATAATATCTTTAATTGCTATCAAGTATCCTGAAAGCCCCAAGTTTCTGCTGGCGAAAGGTCATCCTGAAAAAGCCCTTAAAGTTCTGCGAGAGATTTACTCTGGAAATACTGGTTGCAATGAAAGTGAATATCCTGTAAGAAGAATTTTAAAGTATCTAATTATAATTTATAGTAAACAACTATATATGTTGAACTCTCTAAATCTGAATTAGTTAATAGTTACCCATTTAATAGTAAGAAGTCAGTCACTGAATGAAATAGTAATATTTCTAACTGATCATTCAGTTAAAAATATAACTAATTGTCAGTTAAAATAACTGAAACTTCAGTTTTGTGAACTTATTCAATCAGTCTAATTTGATAAATTTTTCAGTTATTTTTTACTGATAAGGGGTCATCCATAAAGAACGTTCCACTGTTGGGGGGAGGGGGGGGGTAAAAAAATGTAACCATTTGTAACAAGGGGGAGGGGGGGGGGGTAGTTGAAATTTGGAAGGTTCGAATTTTTATTTTTTTATTCTGAATTATTCTATTTTTTTTCGTTTTTGAGCCTATAATTTGAAAACTCAGCAATATATGCCACAGCAGAAAGCGTTGCCGATAAGTTAGATATATATATTAGGTTGGTTAAAAAAAAACAAAAGTCAGATATGTTATGCTTCTACCCCCAAATTTCTTCTAAATTGAAAAAGAATTAATTAATTAATTAATTAATTAAAAAATTACATTATTTTTTATTTGGAAATCGGACAATATTTAGAGGTGGCTCAAAGCCCATGAAGTTTCCCATGTAGCCTTTAAAAAGCAGTATTCTATAATTTATTTATTCATTTGTTGATATTAACTATTATTCATTTTTTTTTAATTTTTGTGGTTTTTTTGAAATTGCATAAGAAATAGTCAGTTCCGATAAATTAATGTATAAATAATAGAATACTGTTTTTTCAACACAATTTTTTTTACAATTTTATTACAAATTTACGAAAAAGTGTGTTTGCCCATACAAAATAGATGGGAAACTTCATGGGCTTTAAGCAACCTCTAAATATTATCCGATTTGAAAATAAAAAAATGGAGGTAATTTTTTTTTCAATCACATGTATTATCATAAGAGCCGATAATTATGCCAAAAAAACAATTTGATTTAATGAATATATGAAAAAAAAATTGCTTTTGAGGGGGGGGTATAAATAATTTTTGAACGTTCCATTTAAGGGAGGGGGGATGTCATTTGTAACCAAGTGGAACAAAAGGGGGGGTGGGGGTCTAAAACCCCGAAAATTGGTGGAACGTTCTTTATGGATGGCCCCTAATCAGTAACTTTTTGACTAATAATCAGTTATTTTTCACTGATTGATAAAACAAAAAGTCAGCTAATATTTAACTGCCAATCAGTTATTTTCAACTGGTTCAAATTAAGCGAGAACGATACAAAAGTTTATAGATTTTAATTGAAGCTAGTGATTTGATGAAAGGAATTTTCTGAATTTAAAATCAACTCCAAATATATGAGTCAACTGAACTCATATAAACAATTAGATTTTTATAAAATCTGATGTGGAATTAATTTTTTTTCAGTTTTTTCATAGTGATGTATTTCTAAAATTCTTTCCAAACATCAGCAGAGACTTTTTTAAAATCAGAAAACAAATATTAAATAAATTATAAATATATTTAATTTGTTTTCATACTAAATAGCTACACACTGCGATATGATCATATGCAGTAATGGATATTAAGTTATTAAAAGAAAATTTTGTACATTCCGTCTTAAATGATTTAATCACTGAAATACAATAGCAATTTGCATCTATATTTTGTCATTAATTTTGTAAAAATTTTGCACCTTTTCATAAAAAGGAGAGAGTGGAAAACGTTCAAAATCTCAATTCGTATTTCATTGCATTAAAGGACATGTGATGGAGAATGACGTCACTGGTATAAGCAAAATTTGTCCGTAAACTTTCTTTTAAACTAATAAATATTTTGACTCCAAATTTTATATCATTACTTAAAATATCATTAGGACGGTCTCTCTGACCCAAGTTTGTTTGAATTTAAACATAAAATCAATTTTTAAAAAAATTCGCTGATATTTGGGAATACTAAAACATTAATTTTATAGTAAAATTCAATCAATTTTGCGTCAGAGAGTCCTTCTTAATGATATTTTAAGTATTTCTACAAAACTTACTGTCAAAATATTTAGTATTTTAATAGAAAGTTTACGGAAAAATTTTGCCTATACCAGTGACGTCATTCTCCATCACATGCTCTTAAGTACATATTTTCATTTACAAGTTTAGAAAGTTTCTGTATAAATTATAATAAAATATATCATCTTTTTATACATTTTAAACAGATCAAATATCTTATAAGTGATGATGGTTTGATTCTAAACACAAAAGAAAAGGAAGCAGAAGAAGCTGAATTTAAATTAAAAGAACTATTGAAGAATATCTGGAAACAAATTAGAGCTTTATGCAGTCCTCCTCTATTAAAATACATTTGCCTAAGCTGTTCAATATTCTTTTTAAATATGTTTGGGTAAATAAAATCACTAAAATAAGTAATTTAAAAGTTGCACATCCTTCAAACGTATGTGTCTGCCCAAATAACATACGGTTTGTAAAATCTCAGGCCCAAAAAAAGATTCTTAATACTTTGATGTTTAATTTAAACGCAGACACGTATGTTTAGTTAAGGTTTATAAAACGATCTAAAAACAACTGACTTTTGTTTAATAATAATATTTTTTTAATCATCATTTTTATATTTGTGCAGATATTATGGTCTTGGCCTCTGGTTACCGGAATTGTTTAACCGCTTTGAGTCTCATTATAAACATCATCCAAATGTTTCAGTGTCTGTTTGCGAATTAATAAATTATGCAAACAAGTCTGATGTAATTACTCTCACCGAAAGAGACATCAATTCTTGTACTGGAATGAATGAACAAGTTTTTGTTAATACATTAATTATTAACGCCGTTTGTCTATTAGGAAATATAGTTTCTGGTTACCTCGCTGATCGAGTAGGACGGAGCACGATACCAGGTAAATTTTCCATATTTATATATGAAAGTAACTTTTTAATTCACTCTCATTGATCGCCTACACAGTTAAAAATTTTGTGTAAAAAACGGTCCACACATTCTTTGTGTTAAATTTAACACAAAGTTTATGTTAATTTAACATGAAGATTGTGTTAATTTAACACGAAGATTGTTAAATTAACATTATAGTTTGTGTTATTTTAACACAAATTTTGTGTGGACCGTTTCGGACATTCAATTTGTGTTAAATTTACACAAAATTTTTAACTGTGTACAATTATATACTATCGATTCAGTAAAATAAAATAATTTAATCACGCAGTTAGCGCCGAAATTTCCAGGAAGTTTTATAGAGTTTTAGAAAACCGGGAGAAGGTACCAAAACTTTTTGGGGTGTATTGAAATATCTTTGTAGTAAACTTCCTAGAAGCTTCTTGTCAGAAAGTATTTTTAAAAAATTCCTCGAAACTCCTTAAAATTCCCTTGATATTCCGGTGTTAATGAAGTTTATAGTACAAATGTGACTTGCCCATCTCGATTTTTTTTTGATTCTAGGATACCATCTGGTCGACTATCACGTAACTTTTGAAAAGGAAGGCGAAAGCGAAAGTTCGCAATAAGCTATCGTTTTCGCTTTCGTTTTGCGAATTTTCGTTTTCGTTTTCAATGTAACGTGATAATATGGCGATTAACTTCTTATTAAAAAATTTTTAAAAATTAGTTTTTTCAAAAACAACCCAACTGATTGTTTCGTTTTCAGGAGACATCCTAGAAACAAAAACAAGAAAAATCGAGATGAGCAAACACTTTTGAGTTAAAGTTAACTAAGACTTACCGTGTTGTTTCTGATGACATAATTATTGAATAATTTTTATTTTAAAGTTGCATCATGTTATTATGCAGAAAGTTGGAAATTTTGCTGAATCATTAACTTTTAACAGTATAAACATTTACTAATAAAACTTTTTCTGTGTGATTGACAAAATTATTACGTTATGATTTTTTCAGTGACTACAATGTTAATAGCAGGTATTGCCAGTGTGGCTATTTATTTCGTGAGATCTTCTATACAAAACCTCATTGTTTCCTGCATATTCTCACTTACAATTGCAACTGCAAATTTCGCTCTCAGCGGTGCTGTTGTTGACATTTTTCCAACTCATGTTGGAGCAATGGCTATTTGTTTATCGGTATGCTTCGGTAGAATAGGAGCAATAGTGAGTAATTTAATTTTTGGTATGCTTTTGGACATCAGTTGTGACGTACCAATTTTCTTGGTTTCATCTATGGTCCTCCGTAAGTCTATATTAATATCACTTATTTCAGTCATCAAATATTCTTTTAATATTTTGTATTAATTTTTATTCTTGTTGCAATTGCAGTCGGTGGTTTCCTGGGCTTCCTGATTCCTCGTTCCAAAAGATGATTCATTTTAAATTTATCATATCATCGTGAAAAAAAGTCAGGAGAAAAAAATTTTAACTGCAAGATCATGACTTCAAAATTTTAATTCAAATGACTTCAGATTGTTGCAATTTAGTAAAAAAAAAAAAAAAAACAGTATCATTAAATAGAAGGCAGGCAATAAGGTCACGACCAATGTTGTTTATAGTTCATAAGGACGTCAGATAGGTTCTTATGCCTGACGCAGCGCTGATGCTATTTCATCTACAGCGATATATTGATCGCGATCTTACTAAAGATGTATGTTGAGGTATAAAAAATAGAGTGCCTTGAATAATGCTACATGAATATCAGCGAAGATTATTTAAGTTTGATATAAGGATGTTGCAACTGTTTTATTTTTACTGAACCAAAAATTGTAATAGTAATGTCTCAAGTATGCAATATATTATAATTTCATACTTGACAAAATATTTTCTCAATCAAAAATTCTACAAAATTGTAATAATTATATTTAGTTCAGAGATAACTCTCAACTCAATGACACGACTTCTGTGTATAGGTATATTATATCCTATTATTTGTACTTGAGATTTTGTTATTTCATATATGTGATCCCTCATGTAAATAAAATAGTTTGATAATTATAACGTGAAACGTCAATTAATGTAAAGAACAAACAATGAAATGACAAACCTGTGTACTTGAATCGTATGATTATATGAATGATGCAAATGAAGAATATATTTTTCAAGATAGAAATGTGTACAATAGATTAAGTGTCACGAATTCCACAAGTGCCTGTTTAAGACGATATAAAACTTTCTTTCTACCTCTTTTAATTTATTTATAGGTTGTTACTGTATTAAAGTAAGTATTATAAAAGAAAAAACATAATTACTTTATACTTATCAGAGTGAAATAAATGAAGAAAAAATTGTTAATACATTTTAATATATTTAACTTTCAATGTTCGTATTTTAACCTAATATATAATGATTGTACATATTATAAGTATAATATTAGTGTATTTGTAATTTTTCTTTATGTGTATTTATCTATGTATAATTTCATATTACAATATATAATTGTTTATTAAAAATATACTCATGAGATAGTCTTGTTACTTGAATCCTTATTTTAAGTTGTTCTGTTATGTGTAACCATAAAAAGTTGTGAAACTCAAATAACTCAACTGTCCTTTTGGGACAAAGCATAAGATTTTTTACTTATAAAGACGTATATTCAGCATTAATAAAATTTTTTTGCAAAGAAAAAAATTTTAAGATGAAATAACATAAAAAACATAAAAAATTTTATTGAAATCTGTTAAAATGTTCTCGAGTAGAGATGCATTTGAGCTATATTATCGAGAAATGAGTAGCAATGAGAAAACCTCTCGTCATTTTGTTTAAACTTTCATCTCATCTCGTCTCAGTTCAACGAGATTCTCAAAAGATCGTAATTTTTTTATGAGCTGTTCAGAAAACGTCAGAACGGTTAACATATAACCAAAATATTGTACAATTACGTGAATACACTGCAAAAACAGGTGTCTTAAATTGTTCAAAAATGTCTTAAACTAAGACATTTTTCGTGTCTTAGACACTAAAAGTATCTAAATTTAAGACATTTTTGACCAATTTAAGACACCATGTTTTTGCAGTGTAGCAATAAAACTGAAATTGATATGTAAAGTCTAATAATACTCATTTAAAAAGTAAAATTGAAATTGTGAAATATTTTTATGAAATAAAAATTTGATGTAATTTGATGTAATTTGATGAGTTATTTAAATTTTATGGTTAATATTAAATTATATAAAAACATTTAATTTAAGTTTTATTGATCAGTGCACTCTTATTATTAATAAACCTTCAGCAAAGTTTTAACATTGTTATATTATTATTGTCATTTTACGAAATAATATTTCGTAATATTTCTATCCGTTCATATATCCGAAATATGTACGCTGAGAAAATTCTATCTGTGATGATTACAGAACTAACCTGTACTGCTCGGACGAAATGACCATTTCTTTTTTATTTACTTATTAACCTTGTTGTTCTTAAGAATATGTCTGCTAATTTTACAGAACGTTCTGTAATCTGTCATAAGCTGTACTATACTTCGCATCAAATTTTTGTTCTGTTATTATTACAGGATTAGGAGGAAAAAAAGTATCTTTAAATATAGTGGTCTGTCATAAAAGAAAGTTAAATTATTACAAAACTCATTATATAAGGCTGTAAGGTTCCTTTAGGCACAGAGTGCAGTATAGGCAAGATAATTTTACAAAACTGCTTTGTAAGCATTACGTATACGCAACATTAAAGAAGGGGGTGCAGTTCCGAAAAGTGACGACCTCCAATTTTATTGAAACTACGTATACTTAAGTATTTTGATGCGCTGATTACGAAAATCATAGTGACAATACCCGCAAATTTGAATTTCATGGTAAAAAATAGGTATAAAAAAAAATCGGGCAAGTACGAGTTACACCCGTACCAAAATCTAGGGTTCCGTACATTTATGAAACAAAGATATACCTTATTAACAAACAGAGAGCTCTAATTTGGTACACATATGTATTTTCACGTGTAGATTACAGGAAAATTATAGGAATCATTATCTGGATTGACAGTCAAAACGTTATCAAAAAAAAAAAAATGCAAATTTTCGAAAAAAAAGTTTTTTCCCTATAACTTTGACGCTATTTGAGCTAGAGGGCTAAAATTTGGTATATTTGTATATTTTTATGTACAGATTAAGAAATTTAATTAAGAACGTTTAGATTATGAAAATAATTCTACCTTCAAGTACATGAAACTTTTGCTTAAGGGTACAGGCTTGTATTTCATATAAATAACATAAAAATCAAGAATTTTTTTTTAGGGGGAGGATCTGAAATTTGTATAGGATTTCAAGGCTTATAAGAGTCTTGAATATAGGTCCTGTAGCAGCCTTGATCAAGCCTTGTATAAGATTAAAATTTTTTTTTTTTCATAATTTTTCAATTATTTTGAAAAAAAAGTGATAACAATTTTCAATTGCGTTTTATATCGTTTTTTCAATTCTGAGTACACAAATAAAAAATTTATTGGTTTGAGGGGTACTATAGGACAATTAGGGTGAGCTCTAGCATAGGGGTCTAAACCTCTTTTTGGTCATTTTTTGAATTTTTTTTGTGACCTCATAATATTCAATTTTATTTCCAAACATAATTTTTCCATAATCTGCATGCAAAAATACACGAGAGTACCAAATTTTAGCCCTCTAGCTCAAATAATGGCAAAGTTAGAGAAAAAAAACTTTTTTTTCAAAAATTTGCAGTTTCTCCTTGACAACGCTATGGCCATCAATCCAGATCATGTTCTCTATATTTTTCGTGTAATCTACACGTGAAAATACATATGTGTACCAAATTTCAGACCTCTAGGTAAAATAGTTTAGAAGTTAAGGGGGGGGGGGGGGAATGGTCCATTTTAATGCATTTTTGCTAAAAAAAGTTGTTATTTCCTTGACAACGCTATGAACATCACCTTGAATCATGTTCTCTATATTTTTCGTGCAATCTACACGTGATAATACATAAGTGTACCAAATTTCAGCCCTCTAGGTCAAATAGTTTAGAAGTTAAGGGGGGGGGGGGAATGGTTTTTGGCTACGGACGCACGAGTCTCGTTATAAGGGTTCCGCCGAACACCGAAGGTGTACGCAACCCTAAAAATGATTAAAATTCGGTTTTTTGCATTTATCTCTTTAAATATTGCAAATATAAAAAAAAATTATACAAAAATTGTAGATCTCATTAAAATACACATTTTATGTATGATGCATTTTTTACTGAAATCAATTAGTTTACGAAATAAAGGCAAAAAACGAAAATCACCATAAATGTGACCAAGTACCCACATTATATCAATCTTAAGTTACCTACAGCCGTAATTACGTTATTGCATTACGTAACATTATGCTCATTACGTATCATTACATTCATACGTACTATTACGTAATAACGTAAAATTGCGTATTTACGTATAATCACGAACACTTATGTAATAACGTAAATTACGTAATTTGCGTAATTTCAGACACTACTTAAGATTATCATTTTTAAAAAATTGTCCACTTGATCATTTCTATAATAAATACTAAAAAAACCAAAAGGACTATAGGTTCTCCCATCGTATTCTATATTCCACTTCCAGTGTGGCACCCCAAGCCCCCGGTATTTTGTATAAGATACGGGGAGGTCAGGGGGGGCAGAGGGCATCCCTTTCGGGGGGCGAGGCCCCCCAAAACAACAAACTAACTCAAAAGATTACGCAAAATACGTAAATTATGTTACAAATAACGTATTTCGTATTAATGTAAGTACTAGCGATGTTAATTCGCTCGCTAACGCTCGCTCAATTATATTTATTTATAAAGAAATTGCTTATCTAAGTTTAAATATTGAAAACTATCATGAACTTATTATTTATTGTATTGTTGTTATATTTAAATCTTTTGAAAATTATATATAAAGATTATAATTTTGTTTTAAGAATTTTTTATTAATTAGTAATGATAATATTATTTATATTAAAATAAATTGTTTAATATTTTTGTTTAAAACAAATAATATACTAAAATTGTTTTTAATAAGGGAGTGTTATAATATTACGTTGATTTATACAAAGTTTTGGATAAATTAGTTTTATATTAATATAAATATTAAATAAGTGTCAAATTCATGCTTCCAAAGTATAATTTTATAAATACCGAAAACATACACTGAGAAAAAAGTTTTTTTGTTGTTTAGTACAACAAAAGGATATGGTTGGCGAAACACATCAAGTTGTTTGGGACAACAATATTATTTTGTTGCTCTTATTTGGTTGACCCAAACACAATTTTGTTGTGACAACCAAACATAATTTGGTTGTGAAAACCAAACAGAAATTGGTTTTGACATCCAAACATAATTTGGTTGTGACAATCAAACAATTATTAAAAAAAAATTGATGATTAGTTTGTAAGTAAGCTGCCGATAATAATATAAATAAAATTAATATAAAAATCAATACCAGACGGTCGGCCCAACCTTATTGGTCATTCATATATCTCTCACAGGCTGGTGGTTAGCCTACTGGACTGGCAGTTGGAAAACCCGGGTACGAATCTTCATGACTAATGACATTTTTCTGTTTTAGGTTTTCATTAATATTAAATTTCTACATTCTCATCTGACTATATTTGTGTAATTAAAAATATAAAATTTGAATTATGTAATTATATGTGTTGGCGAACCTAATGTTCGTACCTGGGTTAGTTAGCTTCAAAATAGAAATTTTTTTATGGCAACCAAAATTTTTGTTATCCTGAATAAAAAATATAGTTGTGACAACCAAAAGTTTTTGTTATGCTTACAAACAACACTGAACCAAATAAGTTCAGTTTGGTTGATTACATAACAACCAAATAATTTGGTTAACTCAAACAAATTTTCGTTGCTATGACTAAACATTATTCTCAAAATGAAGTTAATGAATATTTCAGAAAATATTTTTTTTCGTGTAGTTGTGCATGCGCAGTAGGTTTTTTTAAGCTTTACAGATGCGCAATAGGTTTTATAATAATTTACACATGCGCAGTTAATAAAATCTCAAAAGAAAATGGATTTCTAACAATTTAAACGTAAACGGAAACCAAAAAACATGTAAACAAAAAAGTCATATACTTTGCGCAGGACATATAATTTTGGAAAGTAAAATATACGTAAGACATTTTGCACATATAAATAGTTGAAATTGTAATTTTCGTTGGACTTAAAAAAAAAAAAGAAGAAGAAGAAGAAGAAGAAGGTAACAACTACTAAGCTTAGTTAGATCCCACACTGCATTACTGCGCATGTGTTATTGTCATAGAGCATTACTGCGCATGTGTAATTGCCATAGAGCATTACTGCGCATGTGTAATTGCCATAAACATCTAGTGCGCATGTGTCATGAACATAATGATCAAGTGCGCATAAGAATTAATGATATTGACTTACTGCGCATACAAATAGACCATTTTGATCAACTGCGCATGCGTCACTATCATGGCACACTACTACACTTAATTGTATAAGTGCCTACGTTATAAAAATGTTAATAGCTCAAAAAGATTTTAAGTAAATTGATTTTAAAAGTTGCTTGTAAAGAAAAGTAGTGAACCAAGTGGAATGGGAAGAACGACTGAACGTCGAATTTCTGTTGACGACAAAGGTTTCGTCTTAATATAATAA
Source organism: Ganaspis brasiliensis (assembly GCA_037103525.1). NCBI lineage: Eukaryota > Metazoa > Arthropoda > Insecta > Hymenoptera > Figitidae > Ganaspis > Ganaspis brasiliensis. Next base: position 211,041 of record JAZKLR010000233.1, read on the forward strand.
GAGATATATAGACTGTGTTTATGGTGGTTGACAGTTTTTCGCATTTTTCTCGAAAATTATTCATTATTTTGAAAAAAAGTAAGAAACGTAAAATGTGTATTTTAATCAGACTATAAGCCTGTTAACCTATTAAAATTGAAGTATTTTGAAAGAGAAAAAAATTATTTTCACACCTAAAATATTAGATTAAAAGTACATCTTAGTGCCATGAAGTTGACTCTAAAAAAAGAAGGAGTTTTGCGGTAGACACGATTCCGCTATTTTGAATCACCGGAAACCTAAAAATCCAAAAGAATCTTAAAATATACATATGTGGGCAGTCCGTATACCAGGAGTTTTACTTAAAACCAAAAAGTAAAAAATTGGCGGGTTTTTTAATCAAAAATTCAAAAAAAAAGGACATTTTTTTATTACTTAAGGCTGGCTAGGAGGGGGAGGGGGTTACTAAGGCAGTTTATCCTGGTATACGGACTGCAGACAGGTGTGTCTAACAAAATGTAAATGGATTTAAATCAATTGATTTCTCCGTTTTCTCTGAACTACGTCTACCGAAAAAAACCATGATTTCGAAAAAACGCGTTTAAAATTAATGGCATCTATTTAGGGCGTTTCTGGAACCTTTTGCACGTTCCTTGTAACTCTCGTTTTGATCGGACATCTTCGAAAAACACACAATCGACGCGAAATTAAATCGATGCGCGCCACGATAGACACCAAATGTCACGGATTTATTTCAGAAACTAATACTCGAATCGACTTAAACTTTTATAAAGGCATTTGTGACATGTTAAGGAGTACATTTATGCAAAAAAAAAAATAATCGATTTTTCCATGAGAAACCCCCCTTAACCATCAAGTTTGCAGTTTTAGGATTTTAGCGTCCTACATAACCTATTTCTTTGTTTTGACGATCCTGTCTGGCTATTTCTTATTATAATCTATAAGATGCCACGCTTTAGTTGGAGCAAAAAAAGGTGGAGCTTTATTCTTTTAAGGGAATAATGTGATTGGTCCTTCTTATGTGTCTTCTAATTCTATTCTCTTATTTGGCAATATCCACCAATAAGAACAAAAGTTGATTTCAAAAATTCCTTATTGTTGCCAAAACGTGGCTAAATCATGGACTTAAGATTGTCACCTTTATTTTTTCTGGTCTCTGATTACGAATCTAACCTTATTTCTACAAATTTTAATATGGTGTATCCAAGACGGTGTTCATAGGATATATGAGATTAATGAAATGATTTTGAATGTTGGTTCTAGTGGAATTTTTTTTATCACTGTTTAAGAATCTTCTTTTCTATTTTGATTTAGTTTAAATCGTCGGCTGGGAGGAAAACTATGCATTTTCAAAAAGAGAAATGAAGAACGTACTTCTTTAATAATTTAATTATAAACGTCCCATTTCAGAAAAACACAACCAAAATGTGTCATTCTATGTAATATTTATTGCAATTTTGTACTGAAGGTTTTTCTGATTGCAAATTAGGAATATAAAGTTAATGTCAAAAAATTCAAAAATCGGTGTTTTCCAGGTCGCTGATTTCAAATATCACGTAATTTATAAAAAATATCCATTTGAAATAAGAAAACAAGATAATATTAATTATCTTGTGATTTTTTTATCAATTATTAAATTTACATAAATCAATCTATTCGTTTTTAGATAAAGAATATGTCCCTATGAATCGATTTCGAGTATTTTTCAAAAATCTATAATATTGATCTCAAAACTTTCTCTATCAGAAAGCAAAATTAATAAATTTATTTAAAAATTGCTTCTAAGGGTCTTCATGATTGCAGATTATGAATCTGAAATCATGAAAACAAAATCAAAATGACAGATCCTAGATCGCAGCCATACAAAGTAAAATACTGATTAATTATATTCCAATAAAATAAGCTTATTTTTTAGATGGTGCATCATACAATTATGCTCCTTTAAAGCAAGATGTGAAGATTCTAAGTAAATAAAATTTTAAAGTTACATTATCCAATTCTTTTTATAATTGACAAATAAGAGATTTTCATATTTATCCTTTAACATTTCTTTCAATAAACTTTTTATAATCATGTATAAAAAAAGAAAAATTCACGCGCGCCTGGGCCCGCGCTAATTTTGCTAGTACTATATAATCGGGTAGACGAACTTTACAAATTTATAAATTTATGTGACAAAGGTCCTGACCATATCCAAGAACATTGCATCAAATTTTTAATCACCGCGATTTTTGCAGTTGATAATACTTACCTCCAAAACGACTCGCAGCAATCGCTATTCAAGAGTTTGGGGTAATAAGAAATCTTGATACTTTTAAAGCGTGGGCAATCGGATAGAAAATGATGGAGATTATTAATGTTCAGTGCACGCCTTAGCTATTTCGCGTTCCTGTGCGAAAATTTGTATATCGCCTTTTTTATTAGTTATCAAATTTTTTCGAAACCGCTCTTTTGAAAACCACGGGGCCCATAAGACTCAGCGCCCTAGTGCGGCCGCACAGGCGCGCACTACCCTAAGGCCGGCACTGATAATGTTGGAGTTACAGAAACAACAATTGTCCTATGAGTTAAGATAGAGAGTCGAATTATTTGATAATATGTAATTTGCGTGTATATTAGAAAATCGCCATTGGGCGAAAATCCTTCTCATATCGAGTCTCATTCTAACAAGCAGGTAGTATTGTGGTAACAGTCTTAGACTGGAATAAGAGGCCAGATCTAAAGGCTTCTCGAGTTTTCCCTGGAGTGTAGGCCACGCGTAATCAAAAACTTTCCTTATCTTTGTAAGATGGCCTGAAGTTAGTCGCAATTGACTCAGGGTTTCTCAAATCTATTCCAGCATCGACTCCTCCCTCTACAATAAAATGGTGTAAGTGAATAAGCCAGTTAAATTTACCAGCACCACGACTCGAGACCGACAGCTCTGCCAAACGATAAAGACACTGTCTTAGATACCATGAAATATCCATGTTGCAAATTTTATTGAGCCAAGACAAAGGACAAAGAGAGTCTACCAGTCTCGAGACGGATAGCATACCCTGGAGTGCAGCGAGGGAGGAGAAGAAGTCGCTTGAATTTTTTTGGGAATTTTTAACCCTCCCTTTCCTCATGTAGCATTCTATGCCATACCTTAGCGCCATTTTTCCCTCTTGTCGTAGCACATAGCTTGACCAACCCTCCCCCTGAAGAGCTACGTAGTTTATGGACGACGATCATGCCCCCAGATTTGAACCCCATATAAAAGGGTACTTAATATCAGGCTATCGAAAAGTCTTGAATACGACTGCCACGAGTCGCCCTTAAAATCGTAGATTACTCTCATGGTCGCGTTCATCGCATGCTGACTGTGCTGACGAATTTACTAGCTGATTCTTTAAAGAAGCAGGAGTTTGAAAACGACCCCTAAATGTGTAAAATGGTTCACAACTTCAAATTTCATGTCGCCACATTTAAACGATTTAAAATGTCTTACAGAGGCATTCCCTCTTTGGTGGAAAATTACAATTTTCGTCTTGTCTTCATTATTATTAGTAAGGCATTTCTGCTTACAATATAGTCTTAAAGCATCTAACTTTCTTGCCAGCTCAGTAGGACTATATCATCGGCGTACGCAAGCAATAAGACCTCACATAGAGTGTTTATAGCTACACCTCTGCAACCGTGGTCTATCAGGAAACGCTCTAAATCGCAAATAAAAATTGAGAACAAAAAGGGGCTCAATACATCACCTTGTAATACCCCCTGCGAGATCCTAACCGGACCAGTATCTTCTCCGTCGCAGCTGATAAGGCATAAGCATTTTCGTAAAAATTAGCAATGGTTTTAATTAATTTAGAACTTATTCCAACTTTATTCAATTTATTCCACAACAAGCTATGATCTACGGAAGGAAAGGCACTTCTAAAATCTATAAAAGCAGCAAAGACGGCACACCGCGGGTGTCTGAGATGTATTTGAATAGTCGCTAAGAGGGAAAATAAATAGTCTGTACAACCGCTCTCCCTTTTAAAGCCAGATTGAAATTCAGGAATCAACTGTTGCGAGACGCACCATTTAGATAATCTACCGTAAAAACTCTGAGTGAAAATTTTTGCAATATTATTGAATAACGATATTAGTCTGTAATTACTAGTAACTGAAGGATCTTCCTTTTTAAGTAATATTAAAATATTTAATTCACCCCACTTTTTCTGTACGGATTCTGAAACCAATATTTTGTTAAATAAATTTTCCATAAACGAAATCCATTTGTCTGGCAAGTTCTTGAAAACTATAATTAATACCGTTCTTGCCAGCTGCCTTTCCCTCTTTACACTTTTTCAAACTTGTCTTAATTTCCCCTTCCGAAATCCGACCATCAAGAAAGAGGTGGAAATCATTTTTTTGGTCAATTATTCTAGATCCGTCCTCTAGATCAATTGTAGTAACGCTTGTTGCTTGATCTAGACAACAATGCGTTATTTATTTTTTAGAAACAAAAATGCATTATTTATTTTTTAGAATTCTTTTTTATCTTGACGCAGCGCATTTATATCCCAGAAAATATTCGTTTTTAAAATCATTAATTTTACATAAGTTGTAACAAATTAGATTTTTTATTTACTAAAATATTTAAAAATTAATATATTGAAAATTAAATAAGATTATAAAAATATTAATAATAAAACAAATAAATAAATAAATTACTAAAATATTTTACCCGAGATATACAACATACAAAAGTGTCATGACGGTCAGTCAAGCAAATAAACAGAAAAACAAATCACGGAAATAAAATGTCAATATATTAAACTTTAAACAAATAATGGGGATACATATTAATTGGATAAGCACTTAAATAATCAATTAAATTTAAACAACTCTCATACCGAATTCCATCATACAATCTCAAGCTCACCGATTATACAGTGGGAAATGATGATAAAAAAATCATATACAAAATAGTACGATACGCAATCGAAATCAATTAGCATTTAAAAAAAATTAATAACATAATAAACTAACCAATATGAATATCAGCTTATTTCAGAATAAAGAATACAAAGATCGATTTACGAGTTCACAGTATATAATTTAAAAACAGACTAATATCTCAGGATCAGTAAATAAAAATTATAAAATATAATAAATTAAAATCAACATTATGAATTCAGACTAATATCTCAGGATCAATAAATAAAAATTATAAAATATAATAAATTAAAATCAACATTATGAATTCATTTAATAAGTTAGACAATATAAATTCATATTTCTTAAAAGGTACAATGCCATCAGCATTAATAAACCAAAATAATAGATCAATTAAATATGGAGAATATCCTTGGAATTCTCCCCCTTTATATAATTTATGAAAAGATAAAAATTAACTTTTTTGGAACAAATTTCCGTTAAGTTTATACAAAAATACATATCAATTTCTACTAAATTGATTTTTCAGACAATAAATTATTAAAAATAAAAGACTTATCGAATGGCTGTCTTATAGTGACTTCCGGGAGTAAAACACGTGGCGAGGATGTGGAAAAGATCATTGAAGCCCTTTTCAATTCAATATTCTCAATCTGGGGGAAACAAGCAGCGAATAAATTTTCCCTTCGTCAAAATTATAAACAGAATGAATACACCCGCAAAATATTCAGGCAGCTCTAGGATGTTCGGCACTTTCGTTTCTCCACATGTTCTCCTTTTCTTAAATTTACATGAATTCTGGCCACATTTCTAAACCACCGCACAGTGGTTCAAAATGCCAAAAAGGTGGCCAAAAGTAAAATAATGAAAGTCGTTGGAATGTTGAAAAATTTAACATACATAAAGCTGAATATGTTGCCCACATTTAAACGAAAAAAGTTAGATCAAAGTTTTATTTATTTCTCGACAGCAGCGGTTCAAACAGACAAATATCAGGTAATTAATCGATACACGTTTTTTCATGAACTAGTGCAGCTACTTTAAAATGTTATAAATTACGACAAAAGTGAGCTATGTTAATTTTGTAAAATGAAGAATTTTTTGGAAGGTGTGTAAAACATAGTGACATAGATTAATTTACAAAAAATTAAAAAAATTTTTATTATTGTTATAAACTAAGAATGTAATTAATTTACCAAATCAGATAACATTTATTCAGAAAAAAATGCATACCTAATTTTTACCACCTATTACCACCCTAGTATTTTTTTTCTGAGTTGATGGAAACATTTTATGAAATATATCAAAAAATTGACTGCTACCTCTTGCTACTTTGAGTTTTACATTAATTGTTCTTCGGTGTAAAAGGCGCATAGTGATGATTTGGAAGATCATCAGTCCAAAAAAAGAAATATATTAAATTTTTTTCTTTTAAAAGTGCAGTTGTTTGTAATTTTAATTTTGTCAAATGGAAGAGTTTTGTAGAGATAAGTAAAATAGTTCTCGTTTTTCAAAATTCAAAATGGCGGATTCAATATGGCGGGAGATTTTAAAAAAATTTATCAGACTCGATTGTAACTGGATATTTAGAGCTTTTCGGGATTCCTGATTACGAATCTTATGTTCGTTTCTTAAAATTCAAAATGGCTGATTCAAAATGGCGGATTCGAAATGGCGGATTCGAAATGGCGGATTCGAAATGGCGGGAAATTTGTAAAAAAATTGATCGGATTCGATTGAAATTGGATACTCAGGGGTTTTCTGGGGTCCTGATTACGAATCTTATGTTCGTTTCTCAAAATTCAAAATGGTGGGAAATTTGTAAAAAATTGATCGGATTCAATTGAAACTGCATACACGGTGGTTTTCAGGATTGGTGATTACAAATATGATGTTGTTTTTTAAAATTTAAAATGGCGGACCCAATATGGCGGGAGAGTTTTAAAAAACTGATCGGATAACATTGAAACTCGATACTCGGGGTTTTTTTGGAATTTACGAATTTCTGGCGGGATTTGTAATCAGCGTCTCTGAAAAAAGATTTTGTTATTATAGACCTGGGCACATAAATTGTTATTGTTTATTATTTTTTTATGATTTCAGAAAGTACATCGAGTAATGATGAGTTGAAGATCACTCGTAGAAAAATATTCGATGTTGTCAAAACGCATCTGCTATCAAAAAGTCTTAACGAGATTCTCACAATTTACCCCCCGGGTAACGATTTTTAGAAAGATTTAGGCACTTTTTGCATTTTATGTCCATCATATTAAATCCGCCATTTTGTTTTTTTCAAAAATAATATCAAATTCGAAATCAGTGACCCCAAAAACCCCCGAGTAACAATTTTTAGAAAGATTAAAGCACTTTTTGCATTTTATGTCCGCCATATTGGATCCGACATTTTGTTTTTTTCAAAAGTAATACCAAATTCGAAATCAGTGACCCCAAAAACCCCCGAATAACGATTTTTAGAAAAATTAAAGCACTTTTTGCATTTTTATGTCCGCCATATTGGATCCGCCATTTTGTTTTTTTCAAAAATAATATCAAATTCGAAATCAGTGACCCCAAAAACCCCTGAGTAACGATTTTTAGAAAGATTTAAGCACTTCTTAGACTTTTGACCACGTTTTTGGCGATTTGAACCACTGTGCACCGCATACTTTTTAAAAAACAAAATAAAAAAAAATTTCTCACATAATTATCAAATACATTAAATTTAAATAAACACACGTTTTAATAAATTTTTATTTACCTTGGGTAATCAACGATACTCTCAAACGTGCAGCCATTTACGCACTCTCTGCCCAAGTCTCGGAAACTTTATTTAATAATGCGAAAAGGGCACTAAAACTCTTGATTCATTAGAGAGGCAAATTTAAATATACTGATAGTATATTACCTTACAAGGGAAGAAAGTTCCAAATTCCTGTATTGCGCGACAATATGCCAGAAGCGAAGCCGAGCCCATCATTTCGAGCATTTCAGGGCTTAAGAACTTTTTGCCCTTGTAGCGTATACGATTTTTCTTAACATCCGGTCGAAAGCACGTTTCAAAATTCACTTAAACTTATTAAAAACTATTTAACAACATTCTAGCTGACAAAATTGACAGCTTGATTGCGCGGCTATCTTTAATTGTTGCTCGCCTCTGTCGGAGTTTCGTGAAAGTTTGATGTCTGCCGCGATATTTGGCGGCACGAGCGCGGAGCGAGTGCTGCTAGTCGGGGGCAGGCATCAAAAACACATACATAAAAAACAAATAAAGCTAAGCAGGCCTCAAATCGATAAAAGGAAGAAAAAACTAAATTTAAAGAAATAAATAATTATTTTTAAAACTTGCGCCAGTTCGTGCAATGTATTCTCTCCCGGCAAACTGCCTTTATCCCCGGTAAACTGCTTTTACTCCCTATTATCTAGGTGGCGCACGTGTGCATCCAACAATAAGCAAATCTTTGGCTTTCCTGATTCCTATTCGAAATCTAAGCCGAACGTTCGTACATTCGACCAGAGTGTTAAGAAAAATTCTTTAAATAAATTTGATATCCCTTAAAGTTATACGCTGAATACATCTCTTGTTCAGCGATTTTACAAGACTTGTCAAACGAAGGTTTATTTTTATGAACAGGTAAAAACAGAGTCTTGCGAATGAGTTTTAATCATTCCAAGTTCATCGTATACGCATTTAATTGTTGATATAAGTAAACCATTCAAAATATCAATATCACCCTCTAGTTCTGCCACTTTATCTCTGCATCTCATTGTTTCGCTGAATAATTCCGCTTTATGAGTCCGCTTTATCATTCAAGTGATATACAAAGTGAAGATCTATTATAATTTTACGTATCGCCTTCTCTAAAAGATCACATGACGTTGTACCTAATGCCCTCTATGCCACAAATTTTAAAGTATTTTTTGATTGTTATTTCCATCATAGTTTACCTTCTATCTATAGTCCATGTTCTTCATTCTTCGAAGTAATGCCCTACTATGTTATAGTTGGGACTATTTTGTATGCAGTACAGGGAATTATTTAGGGTTGTAACGAAGTGTTTCGTTACTTAGTAATTGCAGTGTTTTTTTGAATAAGTTAAATAAGGGAAAATTATTAGTTAAACATCTGCGCCAGGGTTCGACTTTCCTTAAGACGAGCCTGACTGACGTTTTTCCGCTAATAAGTGGTTTCCCTCGTAAATTTTGGCTAATTTCTTGGTCGTTGAATATTCTGAATTCAGTAGTCACCTCTCCCCTTTCCCATCTGCGCCAGTCGTCAGTTTTCGCGTTACAGGTTCAAATCCGCGAGCAGCGTGACAACCAATCCTAGACGAAGGATGGATAAGAGGGCGGAGGGTGAATAGGAAGTCGAAGGAGAGGAACCAATTTTCGGCGGGCAACGCAGTGCGGGACGAGAGGTATGTCGCCACGTGCTACCTCACTTGTAATCGGGCGGTCTTGCACACTACACGTGTTGGTAAATTGTCGCGAGTCTTATATTGTAATTTAATTGAGTTGTGAGATTGAGTTGGAGATTTTGTGAATAGAACTGATTAGTTGTGGACTATTAAATACTGGAGTTTATTCGAAATAGTGTGTGTCTTATTTATTTGTGTTGCGAGAATTCCCTTACTTCCTCGACGGAGAACAGCTTGAGCCGACTTCTCGGAAACTCCAGAGTGTTGTTCAGAGGGAGTCTCATCGAGGGTGTCATCGAGTATTTGGTCATCGTTGGTGAGTCAAAATCTTGTCGTGGTGTCAAACAATTTTGCGTGAATCGTCGCATCTTCGTGGCCATCGGAGGTGGAATTCCGGCGGAATATCCCCTGAGGTTTCAGAATTGATTTGTGTCGTTGTCATTTGTCGTTCGTGTAGGTAAATTTCGATAATGGGGTAATTTGGCCGATTATTGGATTTAAATTCAGTTTTAAAATTTAATAATTAGTACTTCATTACAGGGTAGGAGTGATCTTTTAGAGGAGGCGCTACGTACAATTATAATAGAACTTCACTTAGGTAAATTCGTTTAATTATTAATATGTACTTTGCGCCTCCTCCTTATAATGTTCTCATAATATAATAACACTTTATTGAAATTAAACTCGTCTGGCCTTTTTCTTTTTTTACATTAAAGTCACTCCACAATAAATTACAATTAACAAAATTAATCACTAAACATTACAATAGTAACTGGTCACTAAAAGTCAAACTATAAGAATCAAACATAATTCTGTGCTCTCACTTGAATGCTAGAGCCGTTTTACAAGTGTGTCGATTATTCAGATTCTCGTCAGGAAATGACTTCGTCACGGAAACCAAAAAGGTATCGCATGTATTTGCCCTTTTATCTCGCCCTATGAGACATAACTTTTGTCCTACAGTGGTTTCATTTTCGCTTCGCGACATGCCGCCCGCCTTGACGGCTTTTGCGATCAATTAATTATTATCATTATCTATCGGCAACGGTGAAATTTTATCGACTCCTCGTTTGTATACGCCAGCATGCGTCGCTATTATTCGACCTAGAGCCCATCGTAATGGGGGTAAGTTTTCGTCCTTGACAACAACTAACGTGCCTATTTTTGCAAGACTAGGATGACCGGTATGTCACTTACTACGCACATTCATTTCGGTTAAATATTCGGAACTCAACCGTTTCCATAAATCTTGGCGCAGTTTTTGGATATGCTGCCACGAAGACAATCTATTCGTTTTTATCGTAGAAACATCATATGAGGGGAGACTGGTGAATGATTGACTAATCAAAAAATGACCGGTGTCAAAGCTTCAAGGTCACTGGGGTCCAACGACATAGGAGTCAGCGGCCTTGAGTTTAAAATCGCTTCAATTTCGTAAAGATATTTATACATTTCTTCAAAACTAAACAACGTATCTCGCAGAGTTCGTCTCATGTGGTGTTTCAAGGACTTCACGGCCGCCTCCCATATTCCTCCAAAATGAGGAGTGCACGGAGGTAAGAAGCACCATTCAATGCCTTCGTTTGCTAGATACTCATTTGTTGAGTCAGTCACGTCTTTTGAATAGAGGCGGCTGTAAAGCTCTTTCAAATCATTATTCGCTCCGACGAAATTTTTTCCGTTATCGGAATATATAATTTTTGCTTTTCCTCTGCGTGCGAAAAATCTTCGTAGACAACCCAAAAACGCGGCCGTTGTCAATTCACCCACCAGTTCCAAGTGTACCGTTCGCATAGATAAACAGACAAACACAGCCACATAGACCTTTATTTTATTTCGATTGCGATTCGATTTTTCCTTTATAAAGAAAGGTCCACAGAAATCGACGCCGATACTTTTGAAAGGTCTCGCTGCAGTAACACGCACCTTTGGCAAATTCCCCATGACATAATTTACTTCATTCGGCTTAACCCGAAAACAACGAATACACGAGTGGAGAATCCTTATTGCAGCACTTCCATCTACGATCCAATAATTTTCTCTAACGGCATACAACGTTGCATTTACTCCCGCATGCATGATTTTCTCATGCTGCTCTCTAATTATAAGATCAGTGACAATGTGTTTTTTTGGTAATAAAATTGAATGCTTTTTATTATATTCTTCATCTGCATTTTTGATTCTACCCCCCACTCTCAGGACTTCTTCTATTAACACCGGATGAAGATTTTTCAACTTTGATTTATTTGACACCATTTTGCCTCCTGATAAGCCCTGGATCTCTTCTTTAAACTTTTCTCGTTGCACCAAGTAATAATCTTCTCTCGAGCACTTCGAAGTTCTTCTGCTTATAATGTACCACTCAGTTTTGGTAGCTTGCGCGAATTGTTCAAGAAACGTAATCCTAGTGCAAAAAATCGAAATAGACGAATGAATGATGAGTGGCGATTCCAGATCGTTGAGCTTTCACAAGCCTTAACAGTTAGTGTCATTACTGTCTTTTCTTCCGAACAATCTGAAGTCTCGATTTCATAAGTTGGCCAATGTTCCTTTTCTTGAGTAAGCCATTTTGGTCCCTTTGTCCACATTTCATTATTTACAAATTCGGAGGGAAGTTGACCTCTTGAGATGATGTCTGCCGGATTTTCCTGTGTTGGAACATATGACCAGTTATCTACTTCTGTGTCTTGTTGAATTTGCGATACTCTATTTGCGACAAATATTTCTCGACGAGTAGACGAAGATCGAATCCAGCCAAGAACAATCATAAAATCGCTCCACAACCTTGTTGAGTCTATTGGTATTTTCAGTGCCTCTCGAACCGCAACAAAAAGTTTTGCCAACAACACTGCACCGCACAACCCTAGTCTCGGTAAAGATATTGTTTTTACTGGCGCAACTCTCCACTTTGCGCATATTAGTGCGGCTCTGCACTCCATTTTTGTAGTAACTCTTAAGTACCGGCACGCACCATATGCTTTCATGCTCGCGTCAGAAAATCCATGAATCTGGATGTTAAAAGCGTTTGATGAGGTGATGGCTCTTTCAATTTTCCAGCTGTTGATCATGATTAGTTGAGACTGGTAATTTTTCCATGACTTCTGTACGTCATCCGGAACTGCATCGTCCCAACTAAGATTTAACCTCCATAACTCCTGCAACATCATCTTTGCCATCACGACCACTGGTGCCACCAACCCTAACGGATCATAAAGCTGATCAATTAGCGATAAAATGAGTCGTTTTGTTATCACAACATCCTTTGGTGCACTGACCACTTCGTAGGTAAGAGTGTCTTCTCTAGAATTCCAGCAAACCCCTAGAGTTTTTATTTATTTATTTATTTATTGAAATTACATATGGGCCTACAAAAATAAAATAGCCTTTTTGTACGATTGTACTATAAAATAAAATAATTATAATAATGATCCTCGCTAGGTGGGTAACAGAAATTAATTTAATATCGCAGATCGCAGTAAATTTGAAAAAGCACCTAGTGAATAATAAAAAAAATCTAACTTTGTACAGCATTTCTCGTGACGAAACCCAAAACTGAGAGTGCCTTACTGACTGTATTCGAAATATGATCGTCAAATGATAAATCATCTGTAAGTGTTATACCCAAATCACGAACCGTCGTAACTCTTGTAAGTTCATTGTTGTCAATCTTATAGTTTGTTATAGTTATAGTTATAGTTTTGTTATTTATTTCTGGATCTAGCTGCAACTGCACCCTTTTTTCTGAATCAACCAAACCTTCTGTGACCTTTGGGTGATTTGAGACCCATTTACACAATCTGAGACCAGCCTTGCTTGTTAACTCATTAAGATCACATATTAATTTCTTCGCTGCTTCCACGCTACTTTCACCTGTTAACAAATCATCCACATAAAAATCCGTTTTTAGGACCTCCGCTGCTGATGGAAATGCTGAAGCTTCGTCGATCGATAGCTGCTTCAAACATCGTGTTGCAAGAAACGGAGCCGCTGCCGTGCCGTAGGTGATAGTGTTCAGCTGATATGTTTTCAACGGTTCTGATTGGTTCGCTCTCCACAAAATCTTCTGATAACATCTGTCTTTAGGATGCACCAAGAACTGACGATACATCTTTTCGATGTCTGCTGATAAAACAATACTATGACATCGAAAACGCAAAATTAGCTAAAAAACACTGTAAATTGTCTTCCACAATCGAAAACTAAAGGTGAAAATAAACGTTAAAGCTGACGACGTAACGCGACGCGGTACAATTGTTACTGATTGCGCATGTGCAAATACGATATAGAGGATATTCCTCTACTTTTGATCGGACGTTTCCTATCGAAAGTAGTGAATTGCTCTCAACATAAGATTAAACCGTGAGAGTCGTGTTCTAATAAGTTTTGTAAAATTTGACATCAGACAGAAAACCTGACAAACGACTCACCAACGACGACTTAACTTCTCGAGCAACCCTCGATGAGATCCTCTGAACAGCCTGAGCTCCCAGACGATACTCGGCAATTCCTTCTCGAGAGGAAAAATGGAAAGGGTTTCTCCAACACCCACTCAAAATAAAAACTCACGTTTCGCACTAAAAGTAATTAATCTTTAATTAGCCCAAACTCCTTTGCTCACTTTCGTCCTTCATTAACAGTTAGTTTTACAAAGGATTTGCACAACGCTCACACTCAACAAATCGCATACGAAATAACTCGCGACAATTTTATACGTCTTCCGCGTAACACGCTCGATTAACAAGTGAAGAAGCACGTGTCGACTTTCCTCTCGTCCCGCTCTGTGTTGCCCGCCGAAAATTGGTTCCTCTCCTTCGACTTCCTATTCACCTCCGCCCTCTTGTCCGTCCTTCGTCTAGGATTGGTTGTCAAGCTGCTCGCGGATTTGAACCTGTAACGCGAAAACTGACGACTGGCGCAGATGGGAAAGGGGAAAGGTGACTGCTGAATTCAGAATATTCAACGACCAAGAAATCAACCAAAATTTACGAGGGAAATTACTTATTAGCGGAAAAACGTCAGTCAGGCTTGTCTCAAGAAAAGTCGAACCCAGGTGAAGATGTTTAAAACTAATAATTTTCCCTTCTTCTACTTATTCAAATTAACACTAATAATACTTAAACTCTTAAGTAACGAAACACTTCGTTACAGTTTCCTCTTCAAAACAGAGGAAAATACTATTGGTTGTAGTATGATTAGCTCATTTTGAGTAAAAAACTCAAGAGGATTTTATGATAGGAATGTTCCGCTTAAAAGAAGAAGATATTTTTTTCGGTGTTGAAAGAAGGCGAGCTTATTTAAATATATAATTTCGAGAAATAACCAATAACTACGAGAAAAATATATTAATTACATTATAAGCAAAATATAAACTAAATTTATGTTTTTTGTTAAACATACTTTCAATTCACCTGACCCATATATCCTGCCGGCCCTGCCGCTTAAGAACATCTGCGGTTATGGATGAGCGCAACAGTGCAAAAAACAGTAATAACGTATCCAAAACATGAATTACGCTTCTATTTACCTTCCAGAATGGATGGAGCAAAACGAATAAGAGTAAGTACAGCAAGAATGGGAGAGGTTATTTTAGGGGGATAATGACACAGAAAATGGTGGGGTCCTACACAAACAGGTGCGTAAATGCAGTTTTTTTCTCCTAAACTTGTTTTGAAAAAAAAAATTATACTAATAATAATAAAACGGAAAATTAGTTAGTTTTGAAATTTTCCGTCATTGCAATTACAGTGTACATTAGTTAAAAACAAGGGAATTTTCTATATAAACTGCCTAAAGTGAAATATTAAGAAACTCAGCAAGGAAAAGTTCAACCTATCCCGCAAAAAAGCCCACCTCATACAGAAACTTGTCTGGGTGAAGAGGCTGAACATTCTTTACGTGGAAGTGCGGACGGTGAAAAATATGACTGTTACTGCTTGCGGCGTTTCGATGCAGCGTCTTGTTTAATTCAAGAAAAGGGAATGTATACTGACGGTCAGTGGAATTGATCTCTTTGTGAAAAGCATGCTTCAAAGCTTAAAGGGAATACGACCATTTTAACGGAAATCCTCAGCTAAAGAGGGCACATAAAGAGACCGAAAGAATCGTCAGGAAATAGATACGCGCCGCAAAGAGAAAATGGTGGAAGGACCCTATCAGAGAAGTCGATACCGACCCATGAGATCTGGCTTTTAAAATTGTTAACAAGTCGAAAAGTTTAAGCCAGGCTTCACCCCAAATTCTCTTAGATATTGTTACAACAACTACCTAGAGTGAGGTGGGTTCTTATGTGATTGGAAACAAGGAAGAAGTGCCCCTAAAGATTCGAGGATAGGGCTAGTCATATGGAAAGTCTCGTATGATGACTTTTTGCAAATGGGTCTACCTAATGGCGCGGTAATCATCAGCTGAGCGGACGACGAGTTGATCAGTGTGCACTGCCTAAACTGCAAAAACCCTGGACGTATTGGTGAACGAATGTTTGCGTCTCACAAAGCGCTGACTCAAGGCCAATTGTGGCCTTGAAATTTTTATATCTTTAGGTCATTATAATTTAAATAAATTCCAAACGTCAATAAACTCATATTCCAATTTTTTCAAACTTTTAAATGTCAATTAATTCAAATTTAAAGACACATTAGTTAATGCAAAATAATTAAATAATATTAATTATTTTTCATATTCGCAATAATCCTTTTTTTAAGTCTTACAATATTTGTAATTCTTCTTTAGTTTCTAATTCAGTTTCTTTTTCGAAACTGTTTAAATTTTATCTTATAATTTCTTATTTTTACAAAATTTAAAGATTTTTTCTCCTTTTACTAATGATATTTTTTGTTGTTGTATTTGTCATTTTATTTTATTGAGAAATAAATTATAAATAATCATTATTATTTATTATTATTTCGTTGAGTTTCATAAGTTTTTTCATATTTTTAAAAATAAATACGCTTATTTTTTAATTAATGCACCTATTCAATTTGTTTTTAAATCTTGGATAGTTTTTGCGAGGTTTTTTGCAAACATAGTACTTATTCTTTTATAGAATTTTTAGATTTTCTTTATTTTTCTAAATTTATTGTTGGACTTGCTTTCAGTGTAATATTATAAAAATGTTTTTGGTTTAATTTGTCCAAACTTTTTTTTTCTGAAGGATTTTTAATTTTCTTTTCTGGACTTTTTATATACTTTTTTTTAATTTTATTTTCATCAATTTTAATTTTTTAAACAAATTATTGCTAGTAATTACTAATTCTTTACAAATACACCTAGGAAGATTCAAATTTTTCCTAATTTTACAAATAAATTACTGGCTCTGGTTAGAAAAATAAAAATTATTGACAATAAATTATTATTTTTATATTTTAAAACAATTTATTATTGTTAATTTATAACATTTAAAAACACCTAGCAAGCAGTAGTTTTTTAATTTGTTTATTTTTTATATTGAAAAAATAAGATATTTATCAAAATTAACAACAATCACCACTCAAAATTGTTTAAACAAATTATTGTTAATAATTGTTATTTTTTTACAAGTGCATCTAGAAAGATACACATTTTCCCTAATTTTACAAATTATTGGGTTTTGGTTATAGATTAAAATTTTTTCCTCTTAAGGGCTAATCAGAGGAACAATAATTGAAGAAAAAGTTTGTTTAACTCCCGTTTTTCTTATATGTTAAATAAAAAAGTATATTTCAATGGAAAAAATGACTGAGTTTCACTTGCAGGTTTAAAGTAGAATAAAAATTTTCATTTCTTTATAACTGGGAATGTGGAGCTTTAAAAGAGCTGTTAATTTTAATGATTGGAAAAATGAAACATGTGTATAGACGTAAAGTAGAAGGAAATATTATTATTAGAAGTAAAGAAGAGGCTAAAAATTAAGAAGTCGTTAAGTAGAAGCTAAAGTTCCTCATGAGCTTCAAAGTAGCTTCAAAATTTCGACTCGGGTACCTCTCAGGAAATTGAAAATACACTGAAATTCCAGGTGGTACATTGTTCCCTGGTACAATGAATCCACATGACATTTGCAAAAAATATTTTTTTGTCATACTCGCACCATAAGCACGCGTTTACGGACAGTCAGCGATGCTTTAATGTTCTGCTTACTGGACTAGGCCAGTAAGCCAGTAAGGTTGGCGGCCTTACGCCTCGTACAGTAAGCAAAACATTCAAGCGTCACTGATCGTCCATAACCTCGTTTTCATCTTGCGAATTGACAAAAAATTTTGTATGATACATGGCTTCTTTAAACGGCACTTAGGTACTCGTGTAATTTAGCGAAACTCAGCTACGTCTTAACTGCCTCGGCTTCGCCTCGGCCGCTAAATGTAGCTTCGTTTTGCTAAATAAATTACACTCGTACCGTAATGTGCCGTTTAGAAGCCTTGTAATAACTATTATTGTAACTAAACCCAATATTTTAAAATCTTTATCACATTAGAATATTATAGTTAAGGCCCGATGCAAAATAAATCAAAGGTTTAATTATTTTTAAATTGTCTTATTTCAATAATAAAAAACGTGTTTGTATTTTAACTGCATTTTTTCTCCAGTGCGTCATAAACAGTTTTTTTTTTTTTAGTTTTCTCTGTTAGGAGAATTTTTATTCATTTATTTCTGAGAAAATTGAAATGGTTCATTGAAAAAACTGGTGCATTGATAGCCAATTCTCCCCTATATTATACACGTATATATATGTATCAAGAATACATGTTGAAACTTTTTTATTCGTTTAACAAAATATTATATTATATTATCTAAATTGCATTTATAGTTTAAAGAAATTTAAAGTCTTTTTTTAGTAACAAAAAAAACTGAAATTACAAAATATTTTCTGGAATTTAAAGCGAAAAATTTTAAGTGAATTTACAAATCTATACTATTCTCTTCTTTTTTAAATAAAAAAACAATTAATATTTTCCGAAAAAAAGTGGGAAAGCCCGGGTTACCCGGCCTACAATCTCAGGCCTGATACATACATAAAACACATAGAAATTACCTGGGATCCCAAGAGGTGAAAGCAGAAGCAGTCTTCGCATAATGTTCAAGAGGGCGCACAAGGAAGTGTCAACCCTGACCATAAATAGGTGGTTATAGCTCGTAATGAAAGAATTTCGAATAAATAAAGTTTTTACCGCTCACAGTACGAGACATGCTTTCACATTAAAGGCATTATCTGAAGGTTTGGATATAAAAACAATTAAAAAGGCAGCTGGATGGTCATCAGAGTCTAATAAACGTTCGCAAAATTCTATAAAAAACCTATTGTAGAGGCAAATTTTTTAATTATACATTTTTATGTGTTATACGTAAAAACGCCACTCCCTCTTATTTTAGAAATTTTCACGTATAATAAGTATCTATTATATATATGTTACTGTATAAAACTATGTATAATACATCAAGTATAATACGCACCCACCCTTATGATTATAGGCTAAATTATTTTTAGGGCCAAAAAGAACCGGGCCCTGATAAGAATAATGTCCTTGGATATTCTAAGGAATAAGGCCGTAGCCAGGAAAAATTTTGGGGAGGGGGTTTTGTCAACAAACAGTCAAATTGATGATCTTTTTTTTTTTTTAAAAACTTGAATAGCTGTCAAAAAAATTTCGGAGGGGGTTCAAACACCCCTATCACCCCCCCCCCTGGCCTTGCTAAGGATACCTGATAGATATTTGTAGGATATCTGAGAGAGCGGAAATTTTTATATCCATTGGACTTCGTATGGAATATATCAAAATGTTCATTTGATGCAGTGGCGCCCATTGGATTTCTATCAGGGGGGGCTAGACCTGTTTCCAGGATACCACCCCACTTTCATGAACCCTAATTTTGACAAGCAAAACAAAAAAAAAGGTTCACATAATAAAATTATCTATACTCTAAATTTAAGTCAGTGAAATTTCACTGATTTGTATGCTAAATTCCCACTGATTCAAAATTACCTTGCTCCGTTGTCTAATATTCTCAACAGTTTTAGAATTTGTTTTCAATTGTCAAATATACTCAACAATTTTCGATTTTTGTTCAATTGTCAAATATTCTCAACAATTATCGAATTTTTTTCAATATTGTCAAATATTTTCCACTTATCTTAATTACTTTCTTTAATATCAAATTATTGTCGTTATTTTATAATTATTCTTTTTAATTTTCAATTAATTCTTAAATATTTAGTAATTTCTGTCTTTTTTCAATCATAAATATTGTTCAAATATTTCAATTCAATTGTTTAATTCTACGACTATTTTCTTCAATTTTCAAATCCATTCTTCAGTTTTCAATTATTTTCTTTTATATTCTATTACATTTCTTGAGTTATTTTAAGAGAAAAAGTTTCAAAATTAACTTGAAAAGCATGTAAATATTAATGTTACATTTTTGAGGTGTTTAAGGCACCATGTGTAAAACTGAAATTTTATGCTTATTTCTTGTCTTTTGTAACAAAAATAAGACAAAAATGTTTCAAAACGAAATTCTAAAGTAATTTTTACCAACTACAAAACAAATTATTGAAAAAAATGGGATTTTAAAGAATGCACAAAATAACCCACCAAATCCTGGTTATTCAGTTTTTTACACTTTTTTCTTAAAATATGCAATAAAAAGTTAGCGCTTTCAGCTTGATTTTCACGACTTTACGATTTTTTTTCTGATTTCTGATAAAGAATTAGGTAAATTCATTTAGTACTCTCTGTAGTCTAGCTATCAAAAAATATTTATACCAAGTATCAAACTTAAGCAACTGAATATAAAGATTTTATTCATTAAAAACCTCGCGTGCACAAAATAGCCCCACTTGACGGTACTTATTTCAATATTTAATTATATTTCTAATTTTTCTTTGAATTATCAATTATTTCCTTAAAATTTCATTGAAAATTTAATTTACGATTATTTTAATGAAATTTTGAATTATTTTCTTCAATTTTCAATTTTTTTTCAAATTTCAATTCTTTTCTTTAATTTTTAATTAAATTTTCAATAACCAATAATTATCGGCTTTTTTCAATTTTTAATTATATGTTTCAAATTTCAATTCGACTTTTCAGTTTTCAATTAGTTTCTTCTATATTCAAGAATAGCTTTCGAGCCCGCCTTCGGCGGGCATCGAAATCTAGTGGCGTGCCATCAACAGTATTTTTTGACCAAAAGTATTTTGTGACAGAAAGTATTTTTTGACAGCATGCATTTGTCGACAGAAAGTATTTTTTGACAAAAATTATTTTCATGCAGAAAGTATTTAAAACAAACTTTTCTAAGCAACATAATTCTCTTCCAAAAATGATTAAATTCTAATATCCTTTATTGGAAACTTTCGATTAGCACATATTTTCGATTTCTTTGAAAATTCGTTACTTACGTATTTTTGAGTGCTAATTACGAATATCATAATGAAAATTGGCACCAATTTTATTATAATGTAAAAAAAAACAAAAATTTACCATAATTCACAGTTTTTTGCTGTTATCTGATGAAATATTCTTAATTTTAAAAAATATTTTAAACAAAAATTGTAGATCTGATAAAAATACGCATTTTATGCTCTATGAGTTTTTTTATCAAAATAAATATTTTTTTCTTCATCCCCTATCCGAAAGTACGCTCTTCCTGGACTAACTTCGCTCCAGGAACAACGACTTTTGCTGCCTGCTCGAACAGTCGGGCGCTCTGATTGGCTACGAGATTTTGTGGCTCGTTATCATAACAAAGTTCATCATGGTTCCTGTATTGTGATTTTTGACAGGAACAGTGTTTAACTTATTAACCACACAATTTTTACAAAAAAAGAATAAAAACATTGTTCATTCTTAATTCTAACCTTCCAGGCAAGTATCATATCAGTCACTAAATTTTTATATTACTTAAAATAACTAAAAATATATTTTAAATCATCTGTCAAAATGAAACAAAACAATAAATAATATTTCTCTTTGATATTTTGACACACTAAATACTGAACATTCTTCAGTATTAAAATTTGAAAAAATAAAAAATGTAGGTGACTGATAAGATACTTACCTTTTTATATGTTTTTACTTTTGTTGATGCCCGCCCCGACCAGCAAAATCTTCGGCTTCGCTTTGGTTTTGCAAAAGTCGGGCGGGCAGATCGAATTTCCAAACAAGAATTCAGCTAATCCAGGAACATTTTGCGAGACGCTTTGCAAGGTGTCCAGTAGAGCGCGCTAACACAGGCCACAAAAGTTAGAATAGTAAACAAATATGGCTGACAGCAAGTTAGCATCCGTCAACCACTGTCAACGCTTTTTTGCATATTTTTTAACGTACTTTCGGCTGGGGGTGAAGAAAAATCGTATACGACACACGGCCAGAAAGCTGGATGCCCTGGCAAGCGAGATATAGGGCCTCGGCTTCGCCTCGGCCTTATATCCCGCTTTGCCAGGAAATCCAACTTTCCGGCCTAGTATCGTAATATACTATTGATAAAAATAGATAAGGTTCTATAACACATATGCATGTACTGCTTTCAGCGCAGGGTATGTATAAACCGGAAGGTAAATTTTTCTATAAAGTTGGGATTGGTTTTACGAAATGAAAAGTATCATAAAAGTTGGAAGTCAAGTTTTCTACATTGATACCATTGGGTCAAAGCGTTATAAAGAGTTGGGTTTTTCATAAACGGATAAGATTAAGAAAAGGTTGGAGTGACATTATAACTGTAAATTTTTTTTAAACGGATAATCATAAAAAGTGTCATAAAAAGTGTAATTTTTTATACGGATTCAGGGGAGTTGGAGGGCTATAAAAAAAGGAACCCCAATTTTGATATAATTTAGAATATCCTTTATTAAACTTCACATCCCAGATAGCACCCAAATTTCTGGAAAGTTTCCTGGAACTTTCCTATTTTAAGGTCTGAAATTATCAAAGGAAATCTTCAAGAAACTTTCTGCACATAGCGAAACATCCCCCTCCTGGAAAGTTTCCCTTGGAAACATCCCGGAAACCCTTCCTTGGAATCTTACCATAAGCATCCCTTGGAAACTTCCTGGGAACTTCCCGGAAACATTTTTTAAAAACTTATTGGAAATTTCTCGAAAACTTTCCTTGGAAACTTCCTGGAAATTTGCCCGAGACTTAGTTTGGAAACTTCTCTCAAACATCCCTTGTAATCTTCCTGGAAACTTCCTTCGGAAACTCCCCTAAAACATCCCTTGTAAACTTTCTGGAAACTTCCCGGAAACATTCATTGGAAACTTCCTGGAAACATTCCTTAGAAACTTCCTGGAAACTTTATGGAAACATTCCTTGGAAACTTATTAGAAACATCTCGGAAATTTCCTTTGGAACCTTTCTGAAAATTTCCCGGAAGTCTTCTTTGGAATTTTCCCAGAGGCTAGCTTTGGAAACTTCCCGGAAACATCCCCTGGAATCTTTCCAGAAACTTCTCTTGGAAATTTCCGCGTAACTTTCGGGAAACATTCTTTAGGAACTTCCTAAAATTTTCGCGGAGACTTCCTTTGGAAACTTCCAGGAAACATCCCTTCGAAACTGCCTAGATACTTCCCGGAAACTTCCTTTAAAAACTTCCTTTGGAAACTTTCAGTTATTTTTTTTAACTTAAATGATAAATAAATTTAAAAAAAAAAGATGCTAATTTTTCTTTAGAACAGAGATGCCAGGGAGCGAGACCAAACGCATCTGCGCATGTCTGCGGAAAGTTCTGCCATTGGTCAAGATGAGCGGGATAGTTTGAAAAGGCTTTAATAAAACAATTTTAAATGAGGCCGCTCAATTCGACCAATGGCTGAACTTTCCGCAGACATGCGCAGATGCGTTTAGTCTCGCTCCCTGGCATCTCTGCTTTAGAAAGCTGACAATTTAACAGTGAGGTGTACTATTAAATAATTAACAATTAATTTCATTTAAAGAGATTTGATATGATTGATTTTAAAAATTATAAAATCGTGTATTACCAAAATTATTTATTATTTAAATTAAAAAAAACAATAACTGCAAAGTTTCAACGGAAGTTGCCAAGGGAATTTTTCAAGGGAATCTTCCCCGAAGTTTCGGAGAAGTTTCCAATTGAAGTTTTTGGAAAGTTCCCAAGGGAAACTTCCTTTCCCTTGGAAGAGGAAGGAGGACATTTCGCTATGTCCAGGAAGTTTCCTGCAGACTTCCGTTGTAAACTTCCGACCTTACTATGAGAAACTTCCCGAAAATTAAGGTTCTATTACCAAAAAGAATATTTTCACATGTAAAAGAATATTTAACTTTTCTATGACTTTTCTATTTTTTTAAAATTACATGTTTAGTCTTTTTTTTTAACTTAACCTCAATTTAAAGGGATAAAGGATGGGCTCCCTGACGACCCCCCGGGACGTTTTTGGTACGCTAAAACGTACCAAAAGTGTACCGAAAGTGTACCGAAAATGTACTTTTGAAATTTCGATATTAAAATAATTATAAACTTGAGCAAAAATGATTGGATATGTTAGAGGGATCCTTCATGAACATTTAGATATCTTCGTTGTTGATAAATTAATTGTTAATGTTTATGAAAATATATAAAAAGCTTTGACTTCGCGGTTTGGATTTATCGAGATTCGACCGAGTTCAGTCGCTTTCGGTCGCATTCAATATTTTGATGTCTCATAATGAAAAATGCCAAAATAAACTATTTGTAATGATAAATTAATGTTTGTAGAGTAGATTCGTGTAATAATTGAGATATATTAAGTGTGAAATAATTAATAATTCAAGAGTAAACCCTACTCCAAAGTGTGCTTGCTTTGTGATTTGCTAGAAAATAAAAGTCATAAACGGAAAACCGCCCTAAAAAGCAATTACTATCAAAATATATGCAATATTTAATCGAAAAAATAAAGATTCCGAGGAATAATTGATAATAATTGACAAAGAAAAACCAAAAGATATTGAAATCTCGCGATTCAGGATATTTCTGCTGGAGCGTTAACATAGACAACTTGACAACCAATCAGAGGAGATCACGTGCTTCTCGCACCAAATTCAAATTACTCCATTTGAATTTAAAAAACAAATTTATAATTTCAATATTATAAATTAATTAATTAATTATTATCAACATAATTGACATAATCAAAATAATTGATATTTGACTGAAGATTTTTTAGTGTATTTGGCCACATATTTTTGGCAAGGCAAAAATTGATTGGATTTTAATTTTTTGACAAATTAAAAGTAATGCGCACTGGGCTAATTTTTATTCAATTTTGTCCGTTAGTAGATAAAAAACTTTGCAATTAGATCTAGAAACACGGAAAATAATTGATATTTGACTGAAAATTTTTTAGTGTATTTGGCCAAATATTTCTGGCAAGACAGAAATTGAATCAGTTTTCATTTTTTCGACAAATTAAAACTAATGCGCACTGGGCTAATTTTTATTCAATTTTGTTCGTTAGTAAATAAAAAACTTTGCAATTAGATCTAGAAACACGGAAAATAATTGATATTTCACTGAAAATTTTTTAGTGTATTTGGCCAAATATTTCTGGCAAGGCAAAAATTGATTGGATTTTAATTTTTGACAAATTAAAAGTAATGCGCACTGGGCTAATTTTTATTCAATTTTGTCCGTTAGTAAATAAAAAACTTTGCAATTAGATCTAGAAACACGGAAAATAATTGATATTTGACTGAAAATTTTTTAGTGTATTTGGCCAATTATTTCTGGCAATGCAAAAATTGATTTAATTTTCATTTTTTGACAAATTAAAACTTATGCGCACCGGGCTAATTTTTATTCAATTTTGATTGTTAATATACAAAAAAGTTTGAAATTAGATTAAGAAACACGGAAAATAATTGATATTTAAATAAAAAATTTTTAAGTGTATTTTGCTAAATATTATTGGGCAAGGCAAAAATTGATTCAGTTTTCATTTTTTGACAAATTAAAACTAATGCGCACCGGGCTAATTTTTATTAAATTTTGTTTGTTAATATATAAAATAGTTTAAAATTAGATCTAGAAACATGGAAAATAATTGATAATTGACTGAAAATTTTTTAGTGTATTTGGCCAAATATTTCTGAAAAGGCAAAAATTAATTTAATTTTCATTTTTTGACAAATTAAAACTAATGCGCACTGGGCTAATTTTTATTCAATTTTGTTCGTTAATAGATAAAAAAGTTTAAAATTAGATCTAGAAACAAAGAAAATAATTAATATTTGACTGAAAATTTTTAAGCGTATTTGGCCAATTATTTCTGGCAAGGCAAAAATTGATTCAGTTTTCATTTTTTGACAAATTAAAACGAATGCGCACCGGGCTAATTTTTATTCAATTTTGTTTGTTAATATATAAAAAAGTTTGAAATTAGATCTCGAAACACGGAAAATAATTAATATTTGACTGAAGATTTTTTAGTGTATTTGGCCAAATATTTCTGGCAAGGCAAAAATTGATTGGATTTTAATTTTTTGACAAATTAAAAGTAATGCGCACTGGGCTAATTTTTATTCAATTTTGTCCGTTAGTAGATAAAAAACTTTGCAATTAGATCTAGAAACACGGAAAATAATTGATATTTGACTGAAAATTTTTTAGTGTATTTAGCCAAAAATTTCTGGCAAGTCAAAAATAGATTCAGTTTTCATTTTTTGACAAATTAAAACTAATGCGCACTGGGCTAATTTTTATTAAATTTTGTTTGTTAATATATAAAAAAGTTTGAAATTAGATCTAGAAACACGGAAAATAATTAATATTTGACTGAAAATTTTTTAGTGTATTTGGCCAATTATTTCTGGCAAGGCAAAAATTGATTTAATTTTCATTTTTTGACAAATTAAAACTAATCCTCACTGGGCTTATTTTTATTCAATTTTGTTTGTTAATATATAAAAAAGTTTAAAATTAGATCTAGAAACACGGAAAATAATTGATATATGACTGAAAATTTTTTAGTGTATTTGGCCAAATATTTCTGGCAAGGCAGAAATTGATTCAGTTTTCATTTTTTGACAAATTAAAACTAATGCGCACTGGGCTAATTTTTATTAAATTTTGTTTGTTAATATATAAAAAAGTTTGAAATTAGATCTAGAAACATGGAAAATAATTGATAATTGACTGAAAATTTTTTAGTGTATTTGGCCAAATATTTCTGAAAAGGCAAAAATTAATTGGATTTTAATTTTTTGACAAATTAAAAGTAATGCGTACTGGGTTAATTTTTATTAAATTTTGCTTGTTAATAGATAAAAAAGTTTGCAATTAGATCTAGAAACACTGAAAATAATTGATATTTTACTGAAAATTTTTTAGTGTATTTGGCCAAATATTTCTGTCAAGGCAGAAATTGATTCAGTTTTCATTTTTTGACTAATTAAAACTAATGCGCAGTGGGCTAATTTTCTTTTAATTTTGTTAGTTAATAGATAATAAAGTTTGAAATAAGATCTAGAAACAAAGAAAATAATTGATATTTGACTGAAAATTTTTTAGTGTATTTGGCCAATTATTTCTGGCAAGGCAGAAATTGATTCAGTTTTCATTTTTTGACAAATTAAAACTAATGCGCACTGGGCTAATTTTTATTAAATTTTGCTTGTTAATAGATAAAAAAGTTTGCAATTGGATCTAGAAACACTGAAAATAATTGATATTTTACTGAAAATTTTTTAGTGTATTTGGCCAAATATTTCTGTCAAGGCAGAAATTGATTCAGTTTTCATTTTTTGACTAATTAAAACTAATGCGCAGTGGGCTAATTTTCATTCAATTTTGTTAGTTAATAGATAATAAAGTTTGAAATAAGATCTAGAAACAAAGAAAATAATTGATATTTGACTGAAAATTTTTAAGTTTATTTGGCCAACTATTTTTAGCAAGGCAAAAATTGATTCAGTTTTCATTTTTTGACAAATTAAAACTAATGCGCACTGGGCTAATTTTTATTATATTTTGTTTGTTAATATATAAAAAAGTTTGAAATTAGATCTAGAAACAAAGAAAATAATTGATATTTGACTGAAAATTTTTAAGTGTATTTGGCCAATTATTTCTGGCAAGGCAAAAATTGATTCAGTTATCATTTTTTGACAAATTAAAACTAATGCGCACCAGGCTAATTTTTATTCAATTTTGATTGTTAATATATAAAAAAGTTTGAAATTAGATTAAGAAACACGGAAAATAATTTATATTTGACTGAAAATTTTAAGTGTATTTTGCTAAATTTTATTGGGCAAGGCAAAAATTGATTCAGTTTTCATTTTTTGACAAATTAAAACTAATGTGCACCGGGCTAATTTTTATTCAATTTTGATTGTTAATAGATAATAAAGTTTGAAATTAGATCTAGAAACACGGAAAATAATTGATATTTGACTGAAAATTTTTAAGTGTATTTTGCTAAATTTTATTGGGCAAGGCAAAAATTGATTCAGTTTTCATTTTTTGACAATTTAAAACTAATGCGCTCTGGGCTAATTTTTATTAAATTTTGCTTGTTAATAGATAAAAAAGTTTGCAATTAGATCTAGAAACACGGAAAATAATTGATATTTTACTGAAAATTTTTTAGTGTATTTGGCCAAATATTTCTGTCAAGGCAGAAATTGATTCAGTTTTCATTTTTTGACAAATTAAAACTAATGCGCACTGGGCTAATTTTTATTAAATTTTGATTGTTAATATATAAAAAAGTTTGAAATTAGATCTTGAAACACAGAAAATAATTGATATTTGACTGAAATTTTTTTTGTGTATTTGGCCAAATATTTCTGGCAAGGCAAAAATTAATTGAATTTTAATTTTTTGAAAAATTAAAACTAATGCGCACTGGGCTAATTTTTATTCAATTTTAATTGTTAATATATAAAAACAGTTTGAAATTAGATCAAGAAACACGGAAAATAATGGATATTTGACTGAAAATTTTTTAGTGTATTTGGCCAAATATTTCTGCCAAGGCAAAAATTGATTGGATTTTAATTTTTTGACAAATTAAAACTTATGCGCACTGGGCTAATTTTTATTCAATTTTGTTTGTTAATATATAAAAAAGTTTGAAATTAGATCTAGAAACACGGAAAATAATTGATATTTGACTGAAAATTTTTTAGTGTATTTGGCCAAATATTTCTGGCAAGGCAAAAATTGATTGGATTTTAATTTTTTGACAAATTAAAAGTAATGCGCACCGGGCTAATTTTTATTCAATTTTGATTGTTAATATATAAAAAAGTTTGAAATTAGATCTAGAAACACGGAAAATAATTGATATTTGACTGAAAATTTTTAAGTGTATTTTGCTAAATTTTATTGGGCAAGGCAAAAATTGATTCAGTTTTCATTTTTTGACAAATTAAAACTAATGCGCTCTGGGCTAATTTTTATTCAATTTTGCTTGTTAATAGATAAAAAAGTTTGCAATTAGATCTAGAAACACGGAAAATAATTGATATTTTACTGAAAATTTTTTAGTGTATTTGGCCAAATATTTCTGTCAAGGCAGAAATTGATTCAGTTTTCATTTTTTGACAAATTAAAACTAATGCGCACTGGGCTAATTTTTATTAAATTTTGATTGTTAATATATAAAAAAGTTTGAAATTAGATCTTGAAACACAGAAAATAATTGATATTTGACTGAAATTTTTTTTGTGTATTTGGCCAAATATTTCTGGCAAGGCAAAAATTAATTGAATTTTAATTTTTTGAAAAATTAAAACTAATGCGCACTGGGCTAATTTTTATTCAATTTTAATTGTTAATATATAAAAACAGTTTGAAATTAGATCAAGAAACACGGAAAATAATGGATATTTGACTGAAAATTTTTTAGTGTATTTGGCCAAATATTTCTGCCAAGGCAAAAATTGATTGGATTTTAATTTTTTGACAAATTAAAACTTATGCGCACTGGGCTAATTTTTATTCAATTTTGTTTGTTAATATATAAAAAAGTTTGAAATTAGATCTAGAAACACGGAAAATAATTGATATTTGACTGAAAATTTTTTAGTGTATTTGGCCAAATATTTCTGGCAAGGCAAAAATTGATTGGATTTTAATTTTTTGACAAATTAAAAGTAATGCGCACCGGGCTAATTTTTATTCAATTTTGATTGTTAATATATAAAAAAGTTTGAAATTAGATCTAGAAACACGGAAAATAATTGATATTTGACTGAAAATTTTTAAGTGTATTTTGCTAAATTTTATTGGGCAAGGCAAAAATTGATTCAGTTTTCATTTTTTGACAAATTAAAACTAATGCGCTCTGGGCTAATTTTTATTCAATTTTGCTTGTTAATAGATAAAAAAGTTTGCAATTAGATCTAGAAACACGGAAAATAATTGATATTTTACTGAAAATTTTTTAGTGTATTTGGCCAAATATTTCTGTCAAGGCAGAAATTGATTCAGTTTTCATTTTTTGACAAATTAAAACTAATGCGCACTGGGCAAATTTTTATTAAATTTTGATTGTTAATATATAAAAAAGTTTGAAATTAGATCTTGAAACACAGAAAATAATTGATATTTGACTGAAATTTTTTTTGTGTATTTGGCCAAATATTTCTGGCAAGGCAAAAATTAATTGAATTTTAATTTTTTGAAAAATTAAAACTAATGCGCACTGGGCTAATTTTTATTCAATTTTAATTGTTAATATATAAAAACAGTTTGAAA
The DNA here is from genome assembly GCA_037103525.1 of Ganaspis brasiliensis. Lineage (NCBI taxonomy): Eukaryota > Metazoa > Arthropoda > Insecta > Hymenoptera > Figitidae > Ganaspis > Ganaspis brasiliensis. The sequence goes on from JAZKLR010000233.1 coordinate 241,034, forward strand.
TTAGATCAAGAAACACGGAAAATAATGGATATTTGACTGAAAATTTTTTAGTGTATTTGGCCAAATATTTCTGCCAAGGCAAAAATTGATTGGATTTTAATTTTTTGACAAATTAAAACTTATGCGCACTGGGCTAATTTTTATTCAATTTTGTTTGTTAATATATAAAAAAGTTTGAAATTAGATCTAGAAACACGGAAAATAATTGATATTTGACTGAAAATTTTTTAGTGTATTTGGCCAAATATTTCTGGCAAGGCAAAAATTGATTGGATTTTAATTTTTTGACAAATTAAAAGTAATGCGCACCGGGCTAATTTTTATTCAATTTTGATTGTTAATATATAAAAAAGTTTGAAATTAGATCTAGAAACACGGAAAATAATTTATATTTGACTGAAAATTTTTTTATATTATTTTGCCAAATTTTTCTGCCAAGGCAAAAATTAATTCCATTTTCATTTTTTCACAAATTAAAACTAATGCGCAGTGGCTCAATTTGTGTTTAATTTGGTTCGTTAATAGATCAAAAAGTTTTAAATTAGAGGACATATCTCTGAGTATTTTTTATAATTTTAGAACTTGAGTATAATTTTTTTGTAGATTTTTTTATTTTTTACGGATCTTTTTCTCCAATTTTCCGTAGGGGTGGGTTCTTGGGGTTTTAATAATTTTTTTTTGGTTTGTAAAATTAGAGGACATATCTCTGAGTATTTTTAATAATTTTAGAACTTGAGTATAATTTTTTTGTAGATTTTTTTATTTTTTTACGGATCTTTTTCTGCAATTTTCCGTAGGGGTGGTTTCTTGGGGTTGTTAATATTCTTTTCGATTGGTAAACTTAGAGGACATATCTCTGAGTATTTTTAATAATTTTAGAACTAGAGTATAATTTTTTTGTAGATTTTTTTATTTTTTTACGGATCTTTTTCTGCAATTTTCCGTAGGGGTGGTTTCTTGGGGTTGTTAATATTCTTTTCGATTGGTAAAATTAGAGGATATATCTCTGAGTATTTTTTATAATTTTTGAACTTGAGTATAATTTTTTTTGTAGATTTTTTTATTTTTTACGATCTTTTTCTGCATTTTTTCTTAGGGGTGGTTTTTTGGGGTTGTTAATAATTTTTTTTTGGTTTGTAAAATTAGAGGACATATCCTTGAGTATTTTTAATAATTTTAGAACTAGAGTATAATTTTTTTGTAGATTTTTTTATTTTGTCGGATTTTTTTCTGCATTTTTTCTTAGGTGTGGGTTCTTGGGGTTGTTAATTATTTTTTTTTTGGTTTGTAAAATTAGAGGACATATCCTTGAGTATTTTTAATAATTTTAGAACTAGAGTATAATTTTTTTGTAATTTTTTTTATTTTTTTACGGATCTTTTTCTGCAATTTTCCGTAGGGGTGGTTTGTTGGGGTTGTTAATATTTTTTTTCGATTGGTAAAATTAGAGGACATATCTCTGAGTATTTTTTATAATTTTTGAACTTGAGTATAATTTTTTTTGTAGATTTTTTTATTTTTTACGATCTTTTTCTGCATTTTTTCTTAGGGGTGGTTTTTTGGGGTTGTTAATAATTTTTTTAGATCTGTCAAATTAGAGGACATATCCCTGAGTATTTTTAATAATTTTAGAACTTGAGTATAATTTTTTTGTAGATTTTTTTATTTTTTACGGATTTTTTTCTGCAATTTTCCTTAGGGGTGGTTTCTTGGGGTTGATAATTATTTTTTTTGATTTAGAAAATTAGGGGAGATATTACGAAGTATTTTCCATTATTTTAGTGCTGTATTTTAATTTTTTCGTAGATTTTATGTTTTTAAAAATATTTTTCTGCTTTTTTCCTTAGGGGTAGTTTTTTGGGTGTTCATTATTTTTTTTTAATTAAGAAAAGTAGGGGGCATATTCCTAAGGACTTTTAATGATTTTAACATTTCATTATAACTTTTCTGTTGATTGTGAGAAATTTTGTTAGATTGATTTTTTATTATATGCTTAGGGGTGGTTTTTCGGGGGTTTATTAACTTTCGGTCATGAGAAATTAAGTTGGTTGAATTTTACTAATGTTGATAATAATTAATTAATTAATTTATAATATTGAAATTATAAATTTGTTTTTTAAATTCAAATGGAGTAATTTGAATTTGGTGCGAGAAGCACGTGATCTCCTCTGATTGGTTGTCAAGTTGTCTATGTTAAGGGCATGTGATGGAGTATGACATCACTTGTATAGGCAAAATTTGTCCGTAACTTTTCTTTTAAAATATTAAATATTTTGTCATGAAACTTGGTAGAATTACTTAAAATGTCATTAGGAAGGTCTCTCAGACCCAAGTTTGTTTGAATTTTGGCTCATAATTGATTTTTAAAAAATATTGCATTTTTTTCGAAAAGTTCCCAAAATTAATTTTGGGCCAAAATTCAAACAAACTTGAGTCTCAGAGACCTTCCTTATGTCATTTTAAGTAATTCTATCAAGTTTCACGATAAAATATTTTATATTTTATGAGAAAAGTTACGGACAAATTTTGCCTATACCAGTGACGTCATAATCCATCACATGCCCTTAACGCTCCAGCAGAAATATCCTGAATCGCGAGATTTCAATATCTTTTGGTTTTTCTTTGTCAATTATTATCAATTATTCCTCGGAATCTTTATTTTTTCGATTAAATATTGCATATATTTTGATAGTAATTGCTTTTTAGGGCGGTTTTCCGTTTATGACTTTTATTTTCTAGCAAATCACAAAGCAAGCACACTTTGGAGTAGGGTTTACTCTTGAATTATTAATTATTTCACACTTAATATATCTCAATTATTACACGAATCTACTCTACAAACATTAATTTATCATTACAAATAGTTTATTTTGGCATTTTTCATTATGAGACATCAAAATATTGAATGCGACCGAAAGCGACTGAACTCGGTCGAATCTCGATAAATCCAAACCGCGAAGTCAAAGCTTTTTATATATTTTCATAAACATTAACAATTAATTTATCAACAACGAAGATATCTAAATGTTCATGAAGGTTCCCTCTAACATATCCAATCATTTTTGCTCAAGTTTATAATTATTTTAATATCGAAATTTCAAAAGTACATTTTCGGTACACTTTCGGTACACTTTTGGTACGTTTTAGCGTACCAAGAACGTCCCGGGGGGTCGTCAGGTGCTGGAGTGCCATAATAAGTTTAATTTTTAATAGGGGTACCGGGGGACTGGGGTGCTATAATAAACTGAATTCTTTTTAATCTGATACAGGGTTAGGGTGTCATAAAAAGTTGGAACTGTTTTTAAATCAAGATACATAGATATAACATTTGTTTCAATCATCAGATTATTGTTCATTCTTTAGGAATAATATAGCTAACTATAAACAATTTTCATAATCTTTAACACGTTTTTTTATTTTTTTTTAGAAAACTATTAACTATTTGTAAAAAATATATACAACATAAAATGTCTATTTTATTAGATCTATAACTTTTGTCTAATTAATATTTTTTACAATCCTTATAAATAATATTTTGAATATTTTATGAGATTTAACAAAAAACCGTGAATTATTATAGTATTTTTTACGGCTTTTACCATGAGTTTACAAACCTAACTTGGGTCAATACCTAATATACCAAAAAATTTTGTTTAAATCGGTCAACTCGTTTTAATATGATTGGCGTTCAAAGTTTTGTGATATATATATTATATATATATATATATGTGTGTGTGTATACATGCGGTATAAACATTATTCTTTTACTTGAATGTAAAGTTATATATGTGTGAGTGTGTGTATATGTGAGTATGTGTTTGTGTGTATATGTGTGTGTATGTATATATGCGTGTTTATGTGTATGTATGTATGTACGTATATGTGAAAATGTGACTTAGTTGTATATCTCAGCTTCTAATAATATTTTCTGAAATTTTTTTTTTTATAAATCTAAGTTGAGTGACACCCTAATACTCTGCCAAATTTCACATGAATCGGCCAAGCCGTTTTGAAGTGATGCCCGCACAAAAAATCGTGCACAGACAGACAGAATTTTTTTTTTGCATTTTCGCGATACTTATCACTCAAAACGAAAAAGTATGTACAAATTTTTGAGTTTGGTGCAATGTACAGACAAAATGTTGATTTTATTTATGTAGATTCTCGACTTTTTGCAATAAATTTTTTGAACTTGAAATTATAATCTTTAACTTTCAATTCCATTCTTCAATTTTCAGTGATTTCCTTCAATTTCAAATTATTTGCTTCAATATTCAATAATTCTTGGCTTTATTCAATTTCATTTAAATTTGAATTAAATTGCTTAATTCCATTATTCTGGTGTTTTTGAATTTTCTACAATATTCAATAAATATTATCATTTGTCAATTATTTCTTCCATATTCATTAATTCTATGTTTTCTACAATTATTTTTTTCAAAAATCCAATATATTACTCCATTTTCAATTATTTTCTGCAATTTCACATAATTTCCTACCCTATTTAATAATTTTCGTCTTCTTTAATTATTTTCTATAAAATTTCAATTCCATTCTTAATTTTTCAATTATTTTCTTACATTTTTAATTACTTTTTCGATTTTTATTTAATTTTTCAATTTTAAACAATTCTCGGCTTTTTCCAGTTATTTTATTCAATTATAAAAAATAGTTTTTAAATTGTAATTCAATTGTTTAATTCTACAAATAATTTCTTTAATCCTTATTTATTTTCTTTAAATTCAAATTATATGTATTTTCTTTACTATTCAAAAATTCTCGACATTTTTCAATCATTTTTTCGGGTATCAATAAGTCTCTTTAATATTAGATACAATTGTTCAATAATTTCGTTCAATTTTCTAACCAATTCTTCAATTTTTAATTCGGTGCTTTAGTTTTCAAATATTTTCTCTTATATTCAATAATTTTCTCCTTTTTTCAATAATTTTTTTTAATTTTTAATTATAATCTTTACATTTTAATTACATTTTTCAATTTTCAGTGATTTTCTTGAATTTCAAATTATTTTCTTCGATTTTCAATCCAATTATTCAATTTACAATTATTTCCCACAATTATTCCTACAATATCCTTAATTTTTTAATTTGAAATTATTTCAGTTTAATATTTATAGTTTGATATAGCCAACAACAGTGAAAATATTCTGGTGCTTGGGCGGTGCGTTCATTTTGTTATTTCCAATAGGATACTCTTGAATTTTTATAGGAACATATTATTAATGATTAAAAATATAATTACTTAATCATTTATGGTTATACTTGAATTTGAAAACCAATATTCAAAGACATTCTAACTAAAAAACAGTTACGCGATTAAATATTAGGTTTACAATTATATTAAAATCAAATTAACCATAGTTCATATATGTACGTAAGTTCATGGAGTGTTTGAATTTCGTACTTTTCGGATTTTTATACAAAAACTTATGTTAAACTTACATTTCTAAAGCAGTAAGGGAATAAATAAGTAAAAACATTGTGTACAAATGCATAATTTCATATATTTTTTGTAAAAATGAAAGAGGAGGATTTTCCTTGATCATCTCGATACGTCGTAATCACTTAACGTATTTCTCAGTTGGAATTCAATGTTCTAATATTTAAAATATTATAGGTTTTCGAGTTGTCCTAAATAATTACAATTGTTATACAATATTATTATTCTTTGCTAAATTAATATTTCATATTAAACGTTTATCTGCATTATTACTAAAGAAATAATAATATTTATATATACAATATATAAGATACAAATACGCATTGGGGTCTGTGTGTATGTATGTGTGATTCTATTTATATATATACATGTAATAAGCTTGTATTATGTACTATGTACTGTAATTCGCCAAGGTATCAACGTTTATAATTTTTTGTTTTTTAACTTCTTGAAGTACAATAATTCGTAGAAGTAAATTTGTAAATAAAACTTGCGCACTTTATACGTTAAAATTTTACTAAATATTGTATTAGTGGAAATTTTTACAATGACTTGCTTTGAGTTTGAATTTGAATGTTTCAGAAAATTTGTGGATCACAAAAATTTTATTTTATTTAACAACTTTTTTTCCTTGTTTTTGTAGAGTAAATTTTGCTTATTATGTTTTATAAAATTGTGCGTACAAATTTTCTCTAAACTTTCTCAAAAATGCAAAATTTAAAGATTTTCATTTTAAAAAGAGGATTGTCGAACATGTTGTAAGTCGCAAGAATTCAAATTTACTTAATTTCGTACATTCTAGTTGCATTAAAATTGATTCGTTGCTGATATTGATTATTATTATCAATAGTGCCTTTTATTGATTATTACATTTCATAACAATTACTCGTTTTCTTTTGACCAACATTTTTTGGGGGGTTTTTTAAAAAGGAAAATCTACAATATGTGTTTGTTTGAATCTAAGTTTTTAGCTAATCTTTTAGAGAAACTTTTCGTAGCCTGAGAGATAAATAGACATCTTTAACGCAATGACAATCTTTCAATTTTCCACAATGACTAGAACTCCGATTTGAATGATCAAACCTCCAAAGTACCACAGCGAGTATCGTGCGATTCTTTTACCATCTTATTTAAAAAAAGCACTTTTTTGAGTCTAAACTCCTTTAAAATTCTTTGATTCACTTATATTGTTATTTTCTTGATTACAATTAGTGAAACTTGATGAATTTAGTGAAGAAATAAGTTAAAAACAATTTACAATATAAAAAAAGCCTTTTCAGTTTTATAACAATGTGTTATATATCATTAGTACAAATTTCGCTTTTAATTACTAATTTAATTAACAGTGAACGCTATAAAGGCACTATGTTTCACAGACGTGATCCCTAGAAAAACTAATTGTCTTTAGTCTTAGCGAACAATTTCTCATCCATCAACAATAATCTAAATCATAGACAAGCGTAATTAAAATTGTAATTTTTTTATTTAAATAAAATTATAATCATTTGTAAACCTGCATAACAATTGCTTTAAAAATGTAATAAAATAAAATTAGTTTCTGAAAGAGGATAACATTTTAAAAACTAAATTACGCCTATCTATGAAATATGATCAAACCAGCAGACGCAGGAAGGTAAAACGGCAATAGTAAACGTTTAGAACGTTACTATCTCCTTAACATTAATGTTATTATTATACAATTATTTATCATTAATAATGGCACGTCATTTTGCTCGGGGTAGGAAGCAATTCAGAAAATGCAAACTTGTTCCGCAAAAGATAACTAATGAATTGACGAAGAAATAACAGATTTTATTTTATGCAAAGAAGAAGCAAGTTGTCATTTCCAGATTATTCCAACCTACCCTTCGGTTTTATTTAAATAAGATTCTTGATTTGACTATCTGGAGATACAAAAAATTATCAATCGCGCTCAAGTTACAAGGCACTACTTTGTTTAAGTTAATAACAAAGAAAAGAAGAAAAATTAATTTTGAATGTTTTGCATAATTAGACTGTTTTTTTCAGTGGCATTAAACTAATCGTTTTTAATACTCACCGTTGTCAACAACAGTTTACAATTTATAAAAATTTGTAATAATTACAGTAGGTTTTTGCAATCGTCTATGCTGGATTCGACATGGTTCTGTTGAACAGAATATAAATAATATTATCTACAAAAATTTTTAAATAAAAACACGTAAAAATAACTGTAATAACAATGGAGGACTTCTCCTTCCCTCCTTTGGAAGATTATTTTATTTTTAAATTTTGCTAAATAAATTTAGCTAAAAGAAAATAATCACCCAACCGCTCACACATTTTACATTACACAAATTTAAAAATAAACTTATAATTTATTTTAAATAATAATTTAAGTGAGAAGTAATATTAATTTAAGAAAGAGATAACTTTTTTTCAAACAGATTGTGACAAATTGTTTCTTCTTAATATTATTATTATTACAATTATTTTAAAAAATGAACTAAAAGTCAATCTAACATACATAGATACATTTATTTATCTATTACCATATATTTTGCGCGCCATAAATGCATCACATATCGCTTGCGATGCTTTAAAATTCATAATTCGTATTCGATACATCAAGTAACATTAAGTAACGTCCGCTTTTACAACTATAAAAGCGGTTGTACAAAAATAACTAACAGTTCGAAAACTACGAGTCGATCAGTCGATTGAGTGAATACGCTATGAGTGTATTATATTTACGTGTGTTGTACGTGTTTAATTGGATGATTTAATGTCAATGATTTTTGTTCATGCGTGAGTTTGGTCAATGTATTTTTATAAAATGTAATCGATGTTTAATGTCAATTAGTTAATAAATTTGGTTTATGCTTAACTGAATCAGTGTCAGATACAGAAATCGTTCTTCCTTTTCAACAACAAAAGGCAAAACATTTCCAGATCCGTCAATGAACTGAATACATTTAAGATGAAACCATGTTTTGATAATTTCCCAGTAAAAGAACAAGAATTTCGTGTGTGTAGAAAAGAGTACTGAAACTTTCAAAGTTTCGGTTCCCTTTTGTTACATTTTGTTAACTGGGACTTGTGATTTATTTTTTATTAAACCAATTGTCTTAATTTTATTTGACAAAGAAGAAAGTAATATTTAAAAAAGGAATGGTTGCTGATTTACCAAAAGTAATTTGGTAAACGGTTCTACAGTTTCTTTTGTTAGCCACTATTGTGCACAAATAACAGGATATATTGAACATTTTTTTTTTAATATAAAAGACGCCCATCAAATCATGTCTGGGAGAATTATTCACAAATATCGTCATATAAATGGTTTTTTATGATTTTTAAAATAAAAAATAAATCTCAGACAGTTCCAGTTAGCAAAATGCAACAAAAGAGTCTTCTTTCAAAGCATCCAGTTCTTTCCTTTACCGGACCATTTATTCATCGAAAAAGGTAATTTTGTTTAAAACTATTTTTGTGTACAACTGTGTACACAATCGTAGAGAAATCAACACTATTCTCCAATAGCCATTTGGTGCTTCCTAACGTGGCAAATAAAAGCACGTGTCACACCTTTATCACAATAGCATATTACTGTAGTAAGAAGCTCTGGGGCGTTTGGTGAGAGACGCGAGGTAGCGGTGAAGGTGCTCTTGTTTATTGCACCAAGAAGGAAGCAAGGAAGGCACGTTTTATGTACATTAACGTATTTACAACGTCGGAATAGAAAAACAAAGCACGTCAAATGGTCGAACTTTGATATCCGTCCAAATTAAAAGCTCCATTCCTCACCGACGACTAACCTGCCCTAGCACAACATGCCATTTTTGATCTTGGCATTCTTCTTCTTCTTCTTCTTCTTAATTTTTTTCTAGTTTGTGTTTAGCATTTTGTTCAAAAACACAAATCACGTCACTTTAGAAAATTACTATTAAGTAGTAGCTTATGCTACAGCAAGATACGTTGACTGAAACTGCAATTTCTCAAAATGAAAATGAGAAAATTGTGAAAGAGATTTTCTTCTTGATTGCATGGCATATTCTCAAATTTTAACAGTAAACATTTCTTTGAATGCAATTTTGAGTAATTGCAAATATGTTTTAGTTATTAATTATCAGTATTCAGCCAATAGTTCTCTTCCATGGAAAACTTTTCTTGACAAACTGGTCGGGAGGAATTATCAGTTCTTTATCTCACGACGCGCTTCAACCTGAAGAAAGACAAAACATCTTCCGATCCATCCATGATCGATGACGATTGCCGATCGCAATACTGCGCTTTGGTTTTGATTCTTTTTAAGTAGCGACCACGGATCTGGAAGACCAATCTGAACCCTCTATGTCTTCCAGGCGTAGAGAGAAATGAGCTTGATGACCTGCAGGAATCTGCGGGTTGTAGGCACGATCACCTACAAGGTGCAAGAAGAACCTCCAGCCAACAGGGACAAGAAGTTACTTCCTGCCTTGAGTACTTTGGACCCCAGCCCTTAGCAAAGCTGATCCGGACGGAGTTAACATCTACTGGACCTGAGACAAAGCCTGAATTCGTCAATCCACTGCCAGTCGTCGTTGTCGTCGCTGTCGTCGTATCCATTGTCATTGTTGTCGTAGATGGCGAAAATGATCGCTGCAGAGTTTTACCCCGATCAAAGATATTCAGGCAATAACCCGATGGCACTCGATAAACCAGCAACGTCCTCGACTCTGGATCGTCTAAAGTCGGCGAGTTGACAAAAATTGGACTCTCCGACCTATTGTACGCCCAGACACCGTCCGATTCCATACTCAGCATTAGACCTACAAAAGAAAGTTTTTGTTAGCGTTTGTATTGTAATTAAATTCAAAACTTTTTTAAATATTCCAATAAATGAAAAATAATCATAATTCGATGCCTCCCTATGATAAAATGCTTTTTCCAACGTCAATTCAATATAATCCTATCTCAAAAATAAATGCAATATGAAATGAACACGGAAATTTTTGCAAAATAATTCTTAATCAATCAGCAGTTCAAGATAATGCTATGTCAATTTCAGTGTAATAAAATGACAAGTGAAGCTAGCGTTCAATATGATTCCTTTACAAACGATAACATGTTTCAAAATGGTTACTAAACTAAAAATTGGTTACTAAATCAAAATAATGAAAAATTTTATTTTTTATTAACTTCCAGAAAAATTGCACTACTTGGATTGGTAGATTTTTATTTTTTATTAAACTTTTAGTGAAAATTTATGAATATAAATAACATAAATATAACAGAATTTTAATTTAGTACAATTTCTCAAGACAAGCTTAAAGTGAGTCGAATTTTTTAATTACAAAATATCTATTTTGCTAAATCTTTATTCTTCCGGATTTGCGTTTGTACAATTTAATATATTTGATAGAATTCATAAAACGCCTAAATGAAAAAATCCCATTTAATTCGAATTCTTCTAAATAAAAACTTGTTAAAGAAGAAATTCGGTAAAAATAAAAATTCTGTTAAATATGAATTCAGTGGCCTAACAGTTCTGTTAGGTAAAAATTAAATTGAAAATAAATTCAAAACATGAAAATTTGGCTAAAAAAAGTCTATCTAAAATTCTGTAAACTGAATTTTATAATTTATTCCTGTGACTTTAGTACGAAGAGCATTCTAAAAAGTATGGTTTCTTTCTAAAAAAATGTAAGAGAAAACTCTATTAAACATTTTAATAGCACATCCAAAAACAATATACTTTAGAACGCATAGAATTGTTGATGATCGAAAGAAATAAATTATTATTTTTTATGTACCGAAATAAAGCATATATATTGAACGCTAGATTTACTTGTCATTTTACTACACTGAAATTGACATAGCATTATCTTTAACTGGTGATTGATTAAGAATTATTTTGCAAAAATTTCTGAGTTCACTTCATATTGCATTTGTTTTTGAGATAGGATTATAGGGAGCGTTCACATATGACGTCACGCTATAAGGGGGAGGGGGGGTCTTGATCAAACGTGACAAAACGTGACATGGGGATGGGGGGTTGTCCTAAACGTGACGTCACGAAAAATTTTTTTAAATCGAAAATTAATTTAAACTACCATTTAAATTTTGTAACATCAAATAATTTATCGCAGTATTCTCCTATTTTTTTATATGAATTGTTTAATACTTAAAATTCAAAGTATATGATGTGAACTGGTCCTCAATGTATTTATTGTTGGAAAAATAAGAAAATTCTGTAATCACAATGTAATAATTTATATTAACGAAATATCAGGAATGAAAATGAATGAGTGCAAATTTAAAAAATACGGAAAAAATGTTTCGGGTGACTTTTACTTTATTTATGATAGACCTCAGATTAAGGTAGTATTATACTTTGCATCGATAAAAAAATCGACTTTTTTTTTATTTTATTTTTGTGGTCTACATTACCTCAAGAATATAATTCCCAAATTGCAGATTAAAATTCGAAGAAATAAAAAAGTTATACGCATGTAAAAGTTATACATATGCACATCGGCTCATTGCACACAAAACTTTAAACGCGTTTTTCTCAAAACCATGTTTTTTAAACTGGCGGACAGCATAACTCAAGTTCTTTTTAATCGATTTTAAAAAACTTTAGATCAATTTCTTCGTTATGAAATCCTTCAGGCATCCCCCCTAAATCCGATTATCTACTTCATTTTTTTTGTTTTTTAACAACTCAAAAATGACAAAAAAATACTCATTTTTTGTGATTTTTTTTTTAAATTGGCGCCATTTTTTTATTTTTTCATATTTTTTATCGGGGTTAGGAGGGATGCCTAACCAGATGTATCAGCTTTAAAACCACATTTGAATTTTTCAGATGGGATGTTTCTGTGACGAAACAGGCACAGTAAAAAAATTTTATTTTTTCATTTTTGACAGACAAAAATGTCAAAAATATGATGCAAAAACTTTCAATGCTTCAAATAAAATTATCACCGAGAAAAAAATTGTTTTTTTAAGTCATCTTTGACAACTTACAAAGTATAATACTACCTTAAAGTCGCAAATACAGAATTAAACTTATATTTTATAAAAATTATTTCCATATTTCTGGTAAATTTGAGCAAAATTATCAGAAACATAAAAATAAGTTTCTAAAAACTAGAGTACAATTTTTCACTTGAGACTTTAATCCGAGGTTTATCAAAAATATGGTAAAAGTTACCCAAAAAATTTTTAAATATTTTTTATTTTCGTAATAAACCGATTGACAATTGTTAGTTTAGAATTTTTATTATTAAAGTTAAAAAAATTAATACAAAAATAGGAGGGGGGGGGGGGTCAAGAAACGTGACGTCCATTTAGGGGTAGGTGTTTACTCTTACGTGACAAGACGTGACAGGAGGGGGGGAGGGGTCAAAAAATTGGAAAAAATGCGTGACATCATATGTGAACGCTCCCATATTGAATGGGCGTTCGAAAAAGCATTTTATTGAACGGAGGCGTCAAATTGATTTAAAAAATACATACAGGACGTTCCATGTTAACAAGGATATTTTTATTTTAAATATTGATATTGTATTTAGTAAAAACGCCCATGATTATAAAAAATATACCAATGTAAAAATATTTCAAGTCCTAGAACGCTTAAATTAGAAAAGCCAATTTTTGTCTATAGAGGTGTGCTTGTTAACGTGGAATGTCCCATGGGTAAAAGTATTTTGTTTTTTATTCAAGAGTCAAGATGAAAAGAGAACAAAACACCCACCGAGTCCAATTTTGCTGCGAGTCCTTTGAACCGCAAGTGGCGCCGGGTGATTTTCGGCAAGAGTCGCCAAGCACAGACCATCTCCATCGTGTAAGGAATCAAAGACATTCACAGTCGCCAGTTCCACAGGATAAAGACGACCGACACGGCCGCCTAATTCCCAGTAAGCCAACGTACACCATTCCTTTTGTTCAGCTTCTTCTGAAAAACAAAAAGAATTAATGAATAAAACATTTTTGAAATAGGATTTTTTCAATAACTTGAGCTAGGTGTCTATTTCTTTTTAAATGCAAAACACTTTGATAATAGCCGAAATTTAGATCAGGGCACGGATTCTCTTCGGCGCCAGTGCTGTGGTATCGCTTTTCGCTATTTATAGCACATAAAACTTAGAAATTTTTTGACAAAATTTATTGCATAAAATGTAGATAATATTAATATGCTTGGATTTTTAAATCTAGTTTATAGGTATTCAATAAATTTAATCTAAAGCTTCTAAAATTATCTGCGAAATAGCAAAAAGCGCTACCATAGCGCTGAGGCTAAAGAGAATCCGTGCGCCCAGATAATAATTTTTTAATTTAGCTTTATCAATGCTAATATATAATTACATTACCAAAACTGTGATATAGATTGGGTATCAGAGTATTAAGTGTTTACTGAGAATCAGAAGCAATCGTATTGATTATCATCTCTTTTTTTTTTAAATAAAAAATACTTTTATCTTTTAGCATTAGGAAATCCAAAACAACTATGTGAAATTATTAAATCGTTAGTTTAAACACAAACACATAGTAACACAGCAAGAAACTTTATCGAAGTTTTATATGGGGAATGTGTTGTGTGCTATAATTTCTATAATATAGAAAATATTCAATTGCAGAGTACAGAGCAACCTGTCCAAATTTGCTTTCAATTCTAAGAATTGTCCAAAACTTGCTCGAGAACCAAAATTGGAGATGTTGAGGTCGAGAAAAGCTTTGGGGATTGTCAGAGAAACTGGAGTGGTGTGATGACACCTACGGGAATTTGTTGTAATCGTAGGTCTTCGTGCACTGAGGAAAATTCTAAGAAAAACAAATCAAAAATTGGACAAGTTGCTCAGTACCTTAGATTTATAAATTTATAACCTAATTCTTTTGTTAAACAATTGATATAAACTAGTAAATGTTAATAAAAGCAACTTTGATTTGATTATTAAGATAAGCGTTTAATCGTAATTTTCGACAATAATTGACGAAAATTTCTGTCTGTTCCAGAAAGCCTGAACAGGGATATATTTATGGGAAATTATAGGGTAAGAGAACAAAGTCCCACGCGATTTCGGACACTGGCAGTTGTACTTGTTAAAAGAATTTCCAGGCGTAGAGACACAAATTGTCGAATTTTATAAATTTTAAGAGGCAACAGTAACGTATGATGATTACTATAGGTTCAAAATATCAAACACTTTATGGCTTTTGCTAAGAATTAAATGTGACAAGTTAGTACAAGTGAGAAGTTTGTGGGATCTGTAAATATAACTCTCTTGTTTCTTGATTTTTGAGAAACCTAGTCACTTTATTATCAAAATTCTCTTTGATGTGTCAGAGCTTTCTTTTAGAAATGAATAGTTAAAGTGACTTTAGAAGTGCAGTTAAAGTAATTCTTTAAAAATAAGTATATACCGCCTATATACATGTAACTAACGGAATAGATGCAATAAATTGAAACTGAAGTGAAGTGTTCTTTCAACTGTATGTGCCTTACAATTAGATTTGAATAAAGAATTCATGTGGAAAATTGATTTGGAAATGGTGGGTTCCTTTCTTCTGATAGTTGACGAGTCAGGTTTTTACTGAGCCTTTCGCGTGCGTTCTCATTTCACCTCTTGGCAGTTAATGTTGGCCAAGCACTTCTGAGAACGAGGTTCAATAAAGTGGTCCACTATTCTATCAATTCATTTTCCGCCTCTTATTTTCATCTTCGTGGAATTGAGCAGCTCAGTCAACTCGTTAAAAGCTACAAAGATAATATACTACTATAGTGTAGTATAGACCGAGAGAAAATTGACAGAGTAACTTTGTCCTCCATTTAAGACGATAATAATTTAGTTGTATTAAACAATAATGTACCTACTAACAACCATAGAGTGTAATCACATAGAGGCAATTTATAAAATTTGTACCTCTACGAGGACAACGACAATGACAAGGACGAGAATAAGAACGTGGAAACGGTGGCAACTAACGTATATATATATATCCTGTTCTGTATATATAATATACACTCTAATTGTACAGGACAAGAGATGATAATTTTCGCGTCGAGACAAACGTTTATGGGCCTTTTAACTTTTTACGCGGCAGGATGAAAAACGATGAAATAATTGCTCAAGGGTTATAATCACGTTTCTAAAGTGAGCTGCGTGGGCCGTAGGCCAGACAACCACAAAACCGAATAAAAGTATGTACCTATATTGCTGCAGATACCAATAAGTTTAACATTCAAACAAATTCTTTTTCAATACCTGTACAAAATTAAAGAATTATCGCTTTATTTTAGAAAAAAATAATAATGATAATATTCAGGGTGTCTAGCAAACTGAAAATTTTAAATTCCCGGCAAATTCCCGGATTTCCCGGATCTTAGAGTGCAATTTTCCCGGATTTTCAAAAATGAAAAATTGTAGATTACAATTTTGAAATAATATATTATAAATTATTTAAGTAGCTTTTTTTAATGTTTTTGTTATAGGGTGAGTGCGTTAGTTGCTGCGGATGCTTCAGTTGCTGCGGTTTTCAGAAAAATATCACTAATTTCTATTTAAGAATATGTACCTATTTTAAAATGTGTGATAAAATTATTCTAACCTTTACTTAATACAATTCCACCAAAAATCTTATTTTAACTATTATTAATTAATAATTATTTAAGTTTAAATTATTGTTCCCGCAGCAACTAAAGCAAACATTTGGTTTGTATGTGCTCTAGTTGCTGCGGGAAATCTAACCTCCAATTACACGTTATTCTGGCCGCAGCAACTAACACACATCAACTGACTCAAACCCGCAGCAATAGATGCATTTGATTTTATTTTTAATTTCTTAATTTTGTTCAAATATACAATTTTTATGGGGTTTTGATGTTTGAATAAATATCTAAATAACACAAACTACTTATTTCATAAGTGGTAAATTCATTGTTATCAATAAAAAAGCGGTATTTTTTTATAAAAAGGAGTCTCGGCTGAGAGCCCGCAGCAACTGACACATTTACCCTATTTCATATTGTTACATAAGAAATTGGTTTCAAATATTAAAAATAATTTATTAAAAATTATTTTTTTAACCTTTTAAAATCTTTAAAGTACACTATTTTATATTTTCACGACATTTCCAAAAAATTCCCGGATATATTTACAAATTCCCGGCAAATTCCCGGATTTTTTCACGAAATATTAAATTCCCGGCAATTTCCCGGATATCCCGGATTTCCCGGATCGCTAGACACCCTGATATTGTTCGAAAAATTTTACCCTTAAGAAATTGGTTTCAAATATTAAAAATAATTTATTAAAAATTATTTTTTTAACCTTTTAAAATCTTTAAAGTAGGGGAGAGTGGCCATCAATGTACCAGTTTTTTCAATGAACCATTTCATTTTTCTCAGAAACAATTAAATAAAAATTCTCCTAATTTTAAATATAAATGAAGTTTGCGTAAACACACTACGTCCATAAATTTGAGACGTGTGGATTTATTCTTTACAGAGAAAACTGAAAAAAACTGTTTTTGATGCACTGAAGAAAAAATTTACCTAAAATACAAACACATTTTTTAATTGAAATAAGGCAATTTAAAAATAAATGTACTTACGATTTATTTTGTTTTGGGCCTTAACTACAATATTCTAATGAGATAAAGATTTTGAAATATTGGATTAAGTTATAAAAAACCATTTTTGTTGTAAATGTCATGTTGATTCAATGTACCGGGGAACAATGAACCACCTGGAATTTCAGTGTATTTTCGATTTCCAGAGTGGTATGCCTGATTATAAAACTAGTCATGCGTACAGCATGTTACAGCGATTGTTATCAGTACTTTTCTCAACATAGCAAAACTAAAATGCCATTTTAGCTAGTTAACTTAAATTTGAGGTATATTTATGTTATACATTATCAATTAAAAAGTGTAAAGTAATAATTTTTTATAGTATTTGATAGAAAATAAGTTTTTTTACAAAGTGAAAATTGCAATATTATTATTGTTGAACATTTTTAGTGTTTTAATAGAGGTGGTTCATTGTCTACCCAGGTTGTTGAAAATGAAAATAGCTTGTTAGTTTAGAAAGATCCTAAATTTTATTATTTAATCAAAATAAATCATGTATAATATGTGTGCATTACCTAGAGAAGTGTTGTAGTTTTATATTGATGCAAAGAAATGTTTGAAATTGGGAAATTGAATAAGTACTATGACCTTGAAAAAAACCCGGTTCATTGATGGCCACTCTCCCCTACACTATTTACAAATTCCCGGCAAATTCCCGGATTTTTTCACGAAATATTAAATTCCCGGCAATTTCCCGGATATCCCGGATTTCCCGGATCGCTAGACACCCTGATATTGTTCGAAAAATTTTACCCTTATGAATATAAACAAATTGGAGCAAGTAAAATCTAGGGTTCCGTATACAAAACAAAGATATTTATAGTACATGGACATGATAATTCCATATCTATAGCTTTTATCTAAAATCAAAAAACTAAAATTTTTCTGTCATCAGCGCGTGAGTCTGGCTAGTAATTGAGGGAAGGGTTTTAAAAAAATTAAAATATGATTTTTTGGCAGAGTTTTATGCAAAAAGTACTAATTTTCTATTAAATTTTGACTATATATATATATATATATCTTTGTAAAATTGGTTCTGATTAAAAGAAAAAAATCCTTCATTCAATCTCTAGTCAATAATATTGACAAGAAGTGTACTAAATTTCAAGAAGATCTGTACGTTTTTAAGAAACCGTGTTCACCGTCTTTAAAAACCTATAGTTTAGCGAAAAAAGCAATTATAGTTAGTGTTCAAAAAGTATGAGTTTTCAGGATTTTGGCGGAATTTTTGTTAGCCCTGAAAAACAATCAATTGACACTTTCTGATAGGAAATATGAAATGATATTTTCAAAATTTAGAGTGATAGGCACCTTAAATTTCAATTTCAAAATATTGTGCGCCAGACGAATATATAATGAGAGAAAATTCCAAACTCTCTTTTTCTCTTTCTCTCTTTCCCCTAAAGTTTTAATCAGATTAACTTAAAACTTGGGGAAAATATTCTTGACATGTTATACTATCAGATAAAATGTTTTTTAAAAAATCGGTTTTTTAAAGTTTCAAAACCCAAGTAAATTTTTTCGACCTTTTTTTTTCTTCGCGGACCTCAAAAACATAAATATGATGTGTTATATTTTTTAATTTTGATCATATAAAAAGCATGTGACAAAGGCGAAGATATGTTTTCAAGAAGCAACGCCAAAACAAACTAAACTTCAAGTTGGAATGAATTTTGTTTTGTCCTCTTATTTAGCATGTACAAAAACAAAACTTGTTCTTTTTTATTGTCGCTTGCAAGACAAAACAAAAGTATGCTCTCATTTGCTTCTTAAAATAGAAACTTATGTTCCTTAAATTTAGTTGTTGTTTTGTTTATTAATAATAAGAATATTTTCTACCTTCAAAGTTATACAACTATTAGGAGAAGAAACGATTTTGTAGAGTTTAATTATTTAGAATATTTTATACTTTCTTTATGATGAAACATAATAGAAAAAACTTTGAAAATTAGTTCTGGGGAACTTAAGGAGGTTCTATGGTATGACGGTACTAGTCAAAACAGAGACCATTATTTTGAGGTTAGGTTTAAATTTAATTTTACGAATATATAATTTAACAATTGTATTTATTAACTTTATTTACATTATTTACTTTTTAAAAATGACTGTTTTTCATGTGTGATCAAAATTATCATTTTAAAATGTCAGAACGTCTGAACTGTATCGTGTAAAACGTAAAATATTTGTACAAATTAATTTATTGCAACTCTCACAGGTACATAATGACACTTTTTTCATCAGATATTTAATCCTTATACATCTGTGATGTATTAAAAAAAGTTTCATTAATTTGGTAATGCTAAATACTTTGTGGCAAATAAATATATATGAAAAACTACTGATTTCCCATAAGACTCAATGCTAAATGTTCAAAAATATTAAAAAACAAAAACGCTTATAACTTTTTTCACAAGTACATTGAAGTCTCAAAATTTTAACTGCATCATTATAAAACCTTTGTCTATCAGTGAACCAAATTTAATGAAAATGGTAATGTTAATTCTCTTTACGATAGAACCTCCTTAATATTCTCCTTCAATTTTATAGGGGAGAGTAGTCAGAGTTGGACAGTGGTCAGAGTTGAATCATCGCGTTTATTTTGTTTTATTACAGTAGATCCATATGTCGTTGTGTGTAAATACTTGTTAGCAATGCCAGCAAACTTTTTACATGGATTGCAGTGAAGTGCGCGAACTATATAGACGTATTAAGCGAGTCTGTGTTATACGCTCACCAAAAAACGTTTTTGTAGTTTCAAAATTAGATAATCAAATGTAGCAGAAATATACCAAAGACAAATTAAGTTGACTAAAATTGTTCATTAAGATGTTATAAGAAAATGTGGAACGTAATTTGGTGTTTGTATAAAGCGTTCATGGTGTGTGTCTGATATGAAGCTAAACGACGCTTGAGTCAAGGTTGGTACACCCAAAATATTGCAATTCTGAAGCATTTTTGCAATCAAAATGAATTCGTTAACTTAAAAAGGTGTCAAAAACTTCATTTCTATTGCAAAGAAAGAAAATTCAAATTTTTGGTAATACTTTTTCACTTTCAGATCAATTTCGCTATACAAGAGGAAATATGATTTATTTCAATTTCATGTTTCCTTTTGTCATTTCCAAATGTATTTGAGTGCCATTCTATCATGCGAAGGTAAAGATATTGTCATTTTCAATCATTTATCTTCATATTTCATTGATTTTCTACAGTGACCCAACTCTGACTACCATGTTCAACTTTGACTACCTTTTTTTTTTTTTTTTTTAATTGCCTATAACTTTGAAACTTTTGGTCCAAATTTTTTGCAATGTTTAGCAAAAACATTGCATTTTAGTAGAACTTTCCAATAATATAAGAGACATCGAAAAATTCGGCCTACAGAAGAAGTTATATAGAAAAGTCAAAACTATATCCAACTCTGACTACTCTCCCCTAATTATTGTTTAATTTTTTCAATAATTTTGTTCTATTATCAATTATTCTCGCCATTTTTCGAACTTTTTTTTCTATTGTTAAGTATTTTTCTTAATGTTTAATTATTTTAGTCATTTAGTAATTTTTCTTTTAATTATCAATTATTTTCTTACAATTTCAATTTAATTTTTTAATCTTTAATTTGTTTCTTCAATATTTAATATTTTCTGGAATTATTATTTTCGTCATTTTTCGATTATTTCTTTCAATTATTAATTATTTTCTACAATTTTCAATTGTTTTCTACATATTTTTCAATTTACAATTATTTTTTTTTAATTTTATGTTATTTTTTAATTTATGAAATTTTAATTATTTTCTTCACTTCTCAATTATTATTTTCAATTTGAAATTGCAGTTTTCAATTTTAAATTATTTTATTCAATAATCAATAATTCTCACCTTTTTTTATTATCAATTATTTTTTCAAATTTGAATTTAATGTTTTAATTTTTAACTTATTTCTTCATTTTTTTATTATTTTCTTCAAATTTGAATACCATTCTTCAGTTTTCAATTATTTTCTTCTATATTCCATAATTCTCAGCTTTTTTAATAACTTTTTTCAGTTTTTAATTATATTCTTCAAATTTCAATTTAAAATTTTTAAATTTAACTGGTAATACAATTGGGGGGAATTTTTGGATTTAGTTTCTTAAAGCGATTTTAATTATAATCTATCTGTTGCGAGCGACATACTTATAACTGCAGATCCATATCATTCTCCTTTGTTGCTCAATATTATTTCACATTCTACTATCAAATCACGTAATTATTTGCCGACACCTCCCCGCTTTGATTGTGATTTTAAAAATGCAAATTTTATAGAAATTGACAACTTCTTAAATAATTTTGACTGGAGGTCTATTTCAGTGTCGTCTTATGTACATAATGATGTTGCAATTTTTTTATGGTTATTTGTATCGAGCAATTGATTTATTTGTGCCTCTCAAAGCTGTTCGAGACTTTAATTATAACTTTAATATTATTATTATTATTGTTACCTCGGCATCGATTGGTTATTGTTTGTTATTATTTATTTGTTAGATCATGCTATATAAATTTTTATTGTTCATTTTTATTATTAGTACTTATGGTACAAAAGGGCTTTTATTCGTTATTTTATTATGCCCGTTTATGTATTAAATAAATAAATAAATTTCATTCTTTTATTTTCAATTTTTTTCGATTTTCAATCTAGTTGTTTAATTTGTAATTATTTCCAACAATTATTCATATAATTTCCTTAATTTCTTTATTTAATATTTCTTCTTGAATTTTTTCAATTATTTTTTTCAGTTGTCTATTAATCTAATCATTTGTCGAATTTTGTTTTTAATTGTCAATTTTTTTTATGAGTTTTCAGATATTTATTTTCTTCAGTTTTTCAATTAGTCTCGTCATTTTTCAATTATTTCTTACAATTATTAATAATTTTCTTCAATTTTCAATTGTTTTCCGAAATTTTTCAATTATTCCCTACAATTTTTTCAATTTTTAGTTATTCTCTTAAAATTCTATAATTATTCTTTGGTTTTTTGAATTTTTTTTTTTTTTTTTGTATTAATTTAGCCATTTTTTGAATTTGATTTTCAATTGTATGTTATTTTCGTAATTTTTCAGATATTTTCAGGCCCGGATTTACCAAACATGGGGCCATAGGTAGACGCTGGTGGGGGCCTATGCAATAAGGAATGGATTTTTCCGAAATTTACTCAAGTCGAAAAATCAGTTTCAAAACTTGACACTTTTTTAATGAGCGGGCTTTTTGAATTTCTAAAAACTTACAATTATTCTATAAAAGTCCCAGTAAGAAGAGAGGAATTGAAAAGTATTAGAATTTGTTAATACTTTTGAATACCTTTTTTGTCCAATACATGTGTATCCGGCGATAGCATCTACTTTTATTCAAAAATCAATACTTATTAATACACGTTTCTAAATATTTTTCAATCAAAATAAATGCATTTATAATAAGAAAAATAAAATTATTCTTTTGTAATATCCACAGTTAAGATTAATTGAATCCAAGTAAATCCCTTTATAATGAAAAAAAGGTATATTTTGGAATACCTACAGTTCAGATTCATGTTACCTATATAAATAATCAGTATAGTAAATGTCATACTAAACAATATTCAAATATTTGTTTTCTTTAAATCAAATGTAAGGTAAAAAACAATTTCTTAAATAAGTAACTATGCTTTCTCAATTTGTTTAGATTAATTTTATTGAAATCAAATATGAAGAAATAATGTTATACAAATGTAAAGAACTGTATATGTACTATATAAAGTGGGTATTCAAAAATATTCATTTTATTTGAATTTTATTTTCATTATAAAGAGATTCATTTGGATTCAATAATCTGAACTGTGGGTATTAAAATATATACATTTTATTTTTTCGTTATAAAGGGATTCATTTGGATTGTAAAATATTAAAAAACGTATTAGTAAAAATTGACTTTTCGATAAAAGTTGGTGGTATTACCGTATTCGAATAGATTGAACAAAAAAGGTATTAAAAAAGATTGAACAGTTTTCCTTTTTCTTCGAAAATCATAAAATTTCAATATTTTTTAATTTTCTCTTTTTCATGCTGGGTTTTTTTCAGATTTTTAAATGCCTAAAAATATTTTTCGAAGTTCTTTTTGTGTGAAATATTATAGCTGGTGGGGGCCCTTTTTGGTGGGGGCCCCTAGGCAGTTGCCTAGTTTGCCTACATATAAATCCGGCCCTGGATATTTTCTTCAATTTTGTAATTATTCTCGTAATTTTAATTATTTATTGCATTTGCAGAAATTTCTAGTTTTAAATGATCATTGCTACTTATTTTATATTTGGTCACGGAATTTGATGAAAAAAGGTCTGGAAAACCTGGAAAAGTCATGGAATTTTGTAATTTTGAAAACGTAGCAACTGTGTTTTTTTTTGTATTAAGAAAATAGTTGATACACCTAAAAGGGAATGCACCACTATACATCAGGGTAACAACCTAACATCCTCAACCTCTTTTCTCAATTAAATTATCATTATATTAAGTTAAACAAATTTATGATAAGAATTGAAGTAATGTTTACTGATGAATTGTGCAAAACTGAAATTTGATTTTGTAGAAGTGGCACGTGTGGTGAAGAGGCATGTCATTGATCCTGGGTCGGTAACCCTACAGTGATGACCTTCCATACGCGCAATATTTCTTGTCGCTTCCGCGCGATCCTTGAACTGCTTACAGAATTGTTGAGAATTCCGGTGAGACAGGGTCACGATGCGATGGCGACGCTCTCGAGTTGATATTCCATCGACAGAGAGGTCGCCAAATCGCGTGGTAATGACCGGCTGTTTTAGGGTTATCTGCCAGCAGGTGGAAGCCACGCCACACTAGACAGTGCCAGTGTTGGTCTCGATGGCGCTGGACCCACAAAAGCGGTATAATAGCATTATACACTCGGCAAGAAGGATGAGTACAACGGTGCGTTGTCGGCGGACTTGCGGGGTAAGCTGTTTCCATAAGATAAAAATAGATATTACGAGTTAAGCGCGGCGCCAAGATTGCGGGATATCGCGACAATTACGTCATCGGTAGTAGCGCAAACGGCTGGAGCAAGGACGCTTGTCGCGTCGTCTTTGGCGCCTTCTTCGTCCTCTGTCGTCTATATTACCGATCTTTGACGTTGCGTTGCGTTCTTTCATACCTCACGATCGTCGCGTCGCTAAACTGCTTATTTACAAGAAACGAAATTCGACGCCGCGCCGCGACAGTGTCGAGATCGTTGTCGCAAAATTATTGTTATTATATTATTGTTGTCGGCATGTGCTCACGTGTTTACTTCAAGACATATATAAGATTTTAAGGATGTAAACATCTTAACTAATCGAGCATGTTTCTATGATATAGAGAACTTAAAGATTAGATGAAGAAGGCGGCTTATCATGTTTTCCAATGCTCAGCACATCATCAAATTCTATTTTATTGTGTACGCACGTATCAACTTCATCATGGTTCATTTACAGAAATCACGCAGTGATGTTATTAAAAATTAAATCTCCTTCAAAAATATAAGTTCTTTTTTCATTTTATTCTTTTTGATAGCAAACAAAAAAAACAAGTTTCTTATTTTAACACACACACACCGCTTTCATCACTTTTAAGATATTTTCGGGTAATTTAAATTTCAACCAATCGCAGGGAACTTCTTATACGTATACTTCTAACTAATAAAAGAATTTAAAATTACTGTAAGACGTTTTCTAAATGTCATTTTATTCATTCTTTATGTTGCTACCCGCTGGAGAAAACTTTCGTGGCGCTGTAGGTATCAGTCTTAACTTCCAGGAACCTAGAGTGACGCTAGACATATATGTAACGCACTTCCAAGCTAGCGACTAGCCTGGAAACTAAATTGGCGCCAGTCTCGCGAATATTAGATTGTATTTTGAGATGATATTTTTGTGAATTGACAATCCGCTAGCTAGCAGTCGGTGTAGGAGTTAGTCTGGTGCCACACTCTAATAAAAACAAGTGTCTCGCAAGTGTCTTAAACTAAGACATTTATGTGTCTTTATTATATCTAAGACGCAATAAAAGACTTAAAATGAGACATTTTTTGATCTAGCAGATTCGAATATAGCGCCATGGCTAGGTCTAGATAGAATTGCAAAACTATATATGCTGCCAGCTTTGGTGCTACAGTTGTGTCTAGTTTTAGACTCGCAATTTCTACACGGGTATAACTCTAAATAAGAAAATCTGTAAGATGTAGTCTGTTTTCTACTTCAACAAGATTTAAAGCATCAGTGTGTCTCGGGGGAAAAGAGATTCCTATATGTTTGAATGATATGTCTCTTCACCTACACGCCACTATTGTGGCGAAAATGTAAATCACCCAGTGGGCACACATCTCCAAAAGACGTCTTAATCTTTTGGACATGAAAGCCGACATAGAGACCTCTTCTGGACATGTGTGCCCACTGGATACTGAATTAATTTTTGAATTGTTCAAATTAACGTGTACTTCTATTCAGTTATTACTATCGCAAAGCACTTGGTAGCATGTGTTTAATATGTTGTTTAGAAAAGTGATATTACCTCAGTTATAAAAAGTGTTTAAGACATAAGGAAGAAATGCCTATAGTTTGTGTTGAATAAAAGGACTGCAATTCAGGCTGTCTTTTAGAGTAAAAAAAGGCAACCGTTTGAGTTTAACCCATTAACGCCCAAGAGGACACCAATTTCATCAAAATTTTAAGGCTGTTTCTTGGCTATAAAAAAATATTCTAAAAATTTACAAGAAACCATTTTCAACGTAAAATTTATCGCTCTTTCAGATTCTGTTATCAAAATTTGTTTATAACAAACATGTTAAAAGTTATAAACAATTATTTAACGAAAAAACACGATTTTTTCTCCAAAAAAAAATTTTAATCAATATTTTCATGGAGAAATGACTTTTTTTTGTAAAATATTAGCCTAGTGTACAAAATCTTTAAAAATAGGCCGAACTTGATAAAACTTGGTACCCGTGGGTTTTAGAATCCCTGAGTACGAATCTGAAGTCATTTTTCAAAAATCCAAAATGGCGGATCCAATATGGCGAACGAAAATTCAATTTTTTATTTAATTTTCACGAAACTTGGTACACATGGGTTTTTGGGGACTCTGATAACGAATCTGAAGTCATTTTTCCAAAATTCAAGATGGCGGATTCAAAATAGCGGGAAAAAAATAAAAAATTTCAATTTAATTTCATGAAACTTGGTATATAGGGCTGTTTGGGGTCTCCGATTGCAAATCTGAAATCATTTTTTAATAATTCAAATTATCATTATGTTCGGTTATTACATCTGAATATTTTTTGGGTACCCAGAAAATAATTTCCACCTGTTACTCAGGCAGTAAAAAAATTTAAAGTCAAGAAAGTAAGTGAAATTAATAAGGGATGAAAATGTCCGTTATATTTAGTCAACCATATTAAATTTTAAAAAAACATTATTCGGTTCTTCAAAGTAAATTTTAATCTTATGTATACCAATTTTGGAGCGCAGGTTCATTCGGTTGACCAAGATCGCCTCTTATGTACCAAGTTTCATGAAATTAAATTGAATTTTTTCATTTTTGACCGACATATTGGATCCGCCATTTTGGATTTCTGAAAAATGACTTTAGATTCGTACTCAGGGACCCCAAAAACCCACGGGTACCAAGTTTTATCAAGTTTGGCCTATTTTTAAAGATTTTGTACACTAGGCTAATATTTTAGAAAAAAGTCACTTCAGTCGCCTTATTGGAGCCGCCATCTTATATTTTCGTATATGTTTTTATGAATATCTACAGCTGAGAACTTAAAGACACGATATTTTGATGCTTTAACTTAATCTCTTTTTTTGTTCTACATGAAAATATTGATTAAAAAATCTTTTTTTTTTTTTGAAATCGTGTTTTTTGTTAAATAAGTGTTTATAACTTTTAACAAATTTGTTATAAACAAATTTTTATAACAGAATCTAAAAGAGCGATAAATTTTACGTTAAAAATGGTTTGTTTTAAATTTTTAGAGAATTTTTTTATTGCCAAGAAATAGCCTTAAAATTTTGATAAAATTTGTGTCCTTTTGGGCGTTAATGGGTTAAAAGTTTGATTTAAGTAATTGGCATTTGGGATTTTTTAAAAATCGAATTACTTGTAATTATTGAAAGCTTAAATTATTTTCTACTTCCTTTCTATCCAAGATATATAGATCGCATTTGGACTATTTAAAATCCAATTTTCTTTTTCTCACTTTATAACTTTAATTAATTTTTTCATAAATTTTTTCCATCATTCAAAATTTTTTACATTTCTTTCAAATTTTATAGATTTTTTTAATTTTCTTCTTTTTAGGCTTTGGGCAAATTTTTCAGTTCCTTTTGTATAATTTTGTTTTTAAAACTTTTAGAAAAATTTATTTATTTTCACATTTTAATTGGTAAAAGTAAAACTTTAAGTTTATCGTGGATTTTCTTATTTATTTTCTTTATTTAAAAAAATGCATAAAATAACTATGTATAGGCTGATTTTTAAACCGCGTGAGGTCTCCTTATCCTACTTCGTGGTGCCTGTAAAAAAGTTTGATATTCTATCACCTTCAAAAGTTCGAAAGAAATTCGTGTTCCCTAGTAGAAAATATACTGCTGTCAATTATATTTATTTAATCCAAAATAATAATATTATTTGAAATAAATAATCATTTTTTAAATCCAATCTAGTGATAATTGGTTTAAATGTAAATATTTATTCCAATATTTTGAATGTGCTAAATTCGACTATTAAACAATAATAATAAAAAAAAATTTATCCTTCTGAATACTCTTTAAAATATTACAATTTATGATTAAAATGTTGATATTGTTATTCATCGACGTTACTTCCGTAAGTCATTGGCCCATAATGGCAAAGATAAAAATATAATTAAAACTAAGTATAGACAAATGTAATTTTAGACAATAACTGTATACGTATAACGCAAGTAAGTATCCTTGTATGTATATTATCAGAAAAATAGTTGCATGCACATATTAAAATTCAATGCATATCAAACTGTAAAAGACCATTTGTTAGTTAACCATGAATTTTATTGTAGAATGTATTCAGAAAAAAGAGAAAATATTTTTATTACAGTAAAAAAATTAGAGACTTTTTTGACAGTCAATATTATTTTGAAAAAAGAAAAAAATGATCCAAGGAAGATCAGGTGAATAAAAAATTCAAATTTTTATTCTTGAGTCAAATATGCGACGTTTCGTCGACACAGGTTTGTCGACCTCGTCAGGCTAAAAAGTTAAAACATGAATAGTTTTAACTAGTCAATTAAAATATAAAATGATTTGAAGATAGCTAAGTTTTATCATTGTCGAAACGACGTTTTCACGGCAATAATAGTCAATAGTTATAAATTATTTTATACAAATGATTACATTGCAAAAAGAAGTACCTTAAATGTAAGTACTAGATTACCTCTAGCTTCTTAAAAAATATCCCCTAACTTTTTCCTGACCTTCCCTGACCTATTTTCTCCAATTTTTTTGTTTTGTTTTAAAAATATTAGTATACTAAAATAAGAAGAATTATACTAAATATTAACAAATTCAAAGAATTTGTATTATAAATAATACTGGCTCAGTCCAGCTGAACCGTGTCAACAAAATTCCATTGATTTTCTGAAATGTTAAAACTTTCATGAAAATCTGTAGTTCACAACATAACAAAAAAACACTTTTAACCGTTTTTTTAAATTCCATATCTTTGTTGGTTTTTTTTGCATTAACAAATTTTAGCAACATTTTAAACAAATATTAATAACTCAACAGTGGTTTGCAATAAATTAATGAAACTTATGTGGATAATCTAAAAATGTTCACTCTTTTTAACGAAAACAATTGCAAAATTTTAATATAAAAAATTACATATTTTTAATAACAATTTTATAAACAATTTGAAATATTTAAGTGTTCTACCCCTACGGTTGAGATGAAACTCATAGAAAATGTACACAGAGATGTCTTCTTTAAGTTTCTAAAAAAAAAAATTGGTATTTTCAATAAGAAGTGTAGATAATATATTTATTTTCTCTTCGCGCGCCAACCGTTACGCTGCGAGAAGCTCCGGTGCACTGTGGTCAGAATCTGCAATTTACTGTTCAAAAAAGGCTACAGCCTCCAAATTTTAACGAAATTGGTTGACTCTTGATTTAAAACACTCAGGAATAAATTCTTAACAACTTTAAGGAAGCAGTTTTTTAAATTTATGTTTTTATAATTATTATTTTAATGTTAATAACAAAATAATGACAAAGTTTTTAGTATATCTTCATTTTATCAAATAAAAGTCGTCTTTATGCTGAATATCATTTAAATCGGCTGACTATCGATCTTTAAAAGGCAAAAAATAAAGTTTAAATGAATAAAAAAATTGTTTATTTAGTAAATAAATATTTTATTTCATTTAAGTTAACAAAAGAATAACGCGCATTTTTATGGTTGAAATAAATTAGTTTTTTTGCATTTATTTTAGTATTTAGTTACAATTGACAATTATACATTAATATATAGTTTAAAAAGTGTTGTTTGTCATTATTATAAACAAATTAAGTTAACAAATGATCAGCTCACTTCTTTTTCTGTCGAAACTAAATCGATTTTTTTCTTAAATTTTTATAATTTTTTTAACAGTAACATTTCTTTTTGACTAGTTTAAAAATTGCTTTTTATCATTGTTATAAACAAATTTAATTAAAAAATGAATAGCACGAAAATCAAACTTATTAAAACTAGAAAAAGGTATTCAGTTTCGACAGAAAAAGAAGTGAGCTGATCATTTGTTAATTTAATTTGTTTATAATAATGACAAACAACACTTTTTAAACTATATATTAATGTATAATTGTCAATTGTAACTAAATACTAAAATAAATGCAAAAAAACTAATTTATTTCAACTATAAAAATGCGCGTTATTCTTTTGTTAACTTAAATGAAATAAAATATTTATTAACTAAATAAAAAATTTTTTTATTCATTTAAACTTTATTTTTTGCCTTTTAAAGATCGATAGTCAGCCGATTTAAATGATATTCAGCATAAAGACGACTTTTATTTGATAAAATGAAGATATACTAAAAACTTTGTCATTATTTTGTTATTAACATTAAAATAATAATAATAAAAACATAAATTTAAAAAACTGCTTCCTTAAAGTTGTTAAGAATTTATTCCTGAGTGTTTTAAATCAAGAGTCAACCAATTTCGTTAAAATTTGGAGGCTGTAGCCTTTTTTGAACAGTAAAGTGCAGATTCTGACCACAGTGCACCGGAGCTTCTCGCAGCGTAACTGTTGGCGCGCGAAGAGAAAATAAATATATTATCTACACTTCTTATTGAAAATACCAATTTTTTTTTTTAGAAACTTAAAGAAGACATCTCTGTGTACATTTTCTATGAGTTTCATCTCAACCGTAGGGGTAGAACACTTAAATATTTCAAATTGTTTATAAAATTGTTATTAAAAATATGTAATTTTTTATATTAAAATTTTGCAATTATTTTCGTTAAAAAGAGTGAACATTTTTAGATTATCCACATAAGTTTCATTAATTTATTGCAAACCACTGTTGAGTTATTAATATTTGTTTAAAATGTTGCTAAAATTTGTTAATGCAAAAAAAACCAACAAAGATATGGAATTTAAAAAAACGGTTAAAAGTGTTTTTTTGTTATGTTGTGAACTACAGATTTTCATGAAAGTTTTAACATTTCAGAAAATCAATGGAATTTTGTTGACACGGTTCAGCTGGACTGAGCCTACTCTATAAATTTGAATTAGAGACTTTCCACTAATGAATTAGAATTACAGAAAAATCTGTTGCTATTAAATAGTTAATATTTTACTCATATTTAATAGAAAACTATACTAATTAATTGTAGAAAACAACTAATTTAAAATTGAAAAATCTACTAATTCAAAAAGTGAATTTTAATGCTTCAATTAATAGATATTTACTTTCAAATTAATAGTTTTCTACTAAATATTAGTGAAATATTCACTATTTAATAGTAACCGATTTTTCTCTAATTCATTAGTGGAAAATCACGAATTTAGACTTGGAGGGTATATTCCTTGAATTTATTTGACATTTGCTTAACAATACAAGGAAACATTCTTTAAGATAAAAGTAAAAAATTTTTATTTTTAAATTATGTATTAGTCATAGGAGAAAAGAGAGGGGAAGGAGGTTGTAAATGAATTTGTTATGACTTGTAACATAGGGACAGGGAGAAATTCAAAATTGACGAAAAGTGTTTTACATGTAATTTGTGGATGGTCCCTAATGATAAATCAACATTAGAAAAAAACAGTTGATAAAAGTTTATGTATACCTAAATTAATTTTTTTATTAATTTATTTTTTTACCAAACAGGAGAAATTTAACTTGTAAATAATATAGATAGAAAAAATTTGATTTAATTTATAGAACATTTGAAAATAAAAATGAAATTACATTGTTAATTATGAAATAATAAAAATTGTTTTAAACTGAAATTTATAAAATGTAGGAAAAGCAATGAGAACGAGTGCAAGTATGCGAATGTGTTTTCCTGGTAAGGTCAAACACCCTGAGCTTTTAGATAAGGTTCTCAACCTTGGCACGATCGAGTTGTAAGTGAGACATAGGTACACTAATACACACAGGCATGCATTGTACACACTTACACAATAAAAAAAGTATCTAACAATATAGTAGCAATTGCAATTGTAATCAATTTAAAAAGTGGTCGTAGAAAAGATTTTTTTTATAGAAAGTCACCCGATCGATTTAGAAACAAAGCAGCAAATAAAGCAAAACTAATCTTAATCCACAATTTACTACAAAACAATTGTAAAACTACAGAATATATTGATAAACTACACATACTATAAGTAAATTTTTAAAAAATTATTTTTCCCTCCAAACAAGAGAATTTTTTTTTCTAGCATGCCTATCTCTCTAAATTTGAAACGGCAAAACTTCGCTATTCTCTTAGGGAATAGTAGCTGATTGAATCAGTGACTCCCTCTTATTTCGCTGATAACTAAAAGCAAAGATATAATATCTTTATCAAAAGCTAATCTTTAAACGACCATTATTGGTGAGCTATATGCGACTTTAATCACTTAGTATAACGTTTAATCAGATTTGGCGAAACCGACAACCATTACTGCAAAAAAGCAGTAGCGTTCTAAGCATGAACTTCGATGTAAAAAATTCAATTTTTTATGATAAATTAAAATTGTAATTAACCCTTAAAAATGTAGTAAAAGATTCTTAAAATATAAGGTAAGGATTCGAGGTAATTTTCTGTTAATATATACATGTAAATCATTTTGGAAAGAATAAAACTTCAGTAGGTCAGTGTTTGCGCTTATCGCTTTGTCGCATAAGTCAACTTAAAGGAAATGTTAATATCGGTAATGAACTGTGCATATATAGTGACTGTGGTAAAAGTTGTAAAATCTTAAGTTTGGTTGTACAAAAGCTTGATGGCGTCAAGCATGACCTCTGTCCTTCAAACGGCCTTTCTATATACATAAGAACTCTCTCCTTAGATATCGAGTGCGTTTCATTATACCTTTTATACCTAAATACAATAGTATATAGGTGTGTACACGCGAAACACCAACGAGTATATAAGGTATATAATACCAATCGCACATCGCGCTCCTTCTGATATAATATAATATTATCCATCCATTACACACATATATATATATACAGAGCCGGCTTTAGGGTAGTGCGCGCCTGTGCGGCCGCACAAGGGCGCTTAAGTTTTAGGGGGTGCCATGATTTTCAAAGGGCGGTTCACAAAAATTCGATAACTAAAAAAAAAAGGTTAAAACTGATTTGAAGAAGGAAAAAAACCACTAAGGCCGGCACTGTATATATAGCTACCGACACATTTCAGTCTCCAAATCGTTAATGTCAAAACATAATTGATTTTTTCTCACAAAAAATTTCCTGCAATCAATTGTAATTGAAATGTCCGCTGTTATTTCTGTTAGAGAGTTAAAATTTAAAGTACTGAGAGGTTATGAGTTATCAATTATTAACAACATTTTGTTGATGTTTATTTAATATTTTGTTTAGTTTTAATTATTATTTCATGACTTTTGAATCAGTAGAAGATGCTAATTTTAAAAATGACTCAACTGCAGTTGAATAAATTCTTTAGTACACAAATTACGTAAGCCATTTTTTAAAAATTTTTTACCCCCTCCCACCCCATTGTAAGACACCGTAAGATTTTTATTGACCCCCCTCCTTACCCCTGAAATCTTACTAAGATATATTTTTTCTAAATTTTGGTCAAAAAAATTCTTTTACAAGCATTTTCTTAACCTAATTAAAGTAAAATTTTTATTAGATAAGATATTTACAGTATTTTTAAAAGTAGATAAGACAGATTATTAATTTACAGTAACTTTCATTACAGTCTTAAAGGCATACACTGGAAGAATTTAGTCAATTTCCAATGCATAAAAGGAAAATTTTCTAATAAAAAATGTAAATATTTCTATTCTGGATTGAAACTTTACTATCTTCGCTGGGAAAAATGTTCTTTTTGCACGATTATTACAGATTATTAGTTTCTATAGTAAAAATTAATGGATAAACTATAATACTTAATGTCTAAAGTATTAAAGTGTATAATTCAAATTTTGTTCAAAAAAAGTATTTTCTTATAATTAAAAAAATATTACATAAGATTTCGAAGGAACCCCCCTCCTCCCTATGTAAGATGCCATAAGATTTCATAAAACCATCCCCCATCCTCTAATGGCTTACGTAATTTGTGTACGGCCAATAGAAATATAATCGCACTACATGTGAGAATTGTATCTGCAAATGTTTACTTTTGCATATATTTTATTTGATATTTAAACTTTCAAGTTTATGAAAAACGTACGATATACAAAAGTAAAAAGAAAAATTTTAATTTTGTTATCCTGCGATAAGACATTGTTCATCTGCTATATATATTGAGGTTACGATCCTAATGTGTATAATATCTTTTTCTCACTCTAAATTTGAATCAGTGAGAGTTTACACTGAGAAAATTGATATTGGTAGATATTAAAATTTAACATCCAGATATTAAAACTTAGTATTTCGATATTCAAACTTAATATTCAGATATTAAAATTAATATTTTTTAATATCCAGGATAGTAAGTTTGACTATACATTTTTCTCAGTGTAGCCACTGATTTTAATCAATGAGATTTACACTGGTGGTTCATTGTAATATTCCAGAGAAAAATATTTTCTTAATTTAAATATTATAAGTATTTGTTTTAATGATTTTGATTGAATGAATAATTAAATTTAAGTTTAATTTCAATATATCAGAAGTATCTGAAGTTCTTATTGAAATGTATTTTATGTTTCAAGACAATTCTCTGTTTGTTTGATTAAAAACTAAATTTTGTTAATATTAAACAAAACTTGTGTTTATAAAGTCTTCATATTTAAAAGAGAAATATTGTAAGCTCGTTTTAAACTGATTTTTGTAGAACAATAAGTGCGCGTGGTTTCCAGTGATTACGCGTGCGTTTATCCATTTTTTGAACAAAATCAAATGAAATTGCGACTTTGTTTTTATTCAAGTGATTGTTTATTTGTGAAAATATTGTTTTTTTTTAATTTAAAAAGTCAAGTAAATCTGAAGTGATTGAAACTTTTGCATGCACAATTATTAACTTTACTAAAACATTGTCTTTTTTGTACACATTTTTTGTAAATTTGTAATTTGCTTCGGGTTTTCACAATTTGACACTTGAAATAACCTCAAACTATAAAAAATACTTTATATAATAACATTAAATAAATTTTTTCTCAATGAAATGTCACTGAAATCAGTGGCTAAATTCTCACTGATTCAAATTTAGAGAAAAAATGGGCTGAATATGAGTTGAGGTTTTTTCTGCGATATGGTCAAACCATGGGCATAGCTAAGGTTGTGATTACAATAAAACTACCTATAGATTTCTGACACATATGATTGTCCCATCATCTATTCTTAATGATTTTGAAAATAGTTGCTAACACGGTACTATGGAAGCTATTTTGAAAAATTCATTCTGGTTTGACAGTGCTGCCATGCATTATTTAGACGAAATTGTTTTGGTTTGATATAAAATGATATTGAAATCTCCCATCAAAAGAAATAATATCGAATTGATAATAAAAGTGTATAAAAAAAAAGTGTATAAAAGTGTATACGAGGTGGTATACGTGAAAAAAATTTATTGAAAAATTGATAAAAGTTAAAGGTTGTGTTTTTAATTCTCTACAATACAGTGTTTTTAATAAATTTCAATTTTTTCTACTCGTTTTTGAGCGTCGAACGAGTTATAGCAGAGAACTCTCAATTATGCTTTGAAATGCTTCAAGTTTTGCAAAAGAAAGGAAATGACGTTTCACCGAAAAAAATGAATAGGCGATTTGACTATGCTCCTAGTTACGAGAGGAGCCCACTAGGAATTCAGAGTCACATTAACTAGGATCCTGGATATCTTAACCAGAATTCCTAGTTAAAGTAACTCTGAATTCCTAGTGGGCTCCTCTCGTAACTAGGAGCATAGTCAAATCGCCTATTCATTTTTTTCGGTGTTCTAAAAGTACAAAAAGGGTTGGAAAAATGTTTATATACTTTATATGTTAAAAAATAAAAAATAATAAAACACGAGATATTTATCGCATTAATTGTACATGATTGCATCAACCATAAGAAGTATTCTCACGACCATGTTTACGTTTGTATCTTATCTAACTGTATATGGATGACAAAATCATAGACATATTTTTTACAATTTACAATGTATATAGCAACCTTAGATATGGGTCATATTTTTTAATTTAATATGGTTGAGGTAAGCAAACATTTGGTCGAGCATTTGGATGTATCAACCATCACTTGGAAGCTGTTTTATGGCAAAATTAAAAAATCCTATATCTCCTAAAAACTCTTTGTATAGTTTCCCAGATCTCGCTATCTATAACTTTTATAACAGGGCAGTGACATTAACAATCATGTGTATTATTTTTAAATCATTAAATATATATTCAATGTCAATAATTTAGATTGTAAAACTATACGCGACTGTTATTTATGCTGGTCATCAAAGTAAATTCAGGGATATATGCGGCATCGACATCAAGTTCAAAATTCAGGTCATTTGATATCATAATTTTCATTAATAAAGTTGGCAACATCATTGAAATTTGTCAATGCAATAAAATAAGTTGAATTTTGATGATATTTTTAAGTTCAAATTTTATCCGTAAAGCTCTGTGATGTCTCTGGATTTACTGCGATAGTAAAATTGCTTTTGTCAGTACAATTAAATCTTTCAACAAAATAAAATTAAACTATTTGTGAATTTACATGTGGATAAGATTATTTTATTTTAGGTAAGTAAAATATAACATAAAATCCTTTTTTAGAGTATGTAACCACAACGCACAACGAAGAAGTAAGATATGTAAAAGGTAAGATTTAGCATCTTCTTTCTACTGTCAGATGCTTGAGAGATAGAAAAGTTGAGAAGACGGTAAAGACGGAACTTTTCGTCGAGACCACTGACTATATAGAAATGTTACTATGTATTATTGTATTACGGTGATGGTGAGGAGCCCAGTAACATAAGTTCTTTGCTTTTATAAAATACGTGTTGACGCTTTGTAATGGCAAAATAAAAGATGGCCCGACGCCAGTGAAGGCGCCACATACCAGGCGCCGCCTAACCTCCCGCGGCCCCTCGAATCCCACTGATTTACCAGTCGGTTCCCCCCTTCAACCCGCTATCCTGTTCAACAACAAGAGGAGTGGGAGCTCTTGGAGGTTTTAAGACACTACACCTACATAGGCGCGCAGACACAGACACAAGAAGAAAGTGCGTGTCTGAATAAAATACGGACGATACGTACATTTCAGTATCCACGTGGGGAGATTCTGGTTCCTCCAGGCTCGACGAACTTAAATGCACAGCAGTCTTGACTGTTGACTGCTTTGGGCCAAACCAGCAGGATTCCAAAATCATCCTGCTGATTCACTTTATGTGCTTTATGCATGCTCCAAAGAATATCTCACTATATAGTTCATAATATTGTCTCTCACTTTTGCCCCCTTTCTGTCAAAGGGAAGTAGTTTCAATTCTATTTTACTTCTATTCTCGGTAATTATAGGGGAGAACGGGGCTACTTGACGCACTTTTCACTCTTAGTTGATTAACTCTGGCAATTTTTCAAAACTATATTGCACAGGAACCTTGCTTGACATTTCAGATTTGATTTTAAAAAAAGACAGTTTTAAAATATTCCTATTTTTGTTTTTACAACAGTTTATTTGAAGTAATTCAAAGTGCACCAACCAGTTCCGGCTCGGGGTTGGTTGGCGCAGATTAAGTATATTATATTGTTAAGATATTTTATAATGAAAATTAACTATTCAATAAAAAGTTATCTTACAAAAAAGTAAAAATAACAATAAGGTAAAAACTACAGATAAATCTATAATAAAATTTGTTTTAAAAACCCCAAAAAATTTACCCCCCGCTCTTATAATTTTCTTTCCTTAACAGTGTTTTTAATTATCGATACTAGGTAATACGATAATTTTAATGTAGGGGTAGGGGGTAACTACCCCGCCTAGAAAGATAATTTTTTTACCGTCTATTATTATTTTTGCAAAAATTCATGTTTTAGTCTAATGTGATACCCGTTCCCCATTAGACCATGTGATGCGCCAAGTAACGTAGCGTGTCAACCATAGTCAAATGTCTAATCTGATCACAGTATTTTTTTCAGTGTACCCAACTGAAAACTGATTGGGGAACGACGTACCAAATATGTACAAAATAAATCTCAAATTCATCCGAGGTATTACATACGTATGCGTATATAGTTGGTGAAAGATTACCCCACAAAATAGTGGGGTAATCTTATATTGTATATAAATATTTAACTATTTTAGTTACATTTTTTTATTCGTTTTATTAAGTCCAACAGTTTTACAACCAATGACAGGTCTACAAAAATAACAATATAATATAATTAAGATAAAACATAAGAAAGTAAGATTACGAGAAATCATAAGTAACTACTCTAATAGACTCTATACAATCATGAATAACATAAATAAATTCACTCATTGATATATTGAACAAGTAAACATTAAATCTTCTATTAAAGAATAGCGAATTATAATGTGCACACATTCTGTTTAAGAAAGAATATGTTAAATAATCCTTCCTAATAACCGAAAGATAAAAATAAATGCCTCGTCTTCTTTGAGAATAGTGAGGAATAAAGAACTGTAGTTACATAAAAACTGCAAATCAGTAATGCCCCTAATAATTTTAAATAAAAATATCAGATCATTTAACTTACGTCTTTCTTCCAAGGACACAAAATCAAATCTCGAACAAAGTAGATCTTAGTCAGTTCCCCTTTCAGGATATATACCATTTTCCTTAAAAGCAAGATATTTCAGAAATCTTTTTTGACACTTTTCAAGACTAATAAATTCAAAGATAGAAAGAAATTTAAGATACACAACCAGATTATCTTGCTTGCTAACCAATTTGGAACTATAGTTGGTAACAATTTTTGGGACGAAATTTCATGAGCATCAAGAAACACTAGTAACAATCGTTGATGATAACGTGCCCTCAACTGGTTCAACTTTTTCGAATCAGTCAATAATCTACACTACAATCAACTTCACGGAGGTCTGAGGGTCAGTTTTTAAGATCACTGAGTGTAAAGCAGTGTAAAGAGAATAAAAAAGACAGGAGCAGGAATGCCATTCGCAAGAACCGATCAGGACAGGACTCGGAAGATTATCCTCAATCGGGATGCTCTTAGGCTCTCGTCATTGGCGTAACTATCATCGCTTCGTGATATATTGCAATTTAATATCTCATTTCCTTGTTTTTTACAATAAATTCTAAAGAATTTTACCTTACTCAAATAGAAATTGTAAATGAATTCTGAAAATACGACTGTTTGAGTGGAGAAAATTTGTTCGTCTACATTTACTGTACCGTACAGTTTGAATGAACTCATTAACATTTAAACATTACCGATTGTTGAATGTATATAGCATTATCTAACTTTTAATTAAGAACTTTTTCTCCGTATGTATAAATTAGTTATTATTAAAAACAATACTTTAGTATAAGAGACGATAAGAAGGTAAAAAAATTAGTTAAATTTTACCAACAATCAATCAATAATATACAATGTGACGTGCTAAATTTAGAGATGATTATAGAGGGATCAATCCAATTTGAATAGATTACAATTTTTATAACTTAAAGTTTAAATAATTGAAACTTGTTTCCATTGAAATTTGGATTGATTTAAGTTTTAATGGATTAAATTGTTTATAAAGTGAAGTTTGGATTTATTGAAATTCAGATTAATTAAATTGTTAATCAATTGAAATTTAAGATTATATAGGCATGTATCATATACACGAGTTGTTTTCGACTAGGTATATTTTTTAACTTGTCAAGAAGCAGCAGGAAGTTCACCTTATTTGCGAAGGCGACATAATTTTTGCGGATGTTTCATCACTTTAGTCCAAGAAAAAATCTAGTTATCTATCATTATTTAGAAATGAAATGAAGGATCATATTGGCAGAATACGATGTCTAACATGCTTACTATATATACAATACATACATCCATATACCGACTGCAGCATATACTTAACGATAGTATACCATTTACCATGGAACAATACTTGTTGGCGCCACCTTCGTTACCATTACTTCACATGTGAAATAATGATTATTACGCAAATGAAGTAATGACCGCATTTGCGAAAAGTAACTGCACTTGCGACAAAAATAAAATATTTGTATTAATGCATTTATACTTGTTTCAAGTAGATTTATTCTATAGGTCCGATTTTAGCATTGGCTCAACTAACATTTTTTCTTGCACGTAAATAAAGTGTTCATTATTTCAAAAATTGAAAAAACCCATTATTCTTTAACCAAGTACTACATTTTTTGTAGCCTGTTGGTATTACTAAACGTAATAAATGATTCAAAAAAATCAAAATAAACTGTCTTGCTCTAGAATTATAATATTAAAAGTTTAGTAGGTAGTGGCAAATACTAGTTAAAAGAAGCACAAAGTCACTTGTTCCTTTTTCCCTTGAGAACTTTCTGTAACGCTACCTTGAACCTCAAAAACTTTACCACTCTTCAGTTCTGAATTAAAGTAAATATTAGTAATGTAATTAGTAAATATATGTATCGCTTATAAAACAGTGATTTTTAAGTTTGACTAATGAAACAGTAAAGATTTTAATTAACGTTTTCTACTTTAAATTTTGATTTTGCTTAGAAAGGTTGTAATTACCTCACCTTCCCCTATAAACAAAAAATGTTTTTTTTAACATTCAGAAAATTGGTCTATTACAAAAAATAGTAAAGAGCTTGTAACTAGATAAAGATCGCAGGTTGTGCGTGAACTTTACAGTAGATAATCGCTCCATCGCCAAGGCAATTAAAATACTCCAACGATGACGGTGATGACGATTGATGATGCGTGAAAGTCGTTTTCTCGGAAGCAAACGCGCAAAAGATAGTGCATGAGAATGCGAACTTTGACAGTTGTCGTGTATCGTCAATTTAGAAGAGAGCTATTTTGTAACAAGCGACACATGTAGGTTAATCAAACCTTTTCGAGTATCAATTACCGAATTTAGAGTTAATTCGATAATAATGAATTATGAATGTAGAGGTCATTGTTTCATAAACGCGTATAAACAAAATCCTATTAAAATTGCACCTACTACAGTAAACTCCTGGCAGTTTAAAACAATCTAAGAAAAACCTAACCTTAACGTAATTAAGTCCCTTCCTGATGTATTAGAGGAACCCTCGGAGAAACCTATAAAGAAATCAATAAGTTCCTCTTAGGTCTCACGATTTCTTCTGAGCAGGGATAAAATTTATACTTAAAATAATGTTCTTCAGCAAGTTTAAAAGAAATAAAAAATGCTTTGTTATATCTACATTACGCCATCAGTTACAATAACGAGCTAATTGTGAGGAGATGGCATCGCAGACATATGCGAAACGAAGCACACACTGTGAAAAAAGAATTGTTATCATGGCAAATTATTAGTTGTCCTAGCAAAAAAATTCAGCAGATATAGCGCCTGCAAGTGTTTTAGTTGTAACTACAAATTGTTTTTTTTTTTTAGCATAGCATCTTTTTTTTGTTACCTCAACAAATTAGTTTACCTGTGTTAACAAATTTTGGATGATGTTGAAAATTTTAAAAAGAATTCTTTATGAATATATTAAAAGAATATATTTACCAATAAAGATATTAATTTAAATATGTTAACTACTTTATTTATACTTCACTACACTAAGTAATTTTAACCACGAAATCACTTACTATATTACTTATAGGTATATAACGCAATATTATAGTTTAAACAGGTACAAAAGACAATATTTAACAACACTGTGTTGACGCGTCAAAAGTATAAAAGACTATAGTATAAAATATTATAGACTCGAGAATTTAAGGTTATGTTAAACTGTTTTGCGCATGACAGAAGCAGACTGCAGTTTATGCCTAATATATTTTCCTTCTCACAAACTTGACATATTCTTGGAACAAGCATAAGTATGATTTCTTTCAAGGCAATCAATGTAAACATATTTTTATCCTTGGCAAAAGAAATCTTTTTTCTCAGTGAACACATTGCTGCGGCTGCAATTTTAATTGCTCTTAACAGCAAACCAAGTTGCAGCAATCCGAAGATTGCAGAGACAACTGTACTGTTTTTCTCAGTGCAAATTTGAGCCCATTCTAACGTATTGTCATTTTATTTATCCTTATAAATATATATCTTTCCTGCAATTCTGTAAGAACTGTCTGACGAAACGCACTTTTTCCACTTCACTGTAAATAGAAAATCTTAATTCAAGACACGTCTTAATCAAGATGAAATTACAATAATTACAAAACCTTTTTTAAATTGATGAGTACTTCACGTTTTTATGCAAATTTGAAGTTTCAATTTTTTTTGCACAGTTTAAAGTAACAGAAAAATCTGTAAAATAAGCAAAAGCTGTCTCAAAAATGATGCGTCTTACAATGAGACAGCTTTTCTGACTTAAAATAAGACTTTCTTTTTACAGTATTCTGCAAAATATACCAAGGCTGAAAGTGTTAGGACAGCTTAAAGACCATTTTTGGAGAATTATGCAGGTATTTATGAAAGATATTAGTTGGATTACATATGTTATGTTCTTCTGTACATGTAAAATTTTTGTTGGAGTGAAGTATTTTATATTTAAAAAAATATTTTAAAAAATAAGAAGATAAGTCACACTTGCTCCAATTATGGAACTAAAAAAATATTGGAGATCCAACTACCGTGCCCCAGTTATTAGACTCGACAAATAATTTTAAATATTTGAAAGTTGAGTGTTGTGGATTAATTATCAAACATGAATAGCTTTAAAAATCTTTTAAAATAAAGAAGATTACGAAACAAAATAATAATTAAAGGCTAAAGAAAACTCATTTTTAATAACAAAATATTTTTAGGTTATAATCAAGTGTGAAACACATCGTTACAATTAGAATACAAATTACATTGAGTTTTTTGAATTTTTCAATTTTATTAATAAAAAATATTACAGACAATTATTAAGATTATTATTCGGAAATTATAGAAAGTATAGAAATTTTTCCAATAAACTGGGACGTGTCTAATAACTGGTACCTCTTCCCTATTTTTATATAAATAATAAGTTTTTCATTTAGATTTAGGGTTTAGTTTGAGATAAACAAGAAGTGTGCTAAAGCAGTAGTCTGCAGAAACTCTCATTATAAGAGTATGCGGCACCCTGTCCTGTCGACTCTCCTGCGTGATTCCCTTTCAACTTGGTATTTTCCTATTTTTAGAAGCGTGGGATAAGCATGCCTGGAGTGGGTAATGGCTATGTACGTATATGTATAATGCATCTCTCTTGTAAACGTCTCTCCTAGTGTAAGTGCATAAAGAACCTGATATATTCCACAGACTGGCCAATCGATTGCTTTTGCTATTAACGTGCGAATTATCCAGCCTACATTTTTGACCCTCAAGAAAAACTCTACATTTTTGCTCAAGCTCCAAAAGCCACAAAAAGTCAAGCTAAATATAGAATAATAACAGTAATAATAATAATAATAATAATACAGACGATAATTAAAATAAATGTAATATATTGCCTTATTATACTGTAATGATCATTTCCTAATAAACATAGAAAACTTGAGACAGTGAACTAATAAGACAATAAACGAATGTCAAAGACTCACTTTCTGATACTTGTTCAAAATTACTGGTATACAGAAAAAAGATGTTTCCTAATTTTTACAAGTTTTGAACCGAAAGAGGAATATTGTTCACTTTTAAAGACCTGATCCTCTACATCAAAATATTCTTCTCAAACGAAAAATATTTTTTGTGTAAAACAAAGTAATGAAATTGGGTGCACTATTAATAGTGACTGTTCAACTTTTGTTTCTGCGTACTTACCCGCGAACAAATGGTCAGTATGGGCAAAATCTAAAATAGTATGGGGCAAGACACGAACTGACTTTCATCAAACTTGACCAGACAATGGGACAAGTATGGGATCATGCCGAATCCCACACTACTAGTATGGCATCGATTTTTCAATTTAAACAATATCATAAAGAATAATTATGGCAATATGGAAAATTACCAAAAATGAATTATCCATTTGCTATACTAGCAGCATGGGAAATATGAAGTATGGTAACTAT
Source organism: Ganaspis brasiliensis (assembly GCA_037103525.1). Taxonomy (NCBI): domain Eukaryota; kingdom Metazoa; phylum Arthropoda; class Insecta; order Hymenoptera; family Figitidae; genus Ganaspis; species Ganaspis brasiliensis. The sequence continues at coordinate 284,953 of JAZKLR010000233.1, forward strand.
ATGCTTATGAACCACACACCATTCCTGTTATAATGACAAAATTACAGCAACTACATAAATCATTCATACAGTCAATGATGATACTTTTAATATAGGAAATTGAAACAAATTGGGTATAGTCCGCAGCACATACTTTTACAAGTTTCCCATAGTTTGAATATGGAAAATTGTCAAAAAAGTTTAAAAATCAAACACCTACTTGTAGTACGGATATGGTTGATATCCAATACTTCTAGAATGGTCAATTAAAAAGTTTAGTTATATTACATACCTAACATTCACTTATCCATGAGCCATACTTGCAAAGCGGAAAACTTAGAAGTATGGGAACTATCCATGTCCCATACGTAAAGTATGGGAAACTTAGAAGTACGAAGGTTATCAGTATACCATTCTCGCAGTATAAAAAATTAACAAGAATGGATTATCCATGAGCCATACTTGCAATATGGGAAATTTAGAAGTATGGTAAATATCCATGTCCCATACTTGAAATATGGGATATTAACAAGCATGGATATTATCCTTATCCCATACTTTAAGTATGGGAAACCAAAATAGTACGACTATTATCAATATGCCATTCTCGCAGTATGGGAAATTAACAAGAATGGATTATTCATGTCCCATACCTGCAATATGGGAAATTTAAAAGTATTGTAAATATCTGTATCCTATACTTAAAATATGAGATTTTAACAAGCGTGTCAATTATCCATGTCCCATACTTGAAATATGGGATATTAAGAAGCAAGGAAATTATCCCTATCCCATACTTTAAGTATGAGAAACCGAAGTAGTACGGCTATTATCAATATCTCAGTTTTGCAGTATGGGAAATTAACAAGAATGAATTATTCATGTCCCATATTTGCAATATGGGAAGTTTAGTAGTATTGTAAATATCGATATCCTACACTTAAAATATGGGATATTTACAAGCATGGCAATTATCCATGTCCCATACTTGAAATATGGGATATTAACAAGCAAGGAAAGTATGGGAAACAGAAATAGTACGGCTATTACCAATATCCCATACTGCGAGAATGGGATATTGGTAATAGCCGTACTACTTCGGTTTCTCATACTTAAAGTATGGGATAGGGATAATTTCCCTGCTTGTTAATATCCCATATTTCAAGTATGGGACATGGATAATTGACATGCTTGTTAAAATCTCATATTTTAAGTATAGGATATAGATATTTACAATACTTTTAAATTTCCCATATTGCAGGTATGGGACATGAATAATTCATTCTTGTTAATTTCCCATACTGCGAGAATGGCATATTGATAATAGTCGTACTATTTTGGTTTCCCATACTTAAAGTATGGGATAAGGATAATTTCCATGCTTGTTAATATCCCATATTTCAAGTATGGGACATGGATATTTACCATACTTCTAAATTTCCCATATTGCAAGTATGGCTCATGGATAATCCATTCTTGTTAATTTTTTATACTGCGAGAATGGTATACTGATAACCTTCGTACTTCTAAGTTTCCCATACTTTACGTATGGGACATGGATAGTTCCCATACTTCTAAGTTTTCCGCTTTGCAAGTATGGCTCATGGATAAGTGAATGTTAGGTATGTAATATAACTAAACTTTTTAATTGACCATTCTAGAAGTATTGGATATCAACCATATCCGTACTACAAGTAGGTGTTTGATTTTTAAACTTTTTTGACAATTTTCCATATTCAAACTATGGGAAACTTGTAAAAGTATGTGCTGCGGACTATACCCAATTTGTTTCAATTTCCTATATTAAAAGTATCATCATTGACTGTATGAATGATTTATGTAGTTGCTGTAATTTTGTCATTATAACAGGAATGGTGTGTGGTTCATAAGCATATAGTTACCATACTTCATATTTCCCATGCTGCTAGTATAGCAAATGGATAATTCATTTTTGGTAATTTTCCATATTGCCATAATTATTCTTTATGATATTGTTTAAATTGAAAAATCGATGCCATACTAGTAGTGTGGGATTCGGCATGATCCCATACTTGTCCCATTGTCTGGTCAAGTTTGATGAAAGTCAGTTCGTGTCTTGCCCCATACTATTTTAGATTTTGCCCATACTGACCATTTGTTCGCGGGTAGGTTTAGAGTGATTTTAGGTACCGGTGAATTTTACCCAGATTCGAGGTATTATGTATTTTTGCTTTTTCTGTGGTATATCATGTCTAAAATTACCTCTCTTGTTTTAACAAGTATAGCACTATCTAAGCGTTACTCAAGAATCGAAATGAGACTATGAGAACTCTGCAGAAAATTGAAAAATTGACATGATGTAGACATGATATTTTAAGGTTTAAAAAAAGAAATTAAAGTATGTATTCGAATTTTTCTAATACCATATTATGGGTCATGAATAGAACAGTAAACGTTTATGAAGTTTGATACTGGAATGAATATACTATGTCCAAAGACAATTATAATTTTTAACCAATTATTTTTACTGTTTATACAATTTGTTGTAAATTGTAAAATACGCAAAAATATAAATTGTTTCAATCACACAAAACCTGCAAGCATCAAAAGGTTGCATAATGATACCATTTTTTACAATCTTTGGACATCTTGTATTCATTCTAGCGTTCATAAAACGATTATTGTACTACTGATGACCCATATATTATTCGGTGTTAAAGAAATTAACATATTACATATTAACATATTACATTTCCTTTTTTTCTACACATAAAACATCATGTGTGACAAAAGAAAAAAATACTTCTCAAATGTCTTTCGTATCCTGCAAAATTCCCATAGTCTAATTTCGATCCTTGAGTAACACAACTAACACTTGCGGGTATAGTGTTAATTGCAAGATATTATGTAAATTTTACATTAATTGAAACAATGATTGCTTTAAGGTAAATGACAAATGAACTGAAATGTATTTTAAAAATATATGTACTACAATTCAAGTAAATAATTTGAATATAAGTAGTTATCAATTATAACATAGAAACTTTAAAAAGTGCTAAAATGCACTTTTAAAAAAATCTATAATTATTTCTGAGTCTAGACAGTTCCTTGTTCATAATAATCCGTAAATCAGCACGTCTTTTGCGTTTGTATAAGGATACCTACATGTACAAATGTACACCATTATATTTTCATGCGAAGCAACAGGTTGCTCATGTTAGCTTCTCTTCCGCATGGGTTAATCTCCCGAGCTGAGTCACTGTTCCTCTGATGCTTCTTCTGACGGAGTTTCTCAATGGGAAAAAAGCGATAAGTCGGTTACTACTCCTCATCCTTACTCAATTAAAATACAGCAAGGAATCTTTAAATGACTAACATAAGTATACCTTAAAGAAAAGAAAATCCAAGCTCTACTTTGATTTGAAATCTATTTGCCGCGTATGTGAAACATTATTTTTGGATTTGTTTTAAAATATAACCATCAACCAATAAACCGGATGTGATAAAAAAAATGATACAATACAACTTCTAATAAAATATTGATTATAGTGTTAGTGTATGTCTAGAGAATGAGAGCTCCGTATCAATGAAAGGATGCAGAGGTATAGGCGGGAAATGAAATGACGATCGAATCTGAATGAGTATTTGCAGAGTTCGACCCTGGAAAGGTTAGCGTGGAAGCAGCAAGTGTTGCACGATCAGTGTTGGAGGCCTCGCATATAAGTATATCGATTGATTGTTCGTTATTTCCAAGGCACCAAGGTGCGCCAATAGAGGAAACATGTACGTTGAGAGCGCTAAAATAAATCAATGAAATAGAAAAGCGAGCAGTGCAATAGCTAGAGCGTGTGCCTGTGCTGTTCTGTGCATGTACGAATATTGACTCTAATATTATATAGGTACAGATATATGCATTAGGCAGGTATATGCGCCCATGTATGTACGTAACAAGGTAGGCAAGGTATGGTACGGCCGAGGTGGGCCGAGGCGTACGAACCGAGGTCGAGACACGCGGCAGCTGTCTGGCGCCAGGGCCCCCCTGTTCCCTCGAACAGTCGCGCCGCCGACTGCCACCCACCTTACCAACCTATCGTGCCATTCTGAAAGCTGGCCTTTCTGCCTATACACTATATGCCAGCCTGTTTGTTTGTGTTTGCCTGTTTTCCCTCTCTTCTTGTCTTTTTTACATGCTTCCTCTTTCTTCTAATAACGTAACAGTCTAACCTGACCAACACCTTCCACTATACACTCCACTTTTCTCTTCTCTTGAGCTCCTCCTCGCAATTCCCTTATGCTTTTCTGTTATAAGTGAGCCGAAGATTCGTTTTAAGGTGAGTTCAGGCAGAATCAGATTTCTTAAACTTTGACGTTTGTGGCAACGCGTTAATGTGATGTCACATTGTCACACCCAGTGCCTGTCACTCTTATCTAACTAATATTAATTGCGATTACTCAAATACCGAAACAACGAAATGTGAAATAAGCAATGATGATATCACACCGATATCGGTATGATCGAGCTGTGCTTCCTGTTTGCGCACTTTTCAAAAACATGGATACTCTCATCTACCATTATATTGCTAAATCACATTATTATGTGAAAATAACACTTCTCTCAAGTCAAATATTACATCAATCATGTCTAAAATTCACGCCTGATTTATGTCAATTTAACTACAGTCAACACTGTGCGACAAGAAAATGATTACGTTCAGGGCCGGCAGGGCAGTTTAAGCATAAATGTGAAAAAACTTCAGATTTATTAATTACACTTTTTGTTATAATGTTTCAAACTTAGACGTGCTAAGTATATCGCATTTTTTTTATTTTCTTTGAACGATCATCTCATGAAATTGGCTTTTTTTATTTTATTTCTTTTATGGTAATTGATAGTTTTTGAGTTGCTCTTTGAGTTCCAAAAATCAAAATTAGATTCCTGCAGTTAGCTTTCTTGTCATGAAGCTTCAAACATAAGTTTGCTTTCTCAGCGATAGGTCCATTCCTTCGCGGAGCGTCACATATAGATAAGTTATAAACAGAGAGCTAGTGACAATTTTGGTCAAGCGTTTTTAAGGCCTATAACACGGGTGTCCTCAAACAAAAAAAAGTTATACGAAAATGACTGGTGAAACGGTTTGTGACATCTTATTTTAGCTATTTTATAGTGTCAAAATCCGTTTTGAATGAAATTCTAGCTAATCATTTTCATTAAAAACCACTAATAAACGTTTTTTAGATTTTTTTTATATTATCCATTCAAATGAGACTTCTAACATACATATATTTTGTAGAGAAAGGTATATTAAAACGCATTTTTCTCAGTTAATAACAACAAATTGAAAATAACGTGCTAAGTGAAATTGGCTACAATTTTTATGAGTTTTCCAGATATGCAATAAAAACTCATGTATTTGCAATGAAAGCACCCCAAAAATTAAAATTCATATTTGTAAATGTTTTTTCTCCAAGAAAGGCGTTATCGATTTTTAAATGTTACGTATCAACATAAACTTTGAAAAATAAGGAATTTTGTCTGATTTTTGCGAATATGGCGTTTTTCTTGCAAATATCAATTAAAAGAAGAAAAACACCATATTCGCATAAATGGCAAAAAATTCCTTATTTTTCAAAGATTATGTTGAAATGAAAAATTTAAAAATCGATAATGTCTTTCTTTGAGAAAAAATATTTTTCAACATTAATTTCAATTGTTGAGGTACTTTCATGGCAAATACTTCATGTAGCACATTGTTCTCTATTTCTTGTTATTAACGGAGAAAAACGCGTTTAAAACATACCCTTCCGTTGAAAACATCAAATTTCCATAATTTATAACTTCTGTAAATTTCATCAAATCATGAAATATACAAAAAACACGTATGTATTATTTTTCAGTACAGATTCAAAAAAAAATTATTCCAAGCAAATCTATTTTTTTAATGTAAATAAGCCGAAGCATGGCCCTTAGAATTATACGATAATGGCATGATATTTAGTATGCATGTGAAGTTGGCCCCCCACTATCAACCAATTGGATTTCTTTTCGGAGTTCTGGCTTCCTTTCGAATAGTTCTAGAGTTCCTTATACATTTTAGAAATAGTTCTGGTGATTAAATACCAAAACAATCGATTTAACATGATGGGGGGCCAACTTCACGTGGCCCCCCTTTTTTGCAAAAATCGATATATTTTTAGAGTTCTGAGTAGTTTTTAAAGAGTTCTAGAGTTCCCTGTACTTTTTATCAATAGTTCTGCCCATTAAGGAAAAAAAAAATTTTTCAAAAAAATAGTCGGCCCCCACATTTTTTTTAAATTACATTATTCTAATCAAAAATGAACTAAAACAAAGAGTTCTAGAGTTCCCTACACATTAAACATAAGACAACTAACTCAAAGTCCTAAAATTTTGAAAACCATCACAATCCAAACTCAAAAGCAAATCAATAAACAACTTTGAAGTTGCAAAATTTATTTGAGTTTTTAAAAATTTATAGTTCCAAGAGTTCTAATCAGAGTTCTGTTTACCCCCCCCCCCCCCCAAGAGTTCAACAAGAATTTCTAATAAAGTTTTTCTTTAGAATCAAAATCCAACAAACTATACAACTTGAAAGTTTCAAAATTTTTTTGAGTTCTTAAAAATTTAGAGTTCTAAGAGTTCTGATCAGAGTTCCGTTGGCCCCCCAAATAGTTCTACAAGAAATTCTAATAAAGTTTTTCTCTAAAGTCAAAATCCAAAAAACTACACAACTTTAAAGTTTCAAAATTTTTTGAGTTTTTAAAAATTTAGAGTTCCAAGAGTTCTAATCAGAGTTCTGTTGGCCCCCCAAATAGTTCTAAAGGAAATGTTAATAAAGTTTTTCTATAAAGTCAAAATCCAAAAAACTACACAACTTTAAAGTTTCAAAATTTTTGAGTTTTTAAAAATTTAGAGTTCCAAGAGTTCTATTTAGAGTTCTGTTGGTCCCCCAAATAGTTCTACAGGAAATGTTAATAAAGTTTTTCTATAAAGTCAAAATCCAAAAAACTACACAACTTTAAAGTTTCAAAATTTTTTGAGTTTTTAAAAATTTAGAGTTCTAAGAGTTCTGATCAGAGTTCTGTTTGCCTCCCGGAGTGCTCTACAAAAAACCCTAACAACATTTTTCTCTAAACTCAAAATCCAAAAACTTATTAACGTCCAAAGTGACCCAAAAAATTTTGACTGTCATAAATTTTAGAGTTCCACTTTTTCTCTCTCCAGTCCTACAAGCTAGGTAGTCTGGGATTGGAGCGTGTGAAGAAAATTATCGGCAATGTGAGGGGATATATGCCTTATGGAAGGGAAACTCTTCGACTCTTATCTGGTTTAAATTTAAAAAACGAGTATTTATAAATTGTTATAACGGAAAACCAATAATAACTATTGTGAAGTTCATTTCTCAATAAGTAATTAAAAAACACCATTCACGATAAATAGGCCTATGAGTCTTAATGTCACACACAATACTAAATGACACATGTTATTTAAATAAAATAAAAATACTCTAAATTTTTGTAAATTTAACAGAGATTAAATTTGAATTTTCTAAACTACAAAAAAAAATATATATATATAGAAAAATATTTAGATGTCACTCAATGCGCTTAAAGTTTTCCATGCATTTTAAGTGAAAAAAAAAGTTTTTAGTAAAATTTAAATCGGTAACTATATTTCTCTTCAGAACATTTCAAGGAGTATTGCCAAATTGTTTATTTCACTATTTTTATAATAAGTCCTCCAAAAGACGAATGTAACCAGTTACTAACAACAAACTAAGCATAACAATTATAACAAGTTGAAACAAATTATAATCGGTGTGGCCATAAGTTTTATGAATGTAAATTCCCGGTAAGTTCCAGGTTTTTCGCAGTGATATTTTTGTATTTCCCGGTTATATTTTTAAGGGAAATTTAAAAATAACTTTAGATTTTAAAAAGCTTATTATGACATTAGTAATTGTAAGGAACATTTGTATTCATGACATAAATAACAATTAATTTTTTATATTAGAATGGCCGCAAATTTTCATTTTTAAACACACCTGACTTTCCCGGAACTTTTCCCTGATTTACAGTTTTTGCGGACACCCTGTATATGGATCTTAAAGAAATTTTTAGAACAGCAAAAATTGGAACGAACGACTATGTTCTAAAACTCATTAATTAAAATGTCTTTGATTGAATCACGCTTTAGGCAAATTTAAATTCTTAGAATTTCTTGTCAAATTAATTTAAAGAATTACAAATTTTTACTTAATAAAACTCTTGGAATAATGAATTAATTTTTAACATTATTTTTATTTTATAAAATAAATTTTTAAATTAAATTGTTATTTAAAAGAATTTTAATTTAATCGAATTTTAACTTAAAACAATTCTTATTTAACAGAACTCGTGTTAAGAACGTTCAACCGCTTGATCTAACCTCAAAATAAAAAATGGTTTGCAAACAGCAAATAAAAATAAACAATTTCTCGAAATTGTAAAAGATTCACTTGTTCAAGTAACAGAAAAAATTAGATTAGGCAAAAAATATTTTCAAACAATAATTATTAAACACTTTATGTTTTGTCTTTATTTGTCACTAAACCAATTGTAATTTTCATCTAATTTTGACAAATAATAGCTGATTTTACTCTTTGAACCATTCTTTACAGTTCTACTCTTTTAACTTTGTTCATAATATGTGACGCGCTTTGAAGAAAGGGACCTTAGAGGCAAATCGGTAATTTTACAGGAGAGCGAAAAGAAAAGACGAGCGCGTATGGTGCTCTGTACAAATCGATGATGTTTGAATTGTCATAACTTGGAAAATAATTAATAAAAACATTTTCTGACTTCAAATAATGAAAAAGGAACTTTTATTGAAGTTAAATCAACCATAAACCGAAAATCGATTTTTACCCTCTAAGGTCCCTTTCTTCACACAGAAAAATCTAACTGCGATTTTTGCTGCATGTGATTTTCAGGTAAATGAAATTCTTAAGATTAACTCTAGATCATTGCTAAATGTCTCTTTATTTTGATGTTAAATTTACATATATGGGTGACTTTCTGCTGCATTGAAATTTTCACCAAATCATATATTAAATTAAAAAATTTTTTTTCAGTGCATAGCGAGACATATTTTGTTCAAAAGTTATTAAAAAAATCAAATTTGTTTTTAAGAATTTTTTTTAACAAAATATTTTTAACGAAATTCAAAGAGTAAAATTGTAGAGAATGTTTCAAAGAGTAAAATAAGTAATTAGGGGAGGTGGGGGCAAGACGGGGTACTTGCCTTAATTAAGAAACTAATTAACCAATCATGGTCATTTTTTGCATAACATAGTACCGTTACAATAGTTTTTGATTGGCCAAGTCACTGATTGATGAAACCGAGTTTTTTATTTGTTACATGAAAAAACTATTTTTGACGATTTTCTTGTCATTTTTGCATTTTATTTAGAACGTGTTTGATATTTTAATAACAACATTTTATATACTATATAATTTTATTCATGTTCAACAATGATTAGACTTAAAGTTAAGCACTTGCTTATTTCCGTTTCGAAACTTAATTTTTAGAAATTAATTTTTTAATGAAATTCCGTATGTGGGGGCAAGACGGGGTATAGGAAGTGAGGGCAGGATATGGTACTAAAAACCAATCATTTTTTTATTTTATGAAAAAAAAATCTTTTTTTGGTGATTTTTCACACTATTTATAACGTTTTGTTATTTAAATAATACATTTAGAATACAGGAGCAGGTAACCTCTTGTTTATTTCTATTCTAAAAGTTATTGTTTTTTGAGGTTAGTTTTGTAATTTTATTTTACATGAGAGAACTAAAATTACGCATTAAATTTGTTCTTTAGTTTATTTTACAAAATCAATAAACGTGTTTGCGAAAGTTGTAAGGAAAAATAGCTTGATTTTTATACTACCTCATCTTACCGCCACACAGTTAAAAATTTTGTGTATTTGTGTAGAAAACAGTCCTTGTTAAATTTTTTGTGTTAAAATTTAACATTTTTCGTGTGTTGATTTTACACATTCTTCAAATGTCATTTGATTCTTGAACATAACCTCAAATTTTTTAGTAATAACTCTGTAATTTATGATTATTTTTTTGTTGCAAAAGCATAAATTCCTTATTGAAAATTCATTTTAACTTGCAAAAGATAAAATACAATAGTAATTGCATAAAATATACACGCTTTAAATTATTATAATGCGTAAATAAGAGGTTAAAATTTGTGTACAAAATTCAACATATTTTTTTGTGTTAAATTAACACAAAGTTTTGAGTGGACCGTTTGGGACATGTGAAAAATGTTAAATTTAACACAAAATTTTTTACTGTGCATGTTTTGTAAAATGGAAAATTTGAATTTTTTTGCGTATTCTTAATTCTATATTTAATTAAGTAACAAATGTTCGAAATAAGACTCATTCATGGAAGACTGATTGGATTTAGAGTTTTGCGAAAAATATTATTAGGGTTTTTTGTAAAGCACTCCGGGGGCAAACAGAACTCTGACCAGAACTCTTAGAACTCTAAAATTTTCGAAATTCAAAAATTTCTGGGTCACTTTGAACGTTAATAAGTTTTTGGATTTTGAGTTTAGAGAAAAATGTTATTCGGGTTTTTTGTAGAGCACTCCGGGGGGCAAACAGAACTCTGACCAGAACTCTTGGAACTCTAAAATTTTCGTAAGTCAAAATTTTTTGGGTCACTTTGGACGTTAATAAGTTTTTGGATTTTGAGTTTAGAGAAAAATGTTGTTAGGGTTCTTTGTAGAGCACTCCGGGGGGCAAACAGAACTCTGATCAGAACTCTTAGAACTCTAAATTTTTAAAAACTCAAAAAAATTTTGAAACTTTAAAGTTGTGTAGTTTTTTGGATTTTGACTTTATAGAAAAACTTTATTAACATTTCCTGTAGAACTATTTGGGGGGCCAACAGAACTCTGACCAGAACTCTTGGAACTCTAAAATTTTCGAAATTCAAATTTTTTTGGGTTACTTTGAACGGTAATAAGTTTTTGGATTTTGAGTTTAGAGAAACATGTTATAAGTGTTTTTTGTAGAGCACTCCGGGGGGCAAACAGAACTCTGATCAGAACTCTTAGAACTCTAAATTTTTAAAAACTCAAAAAAATTTTGAAACTTTAAAGTTGTGTAGTTTTTTGGATTTTGACTTTATAGAAAAACTTTATTAACATTTCCTGTAGAACTATTTGGGGGGCCAACAGAACTCTGACCAGAACTCTTGGAACTCTAAAATTTTCGAAATTCAAATTTTTTTGGGTTACTTTGAACGGTAATAAGTTTTTGGATTTTGAGTTTAGAGAAAAATGTTATAAGTGTTTTTTGTAGAGCACTCCGGGGGGCAAACAGAACTCTGATCAGAACTCTTAGAACTCTAAATTTTTAAAAACTCAAAAAAATTTTGAAACTTTAAAGTTGTGTAGTTTTTTGGATTTTGACTTTAGAGAAAAACTTTATTAACATTTCCTTTAGAACTATTTGGGGGGCCAACAGAACTCTGATTAGAACTCTTGGAACTCTAAATTTTTAAAAACTCAAAAAATTTTGAAACTTTAAAGTTGTGTAGTTTTTTGGATTTTGACTTTATAGAAAAATTTTATTAACATTTCCTTTAGAACTATTTGGGGGGCCAACAGAACTCTGATTAGAACTCTTGGAACTCTAAATTTTTAAAAACTCAAAAAATTTTGAAACTTTAAAGTTGTGTAGTTTTTTGGATTTTGACTTTAGAGAAAAACTTTATTAGAATTTCTTGTAGAACTATTTGGGGGGCCAACGGAACTCTGATCAGAACTCTTAGAACTCTAAATTTTTAAAAACTCAAAAAAATTTTGAAACTTTCAAGTTGTATAGTTTGTTGGATTTTGATTCTAAAGAAAAACTTTATTAGAAATTCTTGTTGAACTCTTGGGGGGGGGGGGGTAAACAGAACTCTGATTAGAACTCTTGGAACTATAAATTTTTAAAAACTCAAATAAATTTTGCAACTTCAAAGTTGTTTATTGATTTGCTTTTGAGTTTGGATTGTGATGGTTTTTAAAATTTTAGGACTTTGAGTTAGTTGTCTTATGTTTAATGTGTAGGGAACTCTAGAACTCTTTGTTTTAGTTCATTTTTGATTAGAATAATGTAATTTAAAAAAAATGTGGGGGCTGACTATTTTTTTGAAAAATTTTTTTTTTTCCTTAATGGGCAGAACTATTGATAAAAAGTACAGGGAACTCTAGAACTCTTTAAAAACTACTCAGAACTCTAAAAATATATCGATTTTTGCAAAAAAGGGGGGCCACGTGAAGTTGGCCCCCCATCATGTTAAATCGATTGTTTTGGTATTTAATCGCCAGAACTATTTCTAAAATGTATAAGGAACTCTAGAACTATTCGAAAGGAAGCCAGAACTCCGAAAAGAAATCCAATTGGTTGATAGTGGGGGGCCAACTTCACATGCATATATTTAGTCACGTTTTGGATACTCAAATCGGCGCGCGCAGTTCCCAACAGCTGACTGATCGTCTGCTGAACTGTACTGTTAAACAATCTTTACTTTCTTAAATTATGAAGTTTATATAGAGTACAATTTTTTTCCGTGTGCTATGATCGTGAAAAATATAAAAATGAGAATAATTCTGCTCTAAAAGCCCTTTATTATAATGACATATCAGCGAGAATAAATAACATAAATAAAGGCAAGAAGAAAATACAATTGTTAACAAATGATAATATTTAGTCTCGTTAAATATTCTCGTTGAACAATTATACTTGGTAAAAAAACAAGACTTTTTCGCTCGCAATGCATCTCTAATATATATAACAAAATAATAATAATGTAACTAGGCGTTTTTAAAAATGTTTATGTTTTCATAACCGCATGCCCACTTTTGTTTCCTTTTTGTAAATCTGTCCTACTTTTCATAAACTGCGCCTGATAACCTTAGATTGAGAACACCTAAATTATGCCTATGCCTATAAATTTGCCTATAAAATGTTGAAATATCTACTAACGAAAAACAAAACTTTAAGCGACGGGAATTGAACGCAAGGACCTAACGCCCACAAATCTAAAACAAAATCCCTTAAGAGCATGTGGTGGAGAATGACGTCACTAGTATAGGCAAAATTTATCAGTAAACTTTCTCTTAAAGTAATAAATATTTTGACACCAAACTTTTCTGAAGTATTTAAAATGGCCTTAGGAAGGTCTGTCTGACCTAAGTTTGTTTAAATTTTTCCATAAACTTAATTCTTTCATTTTTCGAAAATAAGCTAATTTTTTTTAAAATGAACTTTAAAGCAAAATTTAAACAAACTTGGGTCGGGGAGACCTTCTTAATGCTATTACAAGTAATTCTACAAAGTTTAGTGCCAAAATATTTATTATTTTAAGAGAACGTTTACGGACAAATATTGCCTATACTAGTGATACTAATAAAGAGTCAAACAAACAACTAATCTTTATTATTCCAAATCATATTATTATTCAGAAAATGACATCTTATTTATAGTTAATTTTACAAGGGAAAGTACAATTTACAACTTTTACTAGTCGTTTCCATTACAAATAGTTGTTCAAACTCTGGAACTAAGACAGAATAGTAATATTTACCATACATTTTTGTAGTGTATACATTCTATAACATGCCAATTACACAAAACAACTGGTAATAATTTGTACTACTTTCTATTTAACTATATCAATATGGTTTTTAAGTGATTATTATTAAATCCTGATCTGCATTGATGAAACAAAATTGTAAACAAGAAAAGAAACATGTGTCAAAAGAAGTACAGGTATGTACGTTTAACAGAGAAAAAAATCAGAATTACGACTATTATAAAAAACTCAGAAGTCCTTTTGGCTGAGCCAAAAATATTTCGCGAGAGTTTCCACGAATTTCTCGTCAGTGAAAAATAAGAGTTGACGAAACGAGCTACAGGCCAATGCGTCACGTGTAAAAGTCAAGCAGCAAAGGATGTAGAAACGCGTTTGCGAGCAGCATTCATTATTAGCAACCGCACCTCGCTATTTTCAAGCCTTGACGGAGCGTGACTTCAATTTCTCGTTCATTTTCCCCGATTCAAATTAGCAGACGAGACATCTTCTTACTAAGTTTTCAGTGCTGCTTGCGCTCCCACCTCATCTCACAGCAAACAAAGAGGAAACTCCTTGAAGTGAAAAATTGATATTCCGAGAAATTTAAAAGAAAGATTTTCTGCGAAGAAAGTCAGCCGTACGCGGAACTGGTAAAAATATGGCAAAAGACGAGAAGAAATCGCTTCTAGAGATGCTCAAGGTTAACCACGTGGATATAGGCGTAGCCGCAAAACAGGGACGAACATATCTTACAATGATACCCTGTACTGTTTTTACTTAATGAATTTATTTATAGGGATCTGAAATACTATGATACGCTATCTGGTGTCAGATTTTCAAACTATAGCAACGGGGTCAGATTCAAAATTTTACGTTTGTTTACATGTGTCCGAGCATGTGTCATTCTCAACCCTTGCAATTTTGTATTTTCAAATGTTATTACTTTGTGAATGTTTATTAAAAAATTAGTTATTTTAATGAAGGGTAAACTAATCAAGAAATTAAATTCAGTGCAAATAAAACCAATGGCCCTCTTCGGTATTTGGTAGTTCTAGATACTTGTAAAATTACGCACATAATTGATATAATAAGTTTTTTCATCTAATAAAAACCACATAAAAATTGTAATTTAAATACGAAATTTAAATTGTTGAAGACTGTTAGAATATAGTGAAGTATGACGTCACTGGTACCGGTAAAATTTGTCCGGCGTAAACATTATTTTAAAATAATGAAAATTTTGTTACGAAACTTTGTATAATTATCTAAAACTTCATTAAGAAGGTCTGTTTGACCCGAATTCGTTTGAATTTTGCATATTAATACATTTTTCAATGAAATTTACTAATTTTCAGAGATTTTCAAAAATTAGTTTTAAGGCAAAATTCAAACTTCAACTATCACATTTCCAGAAACGATTTTCATAGTGTGTGCATATATGTAAATTTGGTTGTCATTCGTGAAATAATAGGCAATCTTGCAAACTTTCAACACTTAAATAAAGTGTCAATTATTTAAAAAATGGAAAAAATTATCGTATGGTACACGTTAGGAAGGCATTGTTTGATTTGTGCAGTAACTTTCACGCACTCGTCAAATAATGTCCGAAATTCCTAACTTGTAGCATAATGTACTATTGTTTACAGAAATAGTGACAATTTACATATGTTTACTTAAATCTGACTCCTTTATCGACAACCATATTGTTTTGTAACTTCATGATTTTAGATCCCTATTGTTTGCTCTATATTATTTTATTGAGAAACCCTTATTATATAATTTGTAATGTATATTTCAATAAGAAAAATATGAATGTTTATAAAAGAAAGATGTGTTTTTGAAAATCTATTATGTTAAAAAAGTATAATTGATATGACAAGTTAATCACTGGCGGGTCCAGAGAATGTTTTTGGAGGAAGTATTACATGACAGAAAGAGGTTGCAAGCACTCGTGCCCCCCCCCCCCCCGCCCCCTTGGATCAGTCAATGAAGGTAATTTTAAAAACCATAAAAATCCTTAGAAATAATTACCTTCTCCATTGGTGGTGAAGGAGCCATGAAGAGGTATTGGCGTTGTGTTTCTGCATCTTAGAGAATAATCCCCTTCACTTGGTGCCCGATCTGAAAATAAACACAACCCTTGAGAAACTTCCCTTTCTGCTAATTTTACTGCTTCCTCTTCAAAGCATCTTACGAATTCTCAATGTTTCTTATACTTATGTGTATACATGTATGTGAATGCCAAGAAGAAGGTAATAAGTGCATTTAAATATTTGAATCAAGTTGTTTTTTCATTTTAAATTTAATAATGCCTAATGACTCAAACTTCATTAACCATGTTCAATAATTGATATCAATCATACTTTAATTGTCTGCAAGAGTTTGTGTTAAGAATAAGTCGACTTAAATCAAATGTTGCGCATCCTTCTTTAATAAGCTACACCGGAATTTATTCTTTTATAATCTCCTACTTTATAAAGAAAAGAGGTGCAAGTGAAGAACCCTGCGGTACACCACATCTCACTTTAAGATAATTTTCTTCAAAGAAAGAAGTAAATGTCACAAACTTTTATATTACTTTGCCTAGAAAACAAATGATCCTTTAAAATGTTTAAATAAACATTTTTATTTAAGAAAACACCAATGAAAACAAAACTTCCTACGCCTTCTATAACTATGCAATCCCAAACCATTACGGATAATCAACTTGACTGTGTTTAACAGTGGGTATAAAATTTTTTAACTTTTGTTTAGAACGAGGTTCAGAATTTACTTTTGGGCAAACAGATCTGTCTAGAGCTGAATCAAACAAGTTGAATTTATTTCCACCAAAAGTAAACTTCCACATCCAAAAGTCCAAATTTTTGTTAAACAATGGTTTATGTAAGTCTCAGATTTAAGAGGTATTCTTAAATTTCTAAAATATATAGATAGAGAACGAAATAATTCAAAAGTAAATATCGGGCATTGACACTTTTTTTGAAAAAAGATTAGAAAAGCGGATAGACAAATAGTGGTATATTGACTCCTAGGTTCTAAAAAATGTGGGTTTTCTATTCCATGACTAATCGCCGTCCTGCGTCGTAAGGTCGTGAGATAGCAACACTATCGGTAGACCAATCAGTAAATTTCTGGACCATGGCTCAAGGAGATTCATTGACTAAAAGAGAGGATGATGTCAGGGTAAGATTCGAGAAGAGTGAAACGGCACAGTACGCCGGTCGCATTCCTTCGGAATTCCAAGGAACCATTCCTGAAGGAGTGGATCGTTTCCTGTTGCCGGCGAAGACGGTGAAAGACGTTTATAAGGGCTTGTCCTTAGTCTTAGTGTCTTATAACAGCCAGCCAAGAAAGCAGCACGTTGTCTATGACGAAGCTGGAGTTATTTAAGTTATTTTTGAATCTGCCGACAACTGGAGACAGGATTCTTTCACCTTATTTTTTTTGTTCTTTCTGAGAGCAAAGAGCGAGAGCGACGACTATATTCGAATCGAATCTTTCGCACGGATACCCATGTCACATTTTCTATTCTCTACTATAAGATCAACCATCTAATTCCAATATATGTAACCCTTTATGATAAAGCCGACCTATTTTAGTATGCATTAAAATTTAGTTTCTGCATTCCTACTATTATAAATAACCTGAACTTCTTAAAAAATATATTGAAAACCACTTTCCTTTACAAAATGACCCACATCATTTTTTAACTTGCAATAAAGCATTTAATAAATTAGGCAAAATTCTTTCCTTCATTTTATCGCAGTATTTAATTCAGCTAAAACCTCGGCTAAAACCAAGTTCAGTAATAAGAGTTAGTGAAGAAAGGTTTATTTTTAAAGAATGAAATATTTTATTCTCACCGAAACAATTTCCCAATTACAAATTACAATTATGATGGAACAAGTTGGTGATCATTGTTGCGGAAGACTTTATGTACATCAGATTGGATTAATTGTGTTTGTCGGTCTTTTCATGCCATCACCCAATCGCATCAAGCAACTGTGGAGAGAACCAGAGTTAAACAAGTTCCATTGCAAGAAACTCGACTCAAATGTTGATTAAAAATCTTAGGCTACTGATATGAGAAAAACGAGTCTCCAAGTATGTTACTGGGAAATCCTGATGTCTTAAATATGTATCAGCTGCAATAAAAGTATTTCCTTTTACAGAGAATCAGTGTATTGGCAGAAAAAAGGTATTCAACTCATAATGTATTTCTCTTTAAAGAAACATGTTCAATAGTATATATAAATAATGGTAAAAGGATAAGACCACTTGTGAAGTTAGAAGATCTAAGGGAAATCTCTCTCTCATATAATTGCGTTAATTTGAATAACGATCTACAATTATTCAGTTTAAAATTAAGGGAAATACAATTTTAAAAAAAACGGTGACGTCTTTAAAATTCTCTTCTGCAAGTCAGGCAATCTTTATCTCTTTCTGATAATTAGTTTGTTGATCAATACGTCAGAAACTGGCAATAAATTTTCCTAATTCGGAACTCGTAGGATTTTTCGTTTGGGCAGTAGCTAGATTAGATGAAGGAGGTTCGGAATGCGAGAGCCACTCCCGCCTATCGCGGACTCGCGAAGAGAGCAGATGAGAATGAACGAAAAGAGGAGTATGTAGGATGAACCGGTGAGAAAAAGAGAGGAAAAGTGAGGAAGAGAGAGAGAGAGAGAGAAAGAGAGCGTGCACGAGCTTATTTTCTTCTCGCTGGAGCAAAGAAGAAAGAATGTGCCTACGACTGAAGAGGCTGGTTTCGTTGAGGAAGGAGGGAATAGCCAAAGAGAGTACGAGGGAAAGAGAGGGTTATACCAAGGACGGTAGAGCGGGTAAGCAGCATAAAGGAGCCAAGCGACCACAGGCGACAGGCGCCTACTGTGACCATAAGACTGTGTTGGTTTGTGTAGACCAGCTTCAGATTACTCTTTCAAACTCTGGCGCTAAAGGCTTTATTTTATGTTCTCCAAGAATCACTACATTTTAACGATCAAACTCGATTTACTCAAAATACTAATCTTACTCATGTCAAATGCCTTTATTAAATTACAGTCGCCTCTATATTAGGATGACCCTTAAGGTATTAGTCGCGTAAATGCTCCCGCAAAACTCCCGCAAAATAAAAAGAACAATAAATAAACTTTTATATCAACTCACTTGCTTCCTTGTGACCTCTTCTAATGTAATATATCTAATTTTCACGATTTTTAGTCAGGTACTATAAGTTATCGTGATGTATTGCTCACACGTTTTCGACATTTTTCAATGAAACCACGTGAAAATGAAAAATTATGAATTTTTAAATTATTGTATTTTTTATACGGCGTGGTCAATAAAGGAAATTTTTTTTTAAAGGACTTATTTTATCTCAATGTGTAACTTAGTAGTTTTATTTGAAAATCTGACGACTTGTTTTTTTATAAATGAATATAAGAGACATTTTTTACATGCATTTTGTGCTATTGCATGTAAAAGGTATAAACTTTGAATTAATATTTTGAAGCTCAGAAGTGGTCAAAGTTAATAGGATAGATCTCATTTCATAGATAAATACCTCATGAATACAGATACAAAGTTATAAAAAAATCTGACGAAAATCATTTTACACGACTAATACCTTAATTGGATGATGTCTTCAAATCTACAGTCTCCATCCAAAAAATTGATCAAGGTACCAAAAAAAAAAAAAATTTTTTTGCATTTTTGAACCAAATCGGGACAACCGAAATTCCCATGTACTTTTACATAGAGAAATTCGGTTTTTCGTAAATTTGCTGTAAAATTGATAAAAAACAGGGACGCGAACGTAAATAGTCTACTTCACTATAAAAGTGTCGACTATAGTGTTCTTCAGAAATGTTCAAAGAATTTAACTTTATCGCATAATTATTAATTGAAAGATTTTTATTTTTTACTTGGACGCCAGGTAACAACTTTTTTGGGATTTTTCGCGGCCCTGCAAAAAAATAGTTTATACAATTTTTGGTAATAAATATGAACTAGTAAGAATCAGTATTTCATCTTCTTAACATTTCTAAAGAGAAATATCGTTGGTGCATTGAAAAACATTTATTTTTCTTGAGAATTTTCCATACTCTCTTTCAATTCAACTAACACTGAAAAAAATGTTAGCGTGCAGTCCCAAACAAGCCAGCCCTCAGATTTTGTTGAAACTGAGTAAACATTTTTTTTAATTTTGCGGTTTTTACGAATTAAACGCAAAAAATCATAGATTCTTTTAGTTTTTTATGGTTTTTATCGTAAAATTCGAGTTGTCTCCAATGTTCTCTATTATTTCTGTAATCAATGCATCAAAATTTGTAAGTACATGTAGTTTCATCTAAAACCGCAGTTTTACCTACTCTCTAAATTTGAAACTGCGCAAAGTATACAGCTATTTCAAAACAGCGTATATACACTGTAAAAACAGGTGTCTTACAAGTGTCTATAATTTTAAGACATAAGACGTTTAGAAAGCCTCTTACAGGCATTTTTAAGACACTATCTCAATGGTTTAAAATTAAAACACCTCAAAATGTCTTAAAAGTGAGGACAAAATAAGACACTTGTTTTTAGAGTGTACGCTTGTGAATTAGTGAATTTCCCTGTTAATCAGTGAAAAAATCGCTTTTTGATCAGCGTATATACGCTGTTTTGAAACAGCGATATACTTTGGGCTGGTTAAACAGCGAATTTTCGCTGTTTCAAATTTAGAGAGTATATTCGGAACTTAATCCAAATGTCATTGAATCAAGAACATTACATTTCCTTCAAATATTTCGTAGGACATTTGTGATCCATCAATATAACAAGAATTGAGCCAAAAAATTTGTAAAGCTAAAAAAGTTTTTGTTTAGTACAAAAAATTTGTACAAAGCTATAACTTTGTAAGAAATGAAAAAATATTAAGTAACAAATATATTTGCGCGTCATTTAATGTCAATTTAATTAAAATAATTTGTATTCCAAGAAAATTGATTTGATAATAAAAAGATGGTTAATTAATAAACTATTTACTTATCTCCGAAATGTAAATTTATTGTCTTACATAATTAATGAAGATTTTGTGAATACTACGAAGACTGAATCACTAAATTCGATCAGTGGGTTAAAGGTAATTTACGAAGCAATTTAACTGAGAGTGTTTCATGTCAGCATTAAACGATCAAGAGAATCGATCAAACTCACAATCAGCAAAATGTCAAGAGGCTCGCTCTCAATCCTCTGTGCCTCGTGAAAATACATATGTTATAATATATAACTCAGACGTCTATTTATAGCAGTTTCTAAAAGTCCACATAAATAATCTCCAAAGCTATCACATATCTTCCTTTCCTTATTACTTATTATATTTTTATTATATGGAGTGACCAGATATCTTCATTTTTTGAAAGGCATTTTTCAAAATCTCACCGTCTTCTATTGTCCTTCAAAAACCCCCAAAATTTATTTTATATATTTATAGAAGCTTGACGTCTATAGAGACATCAATGACAATTGATTTAGGATTTAGGAAACTTGCCTTCCAGAAAAAACCTGAACTCATATTAAGCCCCTTTTGTCTCGTTTTGAGACGCAGCAGAAATGAGATTTCATTTCCTCTTGTTAAGTTTAAGTCCAAAAAGTTGCAAAATGACTTTTATTAATTTCAATAATTCGCCAATCAATAAATTGACAATTTCTCATTTGGTTATTAATATTTTACGTTTTGACAGAACCAATAACACAGTAAAAAATAAGAAAAATCATTTTCATCTTCAAAACAAGATAAATTTTACTTGCAACAGTTTTTTTTTCTTTAAAAAGAAAAACAGGTTTCTTCGGACTACTTGAAACACATGCAAAAACGATCATAAAAATGTATATTCATCAAATTTTCTCACTTGTTTTTTCTGTGAAGAGAATATAAAAACTTGTTTTTCTCGATCTCATGACAGTAAGTGCAGTTATACCTTTCCTTCTCAGAAATAGTCTATTATTATAAAGGCTAAGATGCCCTTCAGAGGATCTGTAGCACTGTAGCAAACTTGTGGATATATGTACAATTCTACATACATGTGCAATGTCAGTATACCTCGATCCATACATGTAAAAGAAACATATGGTTGGTGGCCACCCGATCGGTTCTTTATATCTTTACTCTTAATCTTGAAACAATCGCTCGCGAGAACCAGTTTAGGATCAAACGCAAAAGAGAAAGATAGATAAAAATAAAGAGGGGAAAAAATGAAGAGCTGAAGAAAAAGAGACCTCGACGATCGACAATATCGAAAGTAGCTGGCAGGACCATGGAATCATGGTGGACTGTGGATGCTCCTCGAACTTGTTGCAACTTAGAATGTGTCTAAAGTTGAAGGTACTAGTTCATGTAATATCTAAACAAGATTCTCATCTAAAAGAATTTAGTATATTTTTACTAAGAATGATGAACCTCTTCTTGCAATTATTAATTGTTTCTAAATATTTCGAAGATACTTGCCTGCACTAGATTGGAGTGGCTCAATTTTCACTCTTCCTGGAGTTAAAACTCACTCCAAGTAATTTAGAGAGTTCAGTATTACATATGATATATATATCTTGCACGTATACTTTCACTTATTGAATAGGATTAAAAGTCAAACATAGACAGAATACACAAGTTGTGTCATTGTATTATTTGACAACCAAGCCATCCATTGATATAAAAGAAGGCAGTCCATCTCCATTATAGCAAATAATTTACTATGTCAACGGAATCATTAGCAAATACATTAAATAGAACTCAGAAAATCCATACATATATTGAAGTTTCTAAATGGTTTTTCACAGTGCGAAAAATTTTAAGTCAAGAAGAAAAATTAGAAAATATACTACCCAAGAATCCTTTTAGCAATCTTTAAAGTTCTACTGATTTTAAGAGGAACCGATATGTTAAGAAAATATATTTAGTAGAGGAATTTTCTTTTTAATTTCCTTTTCTGTATATAAACTATTTTGGAATGATTGAGTAAGAAAGAAGTAATTATTGTGTTAGTTAATTCTTTTTGCCGAATATAGTAAAATCTTTAATGCTTTTAATTTGCTAATTAACCTCGACACAAATGCTTTTTTTAATTTTGTAAGAAACTGGCATAAATATTTAAAAGTAAAAACAAATATACTTTAATCATTATTATACAGCTTTATCTCAAAAGTTGTTAAATTTTTATTCTTTACTATTTCTTTCAAATTATTATTTTTTCTGTCAAAGGACAAACAACCTGTAACAAATGCACATTTGTCTTTTGATTAAATCTAAGTTTTATCTAGA
Source organism: Ganaspis brasiliensis (assembly GCA_037103525.1). Lineage (NCBI taxonomy): Eukaryota > Metazoa > Arthropoda > Insecta > Hymenoptera > Figitidae > Ganaspis > Ganaspis brasiliensis. The sequence continues at coordinate 307,850 of JAZKLR010000233.1, forward strand.
AACAGGAGTAGTATTACGCAAAATTGCTTACCTTCAGGTCTCAGTCTATCTGCGATAAGGCAGTAGGGAGGCGGTGGCGACTCTGCAACAAATAATTAAAAATCAACTTTTAACATTTTTAACGCTCTTTTTCTGCAAATTTTAATTTATGGCGTGATATAAAGAAACAGACCTTAGAAGGAACAATTTTTAAATTATGCTCAGTGATAGTTTTACCTTGATTAAATGTTTCTTTTTAATTGTGTAAAATCAAAACCAGTTTTTATTGAATGCTTTGGATGGAATGAAGGCTTAAACACCAATGCTTGGTATAGAGAGTTGAACCTCTTTGTGTATTTTCATTCTAAAAATCACAAACATAACCTGAAATTTTTTTCTTCCGAGATCCCTTTCTTTATATCGCATCAGATCATAGAATTGAAAGAATAAATAAATATAAATTATTTACAAAATCTAAGAGTAGTTGGATAATAAAAAATTTGTATACTCAAAATTTTAAAAGTTTTTTTTACTAATACCACATTTTACCAGAGTGTCAATAATAATATAATTTAAAAGAATTGTAATATATAATATTGATTTATTGTGTAAAAAATAGAAATGATGTAAATTTTGAAAAAAAATATTACTGCTGTAATTTCACAATACTTGATATATATTTGTATATGTAATTTTAAATTTCCTTTACAACACATAGAAAGTCTAATTCCATATGGAACTATACATACACAATGCGTATTCGTGTATATGTGTGCATGAGAATGATCTTATACATTTTCGATTGTCAGCAAAGGATTATATCTCAACTGATCGCTATCACAGCAATGCTGTGAATCATCAAAGGAGGCGAATCGTCCCGTTACATTTGTTATTTCATTATTATCCTCTCACAGCGGTTAACGACACAACTCGAAGTAAGTTAAATATTTTATATAGCACGGTGTTATAGCAAATGCGATAATTACATATACTTGGGATCCAAAATTACTCTGCTGCGAATAAAGTATTATCTAAAATGTTTAAACTTTCATATCTGTTATTGCCTTTCTCCTCTGTATACAGAGGACAATACAAAACCATTTTTTTAATTTACAAATGTCAAAATTTTTAGGCTACTTTAACGCTAGATAGTCCCAAAATTTGTAGGAAAGAGAGATTTAAAGTAGAAGCAAATTTAGTGCAATATTAGCCTCTTCTACTTTGGTGCTTTCATGAGTCAGTTCTGATTGGTCGAGATGATACATGAAGACAAGACACTAACTTATTCACTTATATTAACGAGTAACGCATCGGAAAAATTCTAACGGGCATTCGGGGATCGAACCTAACTTATGCCTAATAAACTCAAATCTAACGCACGCTTAAAGCCTCTCAGCCAACCTAGCAACTAAAACCCGAAAGGGGGGATTTTGGATTACTCCAAAAACAATATTAAAAAAAAAACTAAAAGTGATAACAGGGCTTTTTCTTTTTTAAATGAAAGCTGAAATATTAGAGCAAATTTCCTGTACGATAAGGTTTAAATAAATAGGATATTAACGAAGTTAAACAACAAAGAGTGAAAAATGACCCAACCAGTCCCATTTTCCCTATTCTTTTAAATAGTGCTGCCCACGAGACCGAGACTAGTCTTGGTCTCGTCTCATCTCGTCTCGGTTTTCCGAGACGAGACCGAGACGAGAGTCATCTAGGATAAAACGAGACGAGACCGATACAAAGTTTCTCGAGACCGAGACTCTCGACGAAAATTTAAAACAAAAAATAAAATATTATTACAAGAATTTATTTATTATTTGTAAGTTAAGTTATTAATTTCTATTAATAATTTATGTAATTAATTAACAGACAAATATTTTTTAACTAAACATTTTTGTTATATTTTTATAAATAATTAATAAAATAAAAAATTAATTAAATTTAATTATTCTTATTCAATTATATATGTTATTATTTAGGGTCAGTTGGGGTAATTCCGAACAGAATTTTCAATTTTCACGAATAGCGTAAGTTTTTTATTTTAAAAGGCAATTCTGTCGATTTTTATTTGCAATTACTTGTTATGTTACTTCCCTAGAATAATTACAAGAGTTAGTAGAATTTATAGGTGACCTTGAATCGCGAAAAACTGCTGTTCGCCATTACCTCGACAATTTTGCCAAAATTGCAAAATTTTGGGGTAATAGCGAACAGAATTTTTTTAAGAAAGTCTAAGAAGAAAGTTATCTAAAGTATATTACTGTAAAGGGATGAAATAGCTTGAAAAAAATTTGTAGTAGGTATATGATACTTCAATTAGTTGAATGATAATGTATCATATAAGTTCAAAAATCAACCATGCCTTTCGTAGCAATGTACAAAATTAAATAACTTGAAGAAATATTAAGGGATTTATCTTAAACTTGGTAACAAAAAAATTTCTAAGGTTGATGAAAATTAAGTATAATACTATTTTATTTTACGAGTTATTTTTATGAATATTATGTACTACAAGTAAAAAATAAAATTTAATAAAACTTGCACTCAATTTTCAACTTTTATTTAAAGCTATAGTTAACTTCTTATATTTTGTGTATCACATTCTTTAACTTAATTCTAAATTACTCGCATTAAAGCAAGTAGATTAATCGAGACTGCGAGACCGAGACCGAGATGGAGGCCATATTCATCGAGACCGAGACCTGAAATTTTAATACTCAACGAGACCGAGACCGAGATCTGCAATTTTCATATTAAACGAGACCGAGACGAGACTGTACGAAATCTCGTCTCTTCTCGTCTCGTGGGCAGCACTACTTTTAAATCTCTATATTAAAAACAAACATAAAAATCTTATAATAAAAAGTGCAATCGAGAGGGCGATGAAACTTTGGATTTGTATTCTTCCTCGTTCAATATCAATATGTACTGCAATTTATATCCTTTTATCTCGACTTTTATCAACACAGGACAAATCTTGATTCAAAATTAGTCTAATTTTAAATCACTTCAAAAGTGAACGTCGTAGGTAGAGTCACGTTCTATGTCGTGTAGCATTGTCTCAATTGAAACGCATACACGGAAAAAAAAAGTTAGCCGCTGCTGCTAACCAAATTTAGCAGTCAATTTTTTAGTCACCACAGCTAAATATTAGCTAAGACAGCTAAAAGTTAGCTGTGGAAGCTAACAGAAGTGGATCCCACAGCTAAAAATAGTTATTTGTCATAGGGACAGCTAAACCTTTTTAGCTATGATATCTACAAATATTAGGAACCACAGCTAACTTTTAGCTGTCGTAGCAAACGTTTTAGCTATCTTAGCTAATATTTAGCTGTGATGACTAAATAAGTATCAGCTAAATTTTTTAGCTGCGGTAGCTAATTCATTTTTTTCCGTGTAAGAAATGAGCATAAATTGTTCTGTGTGAATTCACCTTAGGCTTTGCTATTTTGTAACTTTTTACAAATGTCATTACGTAGAATTAAAATATCTCAATTTAAATTTAATTGTGGAGAATAAACAGCGAGAGAACACCGAAAAGAATACTTTTTCAGTAGTACGTAATTTAAAGGAAAGAATTGAAAACTTGTTTATAAGAGAGCAGGAGGACAATGAGATTAAGAATCTTATAATTGCCTGAACCGAAAACGAGACATTACGAAAGTATTTTAATGAGATATTTAAGCACGAAAATGTATTAGGAGTTATTAGCAATTAGGAATGCAAGTTATAAACCTCATGGTTGCCCGCACCGAGGTCTGTACCGAAACAAACCTAATTAAAAGTTAACTACTATTGAAACTATTATAGAAAAGAAACTTCTAAATCAGATGCCTGCGCGCGGTTAGACTTCATTAGAAGTTTACCTTGTTAATTTGTTTGCTGTGATTGAAAAAATCCAAATTAATAATTGAGCCCAAATTGGTCATATGGTCAAATTTAAACACAAGATATTCCAGATGAGATTAAAGATTAAACTGAGGCCTTTTTGCAGCAGAATATGAAATTTTAATTTCCACAAGATAAAAAGAATATAAGAATAAACATCCAAAAATGTGCATACGTTCACCCAGAGAACTGTGTTAATTTTCATAGACAAGTTATATTTAAAAACCACTTCAATAAGCATTATCAACAAAACAATCATAGCATCTTAATTCTAATACCAAACCCTTTAATAGACCCTCGCATTTGTTTTAGATAAATGTTTCTCTTTTCTAATCATAAAAGTTAGGTGTGAAAACTAGAAATAAGATTTTCAAACCAGCATGGTGTAAAATCGGAGCAAAGGGCACTCAACTTTTTAGTTCTCGAAAAACTATTTAAAAGAATATCCGAAAAGAAAGAAACAACAAATGGGAAGGAGATTGAAACTATTTGTAACTTTGATACAGTCGTGATCTTTAACGCAAATATATTCTTTAAACACACACTGAGAGAAAAAAAAGGTTACTACAACGGAGGACACAAGTAGGAATTGCCTGAGTGACTCCGGTAGTAGAACTCGAGTTAACGCAACTTGGGACTCCGGTAAATACTGCTTGGGTCTCAAGTCGACGTAATTGGAGACCCAAGCAGTATTTACCGGAGTCCCAAGTTGCGTTAACTCGAGTTCTACTACCGGAGTCACTCAGGCAATTCCTACTTGTGTCCTCCGTTGTAGTAACCTTTTTTTTCTCTCAGTGCATTGTCAATTACCATTTGACAAATCAACAGATAATAACTGATAAAAGAAACGAAATCTAACATTATAGAAAAAGCAGAATCTTTGTACTCATGCTCAAAAAGATTCTGTCCATATAAACTCAACTGTAGCCTTATTTAGAGGATGATACGAAACGGTGCATTAGTGGATGATTCTGTCAAGCAGGTTGGCATATCAGAGTCCCTTGAAGAGTGTCTCTCGATACAGTGAGGACAGACCGACTGACAGACAGATAATAGGCACAGTATACATACACTATACAGAATGGATGCGCTCTACTCCCCAAGAACTCAAGAAGTGCAACTGCAAAGAATAATTGTATGAAGGCCAATTGCACGACGGTACTCTACAAGTATTTGTATAGCTATATATGTACTACTATAACTGTAAGCAGCACGCTTTATATTTAATAGTTCGGTTGAATTCGGTGAGCATTCGGCTAATGCCGGCTGGCCTCGACAATTAGCTGGCGCCAGCAGTGACACGTAGCGGCGCCGAGTCGCTGCCCGCCACTGCCCGCACTGCCCCATCTACACTTTAGGGGCCTACGTCCCAACCCCCGCGGTGCTACGGCGCTCAAACTACAAGACTACAACCCTCCCCCACCAGAACAGGCGAACCGGCCGGCATGGCTGAAACTCAAACTACTCGTCTCGGTCGCATGCAGTCGCGTCTTTCTGCTTCTCTCTTTCTCCTCAAAATTTCTTCTCGGTATTTATCCCCTGTGCCTTCTCAATCTTTCTCTTTTCTTCAAGCACTCCTGCTCGTTTTATCAACAACGACGACTCGACCATTATGCGTTTTATTTTTAGATTAATTTCATTCTATCCATATCTATGATTCTATCAACTCTACAATACTAGTAGTACGTTTCAAGAAATGACTGCATAATCTGCTTTTTGAGTCTAGCATAATAATGCAAGAGGCTACTATTATAAAATACATCGTATGGGAAAACTAAAATGTCTGGGGATTGTTTCCTTCTAGTCCTGACGTCTCAACATAGTGACTTTTATAAGACTACATAATTTATAAGTAAAAAATTTGATTCCAATGCGTTATTAATATTGTTCATCTCAAAAAATGTATTTAAAAATATAAGGTCACTTCCCTATGGGAAATGACAATCGGCTAGAGCTTGGCCCAAGCTTGGCCAATATTAGACCAATATTAGCCCAAGCTTGGGCCGATCTTGAGCATCGGCAAATTTCCCATAGGGTTAAGGTAGTATTTTAGTTTGTAAGCAGTCAAAAATTACTTTAAACAACAATTTTTTTCTCGGTGACAGTCTTTCTTTTTTACAATTGTTGCGCACTATAAGAAATACACAGCATCGAGAGTTTTGAAAACATAAAAAAAATTAGAAACTTTTCGTCAAAGAAAAAATTATCATCAATATTATTATAAATGATTATGAAATTTCAATTTGAAAACCTTAAAAAATCGACATAGCTTTTGACAAATAAGCATGCGTGTTTGTTGCATTCAGCCTCTCCTATACTTTTTTTTGGAGTATTAAAAATACTCTCAACTATAATTTTATTAAAAATAATATTTGCCATAACTTGTATTCAATCGAAATATTATATATGAACAAATTTAATGACATAAAATACACTTTTGATATAAACTTCTTATTAGTGAGAACAGAAGACCAACAAAGTTTTAAAGTTAATATTTATCTGGAATTAAAATTTTTATTTAATGTATTTTATTTTTCCTACATATTAACAAAAATTAAAAGACAATTATTTCTGGTTGCGAGAGTACAGGATGCTAATATCTGTTCGTCTGAAATTTAAAAACGATGACGACAGGTATAACATGAAATAGCTTTCAAGGGACGGCTTTCCAGTACCCTTAAAATCCTCAAGGGAAACAAGATTATTAGATGATAAATTATTATTGGCTAAGTGCTGGTGGCGCTTAGCTGGTGGCGCTTGGTTGGTGGCGCTTGGTTGGTACTTTTGCCTTTTAAGCTTAAGACTAAAAGTAGTTGGTACAAGATTTATGATTGGATGAATTCCGACAATAGTACATGCTTAATGATTTAATAATCTTACTTAAATGCAATCCGAATTTTCCGAGGAATTTTCTTTTGTAAATAAATAAGTGAAAATGTCGAGCTTTGACAGACTGAATTGTATCATTACGCCATAAATATTTTAAATAAATAAAAAATATTCTAACAATTTAAGTACAGTCTTTTATTGATAAAAAGTTTCTGCAAATGCATATCATAAGTAGGAACTTAATAAGATAAAAAATCGAGTAAAAATTCTTATAATTCTGAATAATTGATCTAAAATTAACATTTTTAAAACTATCGGACAACCTTAACTATAATAATCATTACTATTATTTAGACTGGAGGTTGTATTTACTGTTCTTTATGTTCTCAATACCTAGACGTCGAACAAATAATCTGTATACAAGAGAATAGTAAAAATAATAAGTAAAAAATGCTATTTTCTTTAATTTATCCATAAAAAATGAATATAATTATACGTTCATTTAAGACAGTGAAAGTAAACAATTTAATCATCAGAACAATAAGTTGGTACGATAACAAAAAGTAATAAATTAATGCCACACGTTAAAAGGGGATTTTTTTAAAATTCTGTCTGGCAGACTTTTTTCAGACGTAAAATAATTATCGACATCTCAGTTTTGGAAGAAAAGATGCATACAGATAATCAGTAGTGTCTGTCTCGTAATTGTACCGACAAACGATGAGCTTTCTTTCTTAACCGTGGCAGTCGATTTTTCGCTGAGTTCTGAACACGTTCCATTTCTCTGCGTCTCAAGTGGAATAGCCGCAGGTCAAAATGGAAATGGAATTTGAAACTGGGCTCTCGTGCTCTGGCGCTACTTCTTTCTTGAAACGGACTTTGTAACCGTTTTTCAAGTGTTTCCAAGAAAGACCCTTTTCGTGAGACAAATACTCAAAGAATTCATTCGGTAGACATGAAAACAATCTTCTGCTCTAAGAGACTGAAGCAAGACTGAAGATTTTAATCTTTGTAAAAACTCTTTAAATTTTTAATATATATATATATATAATGTTACAAGTTAGGGAAAAGCGTATTTTTTCCGAAATATTTCATATGTTTCATACGAAATTTCTAAAAAAATATTTCAAACGCTCTAGAAGTTATATTGATGTCTGATATGATTTTACGATTTTTAGTAAGTTCTTTAGAAAAGTTTATAATAGACATTGCACACAACAAAACACTCAAAAATATACCTTACAGCCGTTGATATAAAAGAAACAACTATAGTTTCACATGTTAGTTAAGGCACCAACTAGGAAAGATTAGTTAAAATGCCAAGGAAAATTATTGTTAGAAAAAATGTTAATAGTGACCGATAGAGACACTGTCAGTATACGTTTCAGTATTTAATAACTATAACTCATGGATTTAATTTCTATATTCGACATTAATCTTAAATACTCGCAGCATATTTTATAATGCTTTACACCAATGAAAAGTATTGTTTAATTTGAGTTTTTAATAAAATTATAACTTTATACATAACCTCCAAATACATGGAAGAGCTCTCTACGTAGTCTCGGGATACTCAGAATGTTCAAAGGTTCGAGATAGCAAATCGATTAATTCGATATTGATCTGGAGTCTGCGCATAACGTTCTTTAATTTGTTTGGAGGTTATGTATAAAATAATTATGAATAGAATTAATCTTTGATATTTTAACAAAGAATTCTTGTCAATTCAACTAAAATCGTTTTAAGTATATATAGTCCCATAGTTGTTTCTGTATAGAAATTTTTTTCAGTGCATAGTCTTTAGTTAGAGAGTTTGGTATATAAATTTTGTATAAAACATTTGCAATATTCGGAAAAAGTACGTTTTTCCATAACCTGTAACAGAACATATTAAACGTTCACGAAATTTTTACAAAGACTCAAATCTTTAGTCTCTCAATGTTCTGAAACCTAGGCAAGTCAGCGGGTGCACTTCCTACTTTTCATAATTCTTCATGCTTGAAAAGAGTTTGATTTTTAAATTTTAAGCAGTTAAAGAAGGATTGAACTACTGAGAATCGTACAATACAACAGTTATCTCATCATTCTCTAATACAACACCTATAAACTTGCCTCAACTTTGCCAAACTTTCCTGAAGTGTCGTCGACTTTCAGAAAGTTTGCTGCAAGCATATAAACTTAAGGAAAAGTTGGCAAATTTGAGGCATTTTTAGTAGGGGATAATAATAATTGTTTTTTTTTCTTTTTACTCATGGATAAAAATACACATGACTCATTTGTCAAATCATGAGTAAATGACACAGCTCGAGAGACATGAGAGTACAAATGAGAGTTCTGTCTAGATGTGGATTCATTGGTCTTAAAGAAGTATCACGTACGTTCAAGTACTTAGTTTTTTTCTATACAGATCAATAGATTTAAAAGCTGTTCAGTTAGACCTACCTGGATAGTCTGGACATACCTTCCGGCAGGCCTGTTTTAATACTAGGAAAAATGCCAGTTCACAGTTGCACAGGCATTCGCGTTGCAGTTAGAGCAGTATATAGCAGGACATGAACATCAGGTTCATTCTGGAGCCAGACAGTGAGGAAAGCAAGTAAACGGGTTAAGCGATCGACAAGTTGCATAAAGCTCACTGGCGCCTAATATCATTATCAACTACATACTTGTACAGTTTTGTCGTCGTCGAATATTTACTATTGGCGAGTGAAATGGAATAAATTTCCGTAGTGGGGGATAATTGTATTTACATAAACGATGTATAAGCGTCGCGTCGTATACAAAAAAAAGATTGAGGCGTATTGAGAAGAGTGTGGAGTTTTATTATATAGAAGAAGCGAAAAGACGTTACCAAATTCAACAATTTAAGTGAGCCTGGTCAAGTCGTTAGGATGATAATCTTTAAGAAGTGTGGTGGCATGGTGGCGCCAGACTTCTCGATATAATGACCGACGGCATTCACTCGTGGGAAATATTTTACAGGTGCACTTTCCTGTCGATACCGAATGTTGGTCTTATTTCATGATTAATTCAAAATATAGTTAATGTTTTGACATACTCGCACTCTCTGTCGAATAAAGTTATATCAGCGTTTTTGATAATCTCAACAGTATGAGGGAATATATTCGAGCATGAAGATTTTTTTAATTCAAACGTATGAGAAATGAAATTTAAATTAAAGAAATATTATAATTTTACTCTGATATACGTTCAACAAATTAATATAAGACATGAGGTTATTCATTTGTTTTAAACTTCAAGTTTAATAAAGTTCCGAACTTGGTATCTCAGTCCAAAACTATCTTTTTTTTCCAATTTGAGGGAATAAAAACTTAATAAGATCATAATATAAATTATATAGAATAACCTAACTTTACACGATGGTGAATTATCTTAATCTCATCTTAGTAATTTATCGTTATCAATTTGATAACGATTTCAATGTGATATATAACAAAAACGATTTGAATTTCTTCTCTGCGATTTCTTTTGTTTATAATTAAAAATCTGTAGATGAAAGTTATATATCTATACATAACTTTACTTTTCACGAGTAAACATTTTATAATTCATTATTTGTGTTTCTCGCTGATTCATTAGTATAAAATCACTAATTCAGATTTAGAGAGTATCAAGTTTCATGACAAAATATTCAATATTTTAAAACCAAAGTTACGGATAAATTTTGCCTGTACCAGTGACGTCATACTCCCATCACATGCCCTTAAAATGCGCTGTGACAAAAATCAATATTTAAGAATAATGAACTAAAAAGTACAAAACTAAGTGTAAGTATAGTTTATTTCAGCATTTATAATATTGAGTAAAATTATTGAAAAATTTGCTTGAGGAACATTAATTATACGATTAAAAATGTTAGTGTGTAACTGACTCCAAAGTTTTCATCTCTCTTTTGCAAGTAAAATCAAAATATTGAATTATTTCGACGCACTATACGTATATAGGTATATAGGATAGGTAAAGTACAAGGCAGATGAATCGACTGGTCTCAAAGATGAAAGATCGTTAAAGGCCGGTTCTTTGCTTCAAGGTAAGCTGGTTCGGCTTAGCAGGTGTATTTAGCCTAAGTAAATCGCGTGTCTTCGACCATCGATACCAAAGACTATACTTGCTAAAGCTGCTGTTGAAAAAGAGGCTCTTCAACATAAATAGCGCGTTGTCAAACAACGTCTCTAATATGAGTCCATGCTATAATGCAACCTATAAGAAATACGCAATTACGCATACGCGCTTTTAGCCTTTTCGTGAACAAAAAATGGAAAACATGCATATGAATACATTTTTGGGATGCATTAATTGTACATACAAAAACAAAATCCAGTTTAAGGAAATAATAAAGTTCCCGTTAAAACTTTATATCGCAACTCCTTCGAAAATTCCTTTAATAATTATTCAAAACTCATATATAAAATAATTTCACAGAAAAAAGCAGGTATTATAATGACTGCAATAATAATACAATAATTCAAAACAATATCTCTGTTACAAAAAAATGGGAGGATATTCTTTGTAGATTTTTTGGCGCAGAATCAGAATCTGACCTTAAAAAAGTTCCATCAAGTCACGACTTTTTGTAATATTAGCTGAAATTGACAAAAAATGGCTATTTTTGGCATTTTTGGGAATTTTTCGTGGCTTACCAAATTTTTGTTCATTTTCTTAAATGGTAACATATAGTACTAATTTCAAGCCTTAAAACCCATTTTTAAAAATTATTAATGATTTTTTTAAAAAAAAGTTATGCAGATTTGAAATTTTTTCCTTTATAACTATAATATCTATAAATTTCTGGGAGTGAGTTTCCACTCCACAATGAGTGAAAATTAAGCCATTCCAGTCAAAACCCACTGTAAAAGAGTGAGATCTCACTCTTATGGAGTGAATTTTTACTCTAATTCGAGCGGAAATTCTCTCCAAGCAAAAAAGTTAACATTCACTCTAATTTTGGAGTGATTTTACCACTCTAACTGGAGTGGAATTTCACTCTATTAGAGTGAGATTCACTCTTTTAGAGTTGATTTCTCACTCTGATTCAAGTGGCTCAATTTTCACTCTTTGTGGTGTGAAAACTCATCTAAGAAATTTAGTGAGACGTTTTATATACATATTTGACTACATGAAAAAATTTCAAATCTGCATAACTTTTTTTTAAAAGGTCATAAAATAATTTGCAAAAATGGGCTTTGAAGCTTAAGAGTAGTAGTATATGGTACCTTTTGAGAAAATAAAAAAAAATGTTGGTTAGCCACAAAGAAAATCACGAACATGTCCGAAAGGACAATTTTTATCCATTTAAGCTAATATTACAAAAAATTCTGACTTGGTGGGCCATTTTTAAGGTCAAATTCTGATTCTGTGTCAAAAAATCTACAAAAATCACCTACCATTTTTTTCGTAACAGACATGAAGGGAATTTTGCAGGCCAGTGTTTTCTGACCACTATCTTTTTTTAAACTATACGGAAAGAAGATTAATAATTATAAATTTTATGAAAATGTTTTATATTTTATGGAAAAAGTGCCAGAAAGCGAAATTTTCATACCAGGAATTTTAAGGTTTAAAAAAACCAGTCGAATCATTCCTAAATAATTTAAAACTTTAATATAGTCTGTAGCAAATATAATATAATTTTTTTAAAGTTTGAAATTATCAATTTAAAATTTTCTTATTTTGATCCTTTTTCTCTAAATTGAAAAACACTTTTATAACTTTTATAAATAATTTTCTTTCCGTGTAATATGCAGTGTTCTATCTGACGATAGCTGTACATGGTACATTTGTTTGACACTCGTTTTAATTGACGATATAGTCATTATTTTTAATTCAACAAACGATCTTCAAAAACAAAGTCACTGAAAACTTTTATGTATTAAAATAATCTGAAGTGCGATTGTTTTAAGCCAATTTCAGATTATTTAAATTCAATTTGGTATTAAAAAAAGAGCGTTGCAGATTAATTTAATCCAAAACAATTTTCTGTGGTGTGTATTGCATTTTGCATTTAATTAATTATAAATTATTAAGCGGTATTGTCTTTATGTTTATATACTTTTATATCGGCGTTCCAAATCGAATACCGGGTAATTGCGGTAGCGCTATTACTACTAATTGAATGTTGCTACAATGACAATGTTATCGCAAAGAGATATACTGTAAAGGTAAATCAATTACAAAAGTCCAATAACTCAGTATATTGTTCCGTTATATGCTGGTCACATTGATTCGAACGATAGCAATAGACTTTCCCTACACATGAATAAGTTTATCGATTCTTTGCAAACTGGTTGTAGAAATTAATTTTTATGAAAAATAATAAAAGCCCGCTCTCTAAATTTGAATAAGTGAAAATTTACTTATTCAAATTTAGATAGTGATATTCAATTCTTGATTCATTTGACTTTTAATTTTAAAAATATAAAAGTCTATTTATATACACAAGAAAAAAATTCAATTGTACTGAAGTTTTGCGCCACGTATGTTTACAATCTCCGGGCTTAATGATAGAACGTCCAAGGCTGCGTACTGCCGGTAGGACGCGCTTTTACACAGTAAACGTCCTTCCGGAAGGACAATTCATTTTTGTGAAAAAATGTTTTAATTTCATATAATCATCATCATCATCATCACCATAATCATAATCATCATAATTCATCATCTTCATCATCAAAGGAATTGAGTTTATTATTACTTTTGTAAATATTGTTATAACTAACGTAATGGCGGCCGGTGGTAAATGACTCAGGCGCGAGTCCCTCGGAAATCTCTCTATAAAATCAATATGGAAGCAGATAAGTATAAAAATGAATATATGGTTTTTTAGGTAATGAAACAAGCTTTCAGATGACGTAAATATCGATTTTTTAAATTTATGTACAAGGGCTATAGGTAGTCTTTTTAAAAAAACGAAAACGTCCTGCCGGCAGTACCGCGCGTCGTCTTTTTGTGACTAAAAATTATGTGAATTTTTGGAAAATTTAACTTCTTTTAGCTACCAAGCTTCGGGGTTTGAATTTACAAGTTCCATGTTTACATGCGCTGAAAGCTTGATTCTTTACCTTTCCAACGATATATACTACTTTTTGTTTATCTGAATCCATGTTAATTTTATAACGCGATTTCGTACGTACTCGCAGAAGGCTTTTTTGTCCTGCCGGAAGGACGTTGGACGTTCTATCATTAAAGTCCGTCCAGCAGTTTGAACCAAAAAAAAAAAAGAAAGTATATAATGACTAAAAAATTTCAGAAAACTTTTTTTAGATACAGCAGCTATAACTATAACTTTTCTTCGTGCTGTATATCATTCTTAAATAAAAGATTTTGATTTAAACTAATGCTTTTCACATCACTTATATATAATAATGAAGTCTGCAGCGGCAGTAAAATGTTCATTTTTAGTCATACAAGTAAAAAATGAATGTATATAATTTTATATCAAATAATATATTAATTAATTATATGCTTCGATTTAAAGTACTAAAAACTTTATTTAACAAATGGAAATGGAATTTCGACAAACATAGCCACATTACTACACGAGAAACTGCATGAATGAAACTTGTAGCTTCCGTTTCCTAGGAAACATGAATGCAACAGGTGTTACATCTCCAATGTTTTGAGATAATCCTAAAGCTGAGTTGTATTTCCTTAAAGGGAGAAAGGACAGTATATTTTACGTAATCTAATTCAACTTGAATCAGATTTTATACTTACGTTCTTTGAATTTATTACATTTTTTGTAATTAAAAAATATGTATATAATTAGGGGAGACCGAGGAGGAAAGTAACAAGAATCTTTGTTTTGATGCTATTAAAACTATTTTTCGGATAAGTTTTGTAAACATACTAATCGAAAGCTTGGACTTTCATCTATTAAATAAAATTGGAATTAAACATCAATAATAATTAGATAGTCCACAGCAGGAATTTTGTACATAATAGGCACATATTTTTGCACTTTTTTGAAATCAAGTTTTTTTATCTATTTAATATTCGTTCCACAGCTATGTCATTAAAAAAACATCGTTTTTAAAAAAAATTCAAATCAAAAGTTCCATATCTAATCTTAAAAAATAAACAAATTTATAATTTAAAATAAAAGATCTTTGTATTTAATTTATTCGGTAGTACGCTCATTTATTTATTTATATGTACTAATAATTGTTGTGTGGTTATTATTAATTAATTTTGATGTTTGTTTCGTAGAAAAATGGAATTGATCGTTTTACCCCAATACATGAGGCAAAACCTTCAATTGGAAGGGTCATGCAAAATTTATTTGAAAAATTAAAAATCGAATTTAGATGTTGATTTATTGTAAAGATAAGGGGCATGCGACAAAATAAATCTGGTCTAAAGGCAACGAAAGACCTTGAACCAACACTGAGAACAACTAATATAACTTTAAGGGAGTATATATAGGCAGTCAGCAACGCTTAAACAGACGGATTTACTTGATTTTTTGTAAGAAAACGAATAATGGTTTCGTATATTAAATTTTTGCATAATATTAACCTATATTTAAAAAAACATTTCAAATTTTTGTTGTTGAAAATAACACAAATTTTAAGTTGTATATAGCGAATTTAGTGTGACTCCTAAAAAAAAGTCTCCTACCAGTGAACATGATCAGTCCCGACAGGATCATCCGAAATCAAAAAACCAAAAATATTTCGTTAGTAGATTAGTTTCTTTAGTAGTTCTTTACGTATCCCCTTAATTGATAGTAATACTTCCTAATTAAACACTTTATACAGCGTACAAAGAGAAATGTTCGATATGATGGTCAAATTCACAACGTTTTCTTGATCATCGAAAATTCTATAACGCATAATTTTTTGCTTACAGTTAAAATCGTTAATAAATATTTATTCCAAATTACAAAGATTTTATTTATCATCAACTTTTGAGAAATCCAGTAAATTGTTAGAAAAATTGAATGCTTCTATAAAAAAATATATTTATCCCTTTTGTTTTTCGATTATTTATTGAAATGCTTCGAGTTAAATAATGATTGTTGAATTAACAATTAGGGTAAATTCAGGATAGATGCCTATTATTTTAAAAATTACGTCTATACATTCAATAAACAATTGTTACTATCACTCTTTATTTTTTTATCTTATACATCAGGCTGATATTTCAATTTATTGAAATAAAAATACCAAAGTTATATACTTTTTGGGTATCTATATCTCACAGCCACTGGGTTGGGTTAGATGCCCAAAAGACATTCAATAAAAATAATAATAACACAGCCACACAAAAAAAAATAAAGTTCCCTGGCCTGGGTATATGAGATCCATATTTTCCTGTGTATTTTGATGCGCTGAATCCAAATCCGTCATCAGAATTGGCCTAGCACGTCTAGGTTTGATCCTAACCTCAAAATCAATAAAATGACACTTTTTGTTAATTAGAATCTGAACCCGACTTAACTTTAATACATATCTAGAGCTAATAGAAAGCTTGGTTAATGAACTTTAAAACGCTTTTTTAAAAATTGTTCTACGATGGTTTTTAACGAAGTTATGATGTTTTACTTAAAATCATTTTTTTTTTCATTACACCATAACACATCAATAAAAAAGTCATATTTTAAGTAAAACATCATACTCTCTAAATCTGAATTAGTAGTTTTCTACTATGAATTAGTCAAATTCATGGCTCATTTTTCTCTAATTCATATAGTAGAAAACTACTAATTGAAATAGTGAAACTTTACTTTTAAAAAAAGTAGATTTTTTTACTAATTTAATTAGTAGTAGAAAACTACTAAGAATTAGTAAAATTCTTACTATTTTAATAGTAGCTCACTTTTCGCTAATTCATTAGCAGAAAACCACTAATTCAGGTTTAGAGAGCAACTTCGTTAAAAACCATCGTAGAACAATTTCTAAAAAAGCGTTTTAAAGGTCATAAATCAAGCTTTCTATTGGCTCTAGGTATGTATTAAAGTTAAGTTGGGTTCAGATTCTAATTAACAAAAAGTGTCATTTTATTGATTTTGAGATTAGGGTCAAACCTAGACGTGCTAGGCCAATTCTGATGACGGATTCGGATTCAGCGCATCAAAATACACAGGAAAATGTGGATCTCATATACCCAGGCCAGGGAACTTTATTTTTTTTGTGGGGCTGTGTAATAATAGCTTACAAAATGTTTATTGCTTATGTACATTCGAAATATGAAAAACAAAAAAAATTATTTGTGGTTTGTAATTTTGTTCTCTTATAGTGATTTTGTGAAAAGAGAAGAAAAAGGGAAACTTTTAAGACCTATTTCTAAAATTATTATTACAACTCAGAGCCTCAGTGCTGCAATTGGCTGGTGGGTCATAAAAAACGTCAGTTGGGAGAACATTAAAAGGTAGTAATGGACACTAAAATAGTTTCTTCTATCTCAGAGATATCAGAACATTGTCATCTAACCTGACTTTACCTTATGTGAAACTGTTGTCAAAGAAGAATTAAAAGTAAAAAAAATAAATTCTAGAAAATCTTTTTCATAATGATTTTTGTTTGAAAATTTCGTATAATAAAAATATAACTCGTTTCTGATTTTTTCTTCTTACTTAATTAATTGTAAATTGATTTGATTTTATGTTTATCATTTCAGAAATTCTTCTGCTCCAATAAATAGGTTAAGATTCGAATCTGTTTGTATTCTTTTGTAATATCCTAATTGACATAAAAATCATTTTGATGATTTATTCGTGCATTTGAAATCTACGTTTTATTTCACCTTAAAAAATCTCTGATCAATCTTTACAATCTAATTTAAATACAACATTAATATGATCACATTTATTTATAATATCATTTCCTACAATTTTATATTTTATTTTTTATTTTAACGTGTGGAACAGCAGAGATTTACACTGTAAAAACAGGTGTCTTACAAGTGTCTTATTTTAAGACATAAGACGTTTAGAAAGCGTCTTACAGGTAGTTTTAAGACACTATCTCAATGGTTTAAAATTAAGACACCCTGAAATGTCTTAAAAGTGAGGAAAAAATAAGACACTTGTTTTTAGAGTGTAGTGCTCCTTTTAATACCTTTTTTAAACGTTAGAAATAAAGGGTAAAGGAAAAATTTTGAGAGTGGAACTTTTTATGTAAAAATTCACTGAGAAAATTAACCTCTAACCGAGTTGTACAAACAGCTCTGTTAAAGGAAACGTATTTATAAAAGTACATAAGATATAGTTAAAAATAAATAAATAATACTTGCTGTTACAACCGAGCTGAGATGTACAAAATTTGCATGTTTGTAAACCAACTTTTTGTTGTTTAAAATGATCTTTTTTGAATGACCACGGTAACAGAGTATGTTTTTTTTCTAGTGACAGTTAGCTACTTAAATCCATAATAGTAAAATTGACAATTATCAACAGAAGTTCATAACCGTATTCATACTTAGTTACAAATAAACTCCTGCTTTGGAGGTGCTATTCTAACAGTCACACTCGGTAAGTTCTAACTGAAAATTGGTTCTATTTAGCAGTTTAATTTTCTCAGTGAAATAAATCGCTCTGTTGACTAAATTGAAGACAATGTACTTTTTTTGTTGGATTGGAAAATTGAAGAAGTAATTAATGGCACCATTTGAAAAAGTTGATTTTCTTTACCAATTAGTAATAATATGATTATTCACTTTTATCATAGTAAAATCCAAAATGTTAATTCGATTGTTTAATTAATTGCGTGAACTACGGAGACTTTTTCAATATGTTTATCGTTTAAAAGTCGCTTAATACTTTTATGTTCGTTGATAAAGATAATGGTCTAAGCTATCATTTACCAAGTCTCCACTGTCGGCATTTAGCTAATCCTGCATGTTGGTTAGAAAAAGAAGAAAATGTTTGTCCTCTTTTAACTAACGTGCAAGATGAGATAAATACAGACGCGACGGCTTTAGAGTTGGGGACTTATTGGTAAATATAGTCAAATGTGAAAACAAAAATTAAAACAGAAAAACAGAAAAACCATGGCATGGTTCCAAACTAAAAGAAAACAAACTTTTGTTAAATTTTGAATTTTATTCAAAAGTTTTGAGTACACCGTAAAACAAAACTACCAAATTGAACTGAAACGTATTGAAATTTGAAAATAAAAAATAAAGTGTGGACTTACCAATTCTATTCTATGAACATTATGAATGAATGAAACAGTATACAGTCAGAATAAAAGGTAATCCAAAAGTGTATATAACTATATATATTCATCTGTTTTTAAAATATGAAACAAATGTTTCAATGTAATTTGGTTAAGAAATACAATAGTATTAAATTTTTTTAGATATTTGTAAATTGTTACCTAAAATTAGGCAATTGTGAAGTAATAAAGTACATTTTTATTTCAAATCTAAATTTGTAAGTTTTAATGTTTCATATTGTTTGGACTAACTTTTTTTTACGATTGTTGGTCTGATTAATCATTAAGGGCATGTGTCTTAACTGGAAGAGGCAAAATTTGTCCGTAACTTTTCGGGACACGCATGATTATCCCCCAAAAAGCATTATTTAAAATTTTCAGTTAATAAAATTTCAGAACTTCGGAAATCAATTTAAGTGAAATCTGAGAATTAAGGAGCTCGCTGATTGGTCTGTAATCTTTCCGGAAATATTACCAGCCAATCAGCGAGCTCCTTTAGTACATCTACTTTCCGAGTGTCGGACAAATGAACATTCTGATTTTTAAGCATTCGAAAGGTTTAAAAGTCGGACGAATGGGGTTTTGGTGAGTTAGATGTTTTGACAAATGATGAATCTGATAAATAAAAGTTCTAAGAAATATATATTCGAGAATTTAACTATTCGGACAAATGGAGTTTTGAAAGGTTGGTTAAATATTGCGACAAATGGTAAATGTGATAAATACAATATCTAAAAAATGAAAAATCAAAAAATTAAGTATTCTGTGAAATAAAGTTACGAAAAACTAAATATTCTGTTACTTGAAGAGTTGACTAATTAAGCATTTTGTTATTTGGACTAAAAAAAATGTAGAATTAATTTAATCAGTAATTATTATAAATAATATTTTAAAAAATGGGATGTATTTTAAATAGAAATTTCGGACAATAACAATTTATATAAATTGAAATTCTCTCCTATGAAAATTCGATTATATACAATCTATGAAAAATTAAAATTCTATTTAACAAAAATTTCTATAACCAAAAATTAGGCTACATTAAAAATATAGTGAATAGAAATTGGAGGCAATAGAAATTCTTTCTCATAAAAACTGGATTCTATATAAATCATTTCAAATGAAAATTCAATTAAATCAACATTCTTTTGGGCAAAAATTATGTTAATTACAAATTTGTTTTCATGATTAATATTTTTAACAATCATTCATTTATATAGCATTCCTTTATTGTAAAATGTATATTTATTTTAAATTCCTACTATGTAAAATTCAATTTACTACAACGACTGCACTTTTCAATTTCTTATAGAAAAATAGTCTCACAAATAATAATTCGAATAAGCAAATAATTATTTCTATAAATAGACCCCTATATGGGAAATGTCAATCGGCTAGAGCTTGGCCAATATTGGACAAATATTAGCCCAAGCTTGGGCCGATCTTGAGCATCGGCAAATTTCCCATAGGGACTGTGAAAAAATAATAATAAAAGTTAAGAATTTGGCTATAGAACAATTATAATTCTTAGATTTCACTTAAATTGATTTCCGAAATTTTATTATATGATAATTCTAAATAACGATTTTTGGAGGGTAATCATGCGTCCCTAACTTTTCTTTTAAAATATTGAATATTTTGTCACGAAACTTGGTAGAATTACTTAAAATATCATTAGGAAGGTCTCTCAAACCCGAGTTTGTTTAAATTTTGGCTCAAAATTAAATTTTAAAAAATTTGAGTCTTTTCGAAAATTTTACAAACTTAATTTTGGGCTAAATTTCAAACAAATTCGGGTCAGAGAAACCTTCCTATCTTCCTAATAACAGTTTAGGTTATAATATTATATATTCATCACATTTCCTTAAAAAATGAATCAATGAAAATATCGAAAAATTGGCAAGTAAACTTTCTAGGTGCCCAACATGTTAATGTGTAAAAATGTATTTTCTTCTAGGTACCTACAAAACTTTGTAACAGTAAAATCCACTTTTTTTAGTAAAAACATACAAAATCAGCCAAAGCGAAAACTGGAGTTACTGTGTTTTTCGAAAACACGGCAGAACAAATCTAATGTTATTTTTTAATAAAGGAATGAGAAAGGGACTTATAAACTAAATACATATATATTAATTAAATTTCACTCGATGAGATTTAGAGAATGTGGTTTTAACCCTGAAAAACTTTGCAAACACATATTATATTAAAAAAAAGTATCTACTTTAATATTTTTGTATGCTCTACGAAATGTTATGTACAAGTTTGATTAAACTCAGTGTCAGGCACGTGGGTAGTTTTAGTTGCGAGAGTCACAGTGATAAATAAAGTACACAATCTCCAGGCCATCAATCAATGAAATTGAATGTTAATTTGAGATTGTGTATTTTAGCACTAATCCTAAATTTTTTACTATTGACTATATTGAAGGAAGAAATTAAGTTAATTAAGATGAGAAAAACATTGTGACTCACCAGGTTTGCAGAGCCGGCTCCAGTGATAAGGATTGCAGCAGATGTAAACAGGGTCTTTGGCGGAATGGCAGATGGGAAGTTTCTTGAGTTGAGAGGAGTGGGTGAGGTCTGGCCATCGCCAAATTTGACAGCAGAGCAGAAGGGGGTCAATGAGGGGTGAGTCCCAGCAGGAGGACCCTCTAACAGAAACCCGACACCTTTCAAGCTTGGTGGTTGCAGTGGTAGGAAGAGACGACACAGAAGTCTCACCAGGAGTACAACCCTTGTGCTGTGGTGGCGCCTGATCCTGTTGCTCGTCCTGGTCACAGCAGCAGTGATGGCGATGATGTCTGTGATGAGAGTGGTGATGATTGAGATGGCGCAAATAGTAGTGATGATGATGATGACGGTAGGAACGACGAATGGCAGCAGATTGTTGTGGCTCCGTGTCGAGCCGGCTTCTAGGTACCAAAACACAAGAGCTGAGGTCAGCGCCGTAACTCTCGATCGCAGTCAGCAGCATTTCTAATTGATTCTCCTTGAGCGTTTTGAGCAACTCTTTGCACTGAGTTAAACGACTTGGTTCCTCCTCGTCATCCTGCAAGTGGTCAGCAGCCTCTCCTCCTCCACCACCACAACATCCCTGGTGCAATCTGCTCGACACGCTGCGACTCGGTTGTTCACTTGATGATGTTCTCGCACTTGTTGTCGTTCCTCTTCTTCTCGTGCACCTCCTGTTGCTATCCTTGGAGGATAGCACTTGACCTTGACTGTCCACCTCGTCTTCCGCCTGGAAAGTGCTCTCAGCTGCAGCAACGTATACTCGCGACGAATCCTCTTGAGCTTCACACTCGGTTTCATGCTCCCCGCGGACCTTGCTCTTAAGGAGACGTCTAGTGAGCACTGTCCGTTTGCTCCAGAACATGAACATGAAACAGGAGTTGTCGTACAAGCATTTGGGGGCCAGTACTTTTCAACTTAACTGCGGGAAAATTGGGTCCAGTGAGATACTGGGGTATCTCTAGCCCGAGAGTCCGCTCTCGAAATAGTGTGAGAATGAGACGCGAGGTAGCTGCTCGCGAATCACGTAATTTATTTTTGATCTTCTACAAAAGAAAATTGAGTTTTGATGGAGCGAGCAGGAGGCGATGGCGAACGCGTGACCTTGAACTTTCATTTGCATTAACGCTGACGAATGGACCGCCCGGCCGGTCCAAGTGCGCATACACACCTTTCCACCGATCTTGGTTGCAATTGTTGACTGCTCACTATTTCACCAACACTATCACGACACTCACATGAAAATCTCGTCACTGTCACTGCTGCATGTGCTATCCTCTTGCGAGTTTCGGGTTTCACCGGGTCGAATTCGAAGGCGAATTTCGGCTAAAGGCCGCCGAACAAAGACCACGCACACACCAGACTCTAGTCGACTTGTTGCAGCTGAAGTTGCTGGCTGAACAACTCTTTGGCTGGTGTACTCGCCACCATTGGCGCAAATCTGGCGCCACATAACAACTTTACTCGCAAGGCATCGTCGTATGACATGTGTTGCTGTTGTTTCACTGTCTCACTGAAAGGAACCTTTCCCCTCATCACTGCCTGCTATTATTCAGAGGATAGCACACTGTCACATTGTTGAAAAGACACGAGGACCCGAAAATAATGCACTCGCGTTTTAAGCGTGTCGCCAAGTTTTGCGGCGAGATTACACACTGTACTCTTCCTCCTTCTCCTCGCCCAGTCGCCTCTCTCACAAACAGAACGTAGAGGTCGACGAGAGCGGCGAATGTGTTGCACGTATGTACATGGCAGCAACAGGGTTCGATCAGGCGATACGTCACTTGATGCAGACAACTTTTAATTCTTTCTGCTGTTTATTCCCGCATAAACAGCAATCGGGGACCAGAGGAATTAGGGAATAAGTCGTTCAATTTACATAGTAGCACTTGATGAGTTTTAAAATAAGCAATGCACGTAACTGGAGAACAGGTACACGAGGTTCAATCGTTCCAGCACGAGAACCTTGTTGCCCGTCTTGGTCCACCTCTATTTCTTCACTGCTCTTCGCAAGTCTCGCAACCACTCGTGTAGTCGAATCTGTCCGCACCCGTCTGTTTCTCTTCCACTCTCTTCTCATTTGGTCTGGTCCGAGTGCGCCGACACACCAACACCGACCGCAGCATACTAAACACACAAGAATGATGGTTAAAATATGGCTGCCGACTGCCGTCACTGTTGCTCTATCGTATCACTCGCCACCGGTGGCGCTGTAAACGCCCCCCTCTCTTTTTAATGCACCCGCCTCTCTGAGTGTTGTGCCACTTAAGCTTCTTCCAACTTGCAACACTTCTAACAGTAAGCTGTCTACTACTCTTGTCTGCGAGACACGAATAGCCTCTACGTGTACAACTGATATACAGTACAAGCACTAATTTGGCTTTGTAATAATATCTCTATTGTAATATTTTATATACCAAACGCTTCATAGATGTGCTAAACAATTAAATTCTGTACCCCCCTACTGAAAAATCTTATTAGAAATCCAAATGGATTCTACCTATATAAATTCCTATAGATAAGTAGCAATTTATCCTATAGGAATCCATATGTCACCTATATTTGTAAATTCCTATAGAAATTTACCTATAGGAACCTAAATAGATCTAAATCTGAACTTGTCAAAAACTACTAATGAAATGACAAAAAGTTGTCCACTAATTAAATTTGTAAAAATGTCTACTAAGAATTAGTGATATATCACTGATTGTTAGTGAAAAACAACAAATTCAAAGTTGAAAACTGCAAATTCACATTAGTAACGCTTACAAATGCATAGAAAAAACCTCAACTCATATATTGGACCCGTCTTGGCTCGTTTTGAGGCTCAGCGAAAATGAGATTTCCTTATCTCCTGGACTAAAACTTAACAAGATTGATGGAAATCTCATTTCCGCTGCATCTCAAAACTGGCTTAATATGAGTTTAGGTTTTTTTCTGTGTGTAAATTTGTAGCTTTTACTATCAATTTGCAGTTTTTCACTAACAATTAGTGATCTTTCACTAATTCTTAGTGGACATTTTTACAAACTTAGGGGAGAGTATAGCCTAAGACGGGCACCCTTTAATATCTTTGAAATAAAGAAATTTATTAAAAAATTGTGTATGTAGATATGTAGTCAAGATGTATCTAATTAATTTAGAAGTATTTTTTTGTACTTTTCAACAAAATATAAATAATAAGAGGGAAAAATATTTTCAGCACTTCAAAAGATGAAATATAAACTAGTTTTCAAATTGGAAATTTTCTAAATTAAATGGCATTTGGAATGAAAGTATTGATTTTATCTCAAAGAATATTCTCTAATGTTTAAAAATCTTACATATATTTAATTGATATTTACTTTATATAATTACAAAAACGTAAATATATTAAAAACAAGCCTGACGCCTAAGACGGGCACCATGAATTTATTAAATTTTCGATTAAAGCGGAATCTTCTTTACCCTATGAAGGTACAGTGCTAATAGTGATCATAGCCTATAAATGCAAAGAAAATTTTACAAATTCAAATTTTTATACATTTGCCGCTTCTTTTTGTAACTTTAAAAATCACTTTTAATTAGGGGAGACCGAGGAGGAAAGTAACAAAAATAATTTTTTTGATGCTAGCATTAAAACTATTTGTCGGATAAGTTCTGTAAACATATTAATTGAAAGCTTGGACTTTCACCTGTTAAATAAAATTGAAATTTAACATTAATAATAATTTGATAGTTCACTGCAGGACTTTTTAATCAGATCTTTATTTGTTACTTTCTTCCTCACCCCTGAGGTGGAAAGTAACAGCACGAAGGAGGAAAGTAACACTTTAAAATTATAAGGCTATAGCATTTCAAATATAAAACTGCTATTAATTTAAATTATTTTTATTATGAACATATAAAAAGACAAAGTTATATTAACTACATTTTGTACATAATTGGCAGATATTTTTGCACTTTTTTGAAATCAAGTTTTTTTTATCTATTTAGTATTCGTTGAATAGCAATGACATTAAAAAAGCATCATTTCTTTAAAATTCAAATCAAAAGTCCAATATTTAATCTTAAAAATATAAAATAAACATATAAAAACACATAGTTATAAAAAAGGAGGAGGTTTATAAAAATAAAGCATTACATGAGGAAGAAAGTAACAACGTGTTACTTTCCACCTCACCCCTCTTTTCCTTGGATTTCAAAAAACAAGTTTAAATTACACAAAAGTATTTCGCATTTTTTAATTATGCACTAGCACGACTTAAAGATAAATAAAAAAGCTGCAAAAAAATGAAAACCATATTTAAAATATCTATAAAACCAAAAAAATATGATATTTTGAAAATTTAGGCAAAAACTTACTTTTGACGTAATTTTTGCACAAAATGTCAATATCAGATATATAGCTTCTGGTAGACCCCTAACATAATTTTGGGGAGATGGAGGGGGCAAAACTGACTAAACATTATTTAAGGACTATGTCTGTCCGCTCATTGGTTTAGAAGTTATAAGCGTTGTTACTTTCCACCTCTGTTACTTTCCTCCTCGGTCTCCCCTACTAAAAAGAATATTAAACAAAAGCTATTTTTATGCTGTGAAACAGTTAAATTCTGAAATTAAATGTAAAATTATTTAAGATTGAACAGTTTTTTCACATAGTTACTATTCTAATGTCATAAAAATCATATTTTATATAATAGTCATATTTGTTGTCTCTTTGCTTTTATTTTACCAAATTTCCTGATATAGGGCTTTAAAAAGGCATGTATTTTGCTTTAAAATATCTTAAACAGTTGTAATTGAAGAATATAAATTGTTTAGTAAGTAGATTAAGGGGAGTTTAAAAAGGGCCCGTCTTACCCTATCAGGGAGCCTAAGACTGGCTAGTATAAGAACTTTTTTTTAAACATCAAAATTAATTGTCTTTTAAACAATTATGAAGGGTTTCGTCTTATTAGTTATTTAGAGAAAATGTTAAAAATAAATATAGGTAGGGGAGAGTAGTCAGAGTTGGACACACTGCAAAAAGTAGGTATCTTAATCTAAGATACATTTGTAGTCACTTTTAAGATGTTTCCGAAAAGTTAGCAAAAGTATCTTAAAATGCATTAGTTTTCTAAGATGGAAGCTGAAATATAAGATACTTTAAACGTCTTAAAAGTGACTACAATGCATTTTAAGATGTTTCTTTTTACAGTGCAGTGGTCAGAGTTGAATCATCGCGTTTATTTTGTTTTATTACAGTAGATCCATATGTCGTTGTGTGTAAATACTTGTTAGCAATGTCAGCAAACTTTTTACATGGATTGCAGCCAGGCCCGTGCGCAGTATTTGCTTCTGGGGGGGGGTTTTCAAAAAATAAATTGTGTAAACTTCGTTATTTATTAAAAATAATTTTTTAATCAAAAAAGTTGAAAACTTTTAAAGCAAGTTCAGACCTCTCTGGGGGGGGGGTTTAAACCCCCAAAACCCCCCCCTTGCGCACGGGCCTGATTGCAGCAAAGTGTGCGAACTATATAGACGTATTAAGCGAGTCCGTGTTATACGCCCAACAAAAAACGGTTTTGTAGTTTCAAAATTTGATAATTAAATGTAGAAGAAATATGCCAAAGACAAATTAAGTTGACTAAAATTGTTCATTAAGATGTTATACGAAAATGTGGAACGTAATTTGGTGTTTGTATAAAGCGTTCATGGTGTGTGTGTGTGATATGAAGCTAAACGACGCTTGAGTCAAGGTTGGTGCATCCAAAATTTTGCAATTCTGAAGCATTTTTGCAATCAAAATGAATTTGTTAACTTTAAAAGGTGTCAAAAACTTCATTTCTATTGGAAAGAAAGAAAATTCAAAGTTTTGGTAATACACTGAAAAAAATATTTCCGTGGAACTGCGATAATTATGGGCAGATTGGCAATATTTTATTGCTGTTTTGGGAACTGCCATACGTATTTGTGTTTTAGCCATACGACTGTGTGATGCAGCACTTGATATTTGTGAAACCGCGAGTGACATTGTAAGGTTAGGTAAAATCAACAGTGGCGCACCGATGCATTATGTCAAACTCCTACATAACCTGTCAACCATAGTCAAATGTCTAATCTGATCACAGTATTTTTTTCAGTGTACTTTTTCACTTTCAGATCAATTTCGCTATACAAGAGGAAATATGATTTATTTCAATTTCATGTTTCCTTTTGTCATTTCCAAATGTATTTGAGTGCCATTCTATCATGCGAAGGTAAAGATATTGTCATTTTCAATCATTTATCTTCATATTTCATTGATTTTCTACAGTGACCCAACTCTGACTACCATGTTCAACTTTGACTACCTTTTTTTTTTTTAATTCCCTATAACTTTGAAACTTTTGGTCCAAATTTTTTGCAATGTTTAGCAAAAACATTGCATTTTAGTAGAACTTTCCAATAATATAAGAGACATCGCAAAATTCGGCCTACAGGAGAAGTTATATAGAAAAGTCAAAACTATATCCAACTCTGACTACTCTCCCCTACATTCTTGTTTCCTTCTTAATTCACTAACTAAACAATTTTTTGCCAAATATGGATAGGGGCCCGTCTTAGGCGACTTTCCCCTAATTAGTGTTGCATATTAAATGTTGCGCACTGCACTGAAAGAAAATATATACTTGGTTTGAAAGGAATCCTCTCATTTTGATGCAAATTTTCCCGTACAATATGGCATCTAGAGAATCCTCTCATTCAGGGGCGATTTATATTAGAGTGAAAGAGATAGCGCTACATAGTTGACTATAGTGTTATCTCTTTCTCTCTCATATATGACCCCCCCTAAAAAGCTTGTCTAGATACATGCTTGCTCTCATTTTGAGAGGATACTCTCATTTCGATGCGAATTTTCTTCTCAAAAGTATAGTAGATACTCTCAAAACAATGTAAAAACGTGAGAGGATTTCAAAAAAATAATGTTACTCTCTTTAGAAAAATATTTTTTTTCGGTGTGGTCGATTTTGGTTTCTATACGGTCTGTAAGACTAGACAGTAATTTTTAATTTTCGAAAATCCCATAATAGATGTCAAACATATCAGAAAATCGAGCAGAAAATATAATCAAGTTTTCCTATAGGAATCTAGATAGGTCTATATATCTAAATGGGCCAACTAGAGAATCTAGGTATATAGCAGGGTGGTCCTTAGTTTGCTTCACACGGAAAATTAATCAAGGTACACAAAAAAATGTTCCTGTATATTTAAGCAAATCAAGCAATGCAATATTAAAACGTGCCTCTATGCAACTGAATTTTTCTATTTATTTTATTTGAAAAAATTCGCTTTTTCGTAAATTTGCTATAAAATCGTCGAAAATGAATATTTTTCAATGCACAAACAGCAAAAAATTCCAAACATTGCAAAAAAGTTGTTACCTGTCATGCAGGTAAAAAACAAAAAAAAATTTTAATTAACAATAATTATACGACAAAGTTATATTCTTTGGAAACTTCTAAAGAGAAATTAATATCGTTCTCCCATTGAAAAATATTATTTTTTATCGATTTTATAACAAATTTACGAAAAAGCGATTTTTGTCCGTGTAAACATACATTGGAAAATTCGGTTGTTTAGAGGCACGTGTTAATATTGCTTGATTTGGCTCAAACTTGAAGGAACATTTTTCTTTTCTTTTTTGGTACATTGATCAAATTTCCGGGTGCAGGGGCGGAGAAAAAGGTCCAGATTGTGTGTGGAGTTCTGATGATTCTTGAGGAGTGGGAGGCGGGGATCAAGACTGAAGTTTTTTATGTGACTATTACCCTTATTAATTTCATCATTTATTACAAAACAATTTTTTATTTTATTTTTGCAATTTTGAAAAATTTCAAAGTCACATTTTTTTGGCCACCCTAGTGTGAACGCTATATCACCACAGACAATATATAGAATAATTCTTTGCCTAGTAGTGTTTTAGGATAATAACACATTTCGAATGCAGAATAGTGTCTTTTGGAAATTCCGCATGAGGAATAGTGTCTTATGGAAATTCCGCATGCGGAATTGTGTGTTACGGAAATACCGCACGCGGAATAATGTTTTATGAAAATGCGGAATTGTGTTTTATGAAAATTCCACTTGCGGAATAGTGTCTTATGAAAATTCCACATGCGGAATAGTGTCTTATGAAAATTCTACATTTTATTTCGCATGCGTAATTGTCATAAAGCACTATTCTGCATGCCAAATTTCTATAAAACCTTATTCCGCATGCTCAATTTTCACAAAACATTATTCCGCTTGCGGAATTCCCATAAAACACTATTTCATAAGCGGAATTGTCATAAAACGCTATTCCGCATGCGTTTTTGTCGAAGCTGGATAGTATAAACTATTCATTTTATTTATAATCACACGAAATACGTCACAAAAAAATGTTTTTATCAAAGCATTTATACATTTATAGTATTCGACCATTTTTCTAAATTGTTATCTTTAGAAAGTAAAATGAAAGTAAAATGTCCACATATAAGGAAATATTACGCAAAACAGAATCCTGCAATATTCAGAGAATGTTTAAAAAAATGTTCAAAATTTTTTGGGATCTGATGATTAATAATATTTTTTGTCATGTTTCACTTCCATAAGCTTTCAGAAAACTGAAAACTACTGCGCAGCCCTATGCGATCCATAAATACCAAGATCAACCAGTGAGCAACATCTAAAGTTGAATATTTCAAGAACATTGGATTGAAATATTCATTACCAATATGTCATCACACCCAATGAAAAATTAACAACTGGCGCGGTAGCGCGCCAGTACTGGACAGTCTTGGGGCAGTACTGGAAGGCCAATAATGGCGCAACTCTGGTGGAATACTGGGATGATAACGCTAATCAGTACTGACTAAAAATACGTCTTTGTGACGTTTATTTTCCCATTTTGAGCGTAAAGATTTTATATTTAGGATAAACCAGACAGTTGTCGGCCAGTTAAGTTTCTCGTTTCGCTAAAAATGGTATGAAAATTTTACTGCAGTATATATATATATAATATACATATATATATATATAATGCTCATGAGCATTGTACATTCATTTTTAAAATACATAATTGTTTTTTAGAACTGGCTTAAACTGTCTAATTGAGCAATTCCATGTGTATCGAACTGAAGAATTTCTGGACTCCTCAGTGATTTTAATGAAAGTTTGTACACTTTTTCTACCATATGAAAAAAGAAAAACCCTAAAATATATTTACAAATTTCGTATTTGATAATTTTTAGCATTTTTTAAAAAAAATCGAATAACTTTTGTTCTAATGAGATATCGAGGTAAATTTTTGTTTAATTACTCATAAAATAATTTAGTTTTATAAAAAAATATAAATAAGAAAAAGAGAAAATTTTTTAATTTTAAATTAGTAAAAAATCTTTTTTGAAATTAATGTTTTCCCTTAACATTTTAAATTTATTTCTTGGTATTGTTTTCTTATCTAAGCTGAAATTATTTCTTTCAATTTTAAATAATACAATAAACATAATTTAAAGATTTTCATTCATAAATTTTCTGTAAATATATAAGAATTAGTTAAAAAATTGCGATTTGATGAGGAATTAAATAGGGGAAAGTCGCCTAAGACGGGCTAGCGCCTAAGACGGGCACCCTTTAATATTTTCGAAATGTGTATGTAGATATGTAGTCGAGATGTATCTAATTAATCCAGAAGCATTTTTTTGTACATTTTAAAAAAATATAAATAATAAGAGGGAAAAATATTTTCAGCACTTCAAAAGATGAAATACATACTCGTTTTCAAACTGAGAATTTTCTAAATTAAATGTCATTTGGAATGGAAGTATTGATTTTATCTCAAAGAATATTCTCTAATGTTTGAAAATCTTATATATATTTAATTGATATTTACTTTATATAATTAAAAAACGTAAATATATTAAAAATAAGCCTGTTGCCTAAGACGGGCCCCATGAATTTATTAAATTTTCGATTAAAGCGAAATCTTCTTTACCCTGTGAAGGTACGGTGCTAACAGTGATCATAGCCTATAAATGTAAAGAAAATTTTACAAATTCAAATTTTTATGCATTTGTCGCTTTAATATCTAACCTCAAAAATCACTTTTAATTACTAAAAAGAATATTAAACAAAAGCTATTTTTATGCTGTAAAACAGTTAAGTTCTGAAATTAAATGTAAAAATATTTAAGATTCTACAGTTTTTTTACATAGTTATTATTCTAATGTCATCAAAATCATATTTTATATAATAGTCATATTTGTTGTCTTTTTGATGTTATTTCGCCAAATTTCCTGATATAGGGCTTTAAAAAGGCATATATTTTGCTTAAAATACCTAAAACAATCCCAATGGGAAATTTACATACGGCGTAGTACGGGCCCAGTACGGGCAGTACGGGCCCGGTACTGGCAGTCAGTACGGTGCCCGTACTGGGATATATCTGGCATATACTGCTCTTCTGCACTGACAAGCAAGTACATTAGTTCGAACACAGATAATATCGTCATTCAATCGTCATTATATCAAGCGCAAGTAGTATTTTATACATAAATACATGCGCAGTAGTGTCCCAATGATGAAGTACATGCGCACTAGTGTTCAAGCGCTCAAATGCATGCGCAGTAGCGTTCTAATACTCAAATACATGTGCCGTAGTGTTCTAATACTCAAAAACATGCGCAGTAGTGTCTTAATAATTAAATGTATGCGCACTAGTATTCTAGTCCACAAATACATGCGCAGTAGTATCCTAATGATTAAAAACATGCGCAGTAGTGTTATAATACTCAAATACATGCGTAGCAGTGTTCTAATACTCAAATACATGCGTACTAGTGTTCTAGTGAACAAATGCATGCGCAGTAGTGTCGTAATGATTAAATGTATGCGCACTAGTATTCTAGTCCACAAATACATGCGCAGTAGTATCCTAATGATTAAAAACATGCGCAGTAGTGTTATAATACTCAAATACATGCGTAGCAGTGTTCTAATACTCAAATACATGCGTACTAGTGTTCTAGTGAACAAATGCATGCGCAGTAGTGTCGTAATGATTAAATGTATGCGCACTAGTATTCTAGTCCACAAATACATGCGCAGTAGTATCCTAATGATTAAAAACATGCGCAGTAGTGTTATAATACTCAAATACATGCGTAGCAGTGTTCTAATACTCAAATACATGCGTACTAGTGTTCTAGTGAACAAATGCATGCGCAGTAGTGTCGTAATGATTAAATGTATGCGCACTAGTATTCTAGTCCACAAATACATGCGCAGTAGTATCCTAATGATTAAAAACATGCGCAGTAGTGTTATAATACTCAAATACATGCGTAGCAGTGTTCTAATACTCAAATACATGCGTACTAGTGTTCTAGTGAACAAATGCATGCGCAGTAGTGTCGTAATGATTAAATGTATGCGCACTAGTATTCTAGTCCACAAATACATGCGCAGTAGTATCCTAATGATTAAAAACATGCGCAGTAGTGTTATAATACTCAAATACATGCGTAGCAGTGTTCTAATACTCAAATACATGCGTACTAGTGTTCTAGTGAACAAATGCATGCGCAGTAGTGTCGTAATGATTAAATGTATGCGCACTAGTATTCTAGTCCACAAATACATGCGCAGTAGTATCCTAATGATTAAAAACATGCGCAGTAGTGTTATAATACTCAAATACATGCGTAGCAGTGTTCTAATACTCAAATACATGCGTACTAGTGTTCTAGTGAACAAATGCATGCGCAGTAGTGTCGTAATGATTAAATGTATGCGCACTAGTATTCTAGTCCACAAATACATGCGCAGTAGTATCCTAATGATTAAAAACATGCGCAGTAGTGTTATAATACTCAAATACATGCGTAGCAGTGTTCTAATACTCAAATACATGCGTACTAGTGTTCTAGTGAACAAATGCATGCGCAGTAGTGTCGTAATGATTAAATGTATGCGCACTAGTATTCTAGTCCACAAATACATGCGCAGTAGTATCCTAATGATTAAAAACATGCGCAGTAGTGTTATAATACTCAAATACATGCGCACTAGTGTTCTAGTGCACAAATACATGCGTAGTAGTGTCCTAATGCTCAAAAGCATGCGCACTAGTGTTCAAGCGCACAAACACATGCGCAGTGGTGTTCTTATGTACAAATACATGCGCACGAGTTTTCTAGGTCACAAATACATGCGCAGTAGTGTTCTAGTGTACAAATACATGCAGTAGTGTCCTAATGCTAAAAAACTTGCACACTAGTGCTCTAGAGCACAAATACATCCACAGTAGTGTTCTTAGCGTTAAATATGTGCTATTCAGTATTCCAAGGTAGTAATTCCAATTCAGTGGACAAATTTTGGGTGTACTTCCGAATAGAGCGTACCTCCGATTTTGATGAAACTTGGTATACTTACGTATTTCGATGCGCTGATTACGAAAATCATAGTGAAAATTGGCGCAAATTGATTTTCATGGTAAAAAAGATGTATAAAGAATCATGAAAATTTTGGTTTTTTGCATTTATCTCTTTAAATATTGCAAATATAAAAAACAAATTTATATAAAAGATGTAGATCTCATTAAAATACACATTTTATGTTTAATGCATTTTTTACTGAAACAAATTAGTTTAGGAAATAATTGCAAAAAACATAAATCACCATAAATGTGACCAAATTCCCACACTATATCAATATTAAATTATCTACAGTCGTAATTACGTTATTACATTACGTAACATTACGTTTATTACGTAACATTACGTACACTTATGTAATAACGTAAAATTACGTAATTTACTTAATGTCCATGCAGTAATTACGAAAATCATATTTAAAAAATTGTAAACTTGATCATTTTTATAATGAATACTTTAAAAACCAACACAACTATAGGTTTTCCCGCCGCTGTCTACATTCCACTTTCAGTATTGCACCCCAACCACCCCCCCTAGACTGTCCAAGACATGGGGGGTTAGGGAGTAGCATAATATATATAATAACAAGCCAACTTAAAAGATTACATAAAAATAGGTAAATTACGTTATAAATAACGTATTTATGGTGATTTCTAGTTTTTTGCATTTTTCTTGAAAACTATGCACATTTCGAAAAAATTTGGTCACTTCTATGGGGAATTCCGGTTTTTTGCGTTTTTCTCGTAAATTAATCAGTTTTAGAAAAAACTGTTATGTACATAAAATATGTATTTTAACGAGACCTACAACTTTTGTAGAAAACATTTTTCGATATTTCTAATATTTAAAGAATTATATGTAAAAAACTCATATTTTCAAGGTTTCTTATGGTTTTCACCATGATAATCGAATTTGCGCCAATTTTCACTATTATTTTCGGAATCAGCGTATCGAAATACGTAAGTATACTCAGTTTTATCAAAATCGGAGGTACGCTCTATTCGGAAGTATATCCCAAATTTTATATTATTATTAGTGATGCATGTCGAGCAAACGATCTGATCGACTTCACATCTGATCGTCTACTGTTTGCTCGATTATGATTGAATTGAACAAATTACTTTTTATTAATCTTTTAATAATTAGCATAATTTTTGAAAATATCTTTAAGTAAGAATCATTTCTTTTTGTTGACTTTTTTTATCTGTCACGTGGGTAATTTCATTGACTTTCGTCTAAGGGATGTTGCTGCCATAAGTGTTTCAAAAATAAATTTGTTTTATAAGTCATTATTAAACTCCATAGAATTCATTTCTAATAAAGATTTTGATAATATTTTCTTTTTCACCCAAACAGCAACGGATGTTGCTGAAACATCCGGTGCTGTTCGGGCATTTACAAAATGTTAATTAAAGACGTGAAAGTATAGCGTTTTGAGTTTATATTTCAAACTTTTTTAAATTACTAACTATAGGTTTAAATAAAATTCCGCTAAAAAAGAATGTCAATATATATTTTAAAGATTTGTGTGTGGTAATTTATTTTTTATATAAAGCATAATTATAATAAGAAAAATGGATTTAAGATTGATCTATAAAGACTGTCAATTTTTGTGATATTTAGAAGCATATTTTTTATAAAATTATTTAATAACAAATTTGGATACTTACGAGGTTTGAAATTAATACATTAACTTTTCTTATTCAGAACAATAATTTAAAAAAAAAATTTGTTTATTATAAAATTAAATTTCAAATTCATGAAAAATGACATCTTTCAACACATCGTATCTTTATTCTGTAAGCTTTTGAAAGATTCAAACTTAACACATATTTAAGTTTCTACAAAAAATGTAAAAAATTGTAAAATAAATTCTATATTCAAATTTTACGAGGTTATTTTGCTTAATTTGTAAAATTTTTAAGTTTGCAATTAATCATAAAAGAGGTTACTTTTTTAAAATTTCGGTATGTCAGTATATATCAACAAACAGAAAGGATTCTTATTTAACGATATTCTCAAAAGTTATGCTAATTATTAAAAGGTAAATAAAAAGTAATTTGTTCAATTCAATCATAATCGAGCAAACAGCAGACAATCAGATGTGAAGTCGATCAGATCGTTTGCTCGACATGCATCACTAATTATTATTAGTTTAATCTAGATTTTTTTTCTTAGACAGAGACACTTATATATTCGAAAAGTTATTTGTTAAATAGTAAAATAATGTGCATTTTCTTCAATAGAATAATAGTGCGTCTGAAATTACTGCTTCTTATATCACTGCACATATTTATGTTGCTTAAGACACTACTGAGCATGCATTTAGTGCTTAGAATACTACTGTAAATATTTCTGTTGATTAGAAATCTACTGTGCATTATTTGTTATCTCGAACACTACTGCGCATGTATTTAGTGTTTAAAACCCTGTTGCGTTTATTATAGATGATTTCAAGACTAATGCGCATGTATTTGATGCTCACATCACTACTGCGCATATATTTGTGCGCTAGAACACTACTGCGCATGTATTTGTGAGCTAGAACACTAGTGCGCATGTATTTGTGCACTAGAACACTATTGCGCAAGTATTTGTGGCCTAGAACACTACTGCGCATTTATTTGATGCTTAGAACAGCACTGCGCATTTATGTAATGCGCAAAACACTACTGCGCATAGTTTGTCCATTACAACTTTACTGTGCATATATTTGTACGCTGGAACACTAGTGCGAATGAATTTAATGCTCAGATCACTACTGCGCATATATGTGTGAGCTGAACAATAGTGCGCATGTTTTTGTGCGCTACAACACTACTGCGCATGTATTTGTGCACTAGAACACTAGTGAGCATGTTTTTAAGCATTAGGACACTACTGCGCTTCTATTTGTGAACTAGAACACTAGTGCGCATACATATAATCATTAAAACACTACTGCGCATGTATTTGTGCACTAGAACACTAGTGCGCATTTATTTAAGCATTAAAAGACTAGTGCGCATGTACTTCAGCATTAGAACACTACTACGCATGTATTCGTGTGCTAGAACACTAGTGCGCATGTATTTGAGCATAAGAACACTACTGCGCATCGATTCGTGCGCCAGAACACTAGTGCGCATGTGTTTGAGCATTAAGGGTGTAATATACTTATTTTCTCAAAGAAATCTTGAAATATATTTTAATCCTCATAAAATGACCTTAATTATCAACAAATCTATCATATTTTATTAACAGTGCGGGCCCAGTATTGGTCCTGTACCGGTGACCAGTGTGGGCATGCCAGTACGGACCCCGTACTACGACATTTGTCAATACTGGCGCAGTACAGAAATTTCCCATTGGGATTGTAATTGAAGTATATATATTGTTCAGTAAGTCGATTTAGGGGATTTTAAAAAGGGCCCGTCTTACCCTACCAGGTAGTCTAAGACGGGCTAGTATGAACTTTTGTTTAAACATCAAAATTAATTGTCTTTTAAACAATTATAAAGGTTTTCGTCTTATCAATTATTTAGAGGAAATGTTAAAAATAAACATAGATACATTCTCGTTCCCTTTTTAATTCACTAACTAAACAATTTTTTACAAAAAATGGATAGGGACCCGTCTTAGGCGACTTCCTATTGTTGATTCGTCAGTTTACGCGAGTTCACGCAGTTTATTAATTGACTAGTTAAGGTATTAGTCGCGTAAAATGATTTTCGTCAGATTTTTTTATAACTTTGTATCTGTATTCATGAGGTATTTATCTATGAAATGAGATCTATCCTATTAACTTTGACCACTTCTGAGCTTCAAAATATTAATTCAAAGTTTATACCTTTTACATGCAATAGCACAAAATGCATGTAAAAAATGTCTCTTATATTCATTTATAAAAAAACAAGTCGTCAGATTTTCAAATAAAACTACTAAGTTACACATTGAGATAAAATAAGTCCTTTAAAAAAAAATTTCCTTTATTGACCACGCCGTATAAAAAATACAATAATTTAAAAATTCATAATTTTTCATTTTCACGTGGTTTCATTGAAAAATGTCGAAAACGTGTGAGCAATACATCACGATAACTTATAGTACCTGACTAAAAATCGTGAAAATTAGATATATTACATTAGAAGAGGTCACAAGGAAGCAAGTGAGTTGATATAAAAGTTTATTTATTGTTCTTTTTATTTTGCGGGAGCATTTACGCGACTAATACCTTAAAAGACAATAAAGTGCGTTCTAATATATAAGAAAATGTCGTAAAAAACTCATTTTGGTAGGTACTTATTTTACTTTATTACATTAGCTGATTAAAATGAGAATGCATCAAGAATACCTTAGCCAACTTTTAGAAAAAAATACCAAAAAAAATTTTTTTTAATTTTTTGATTTTTGACAATTTTGGAGAAAATTAGTTAGTTAGCGAAATTAAACTGTATTTTTGGTCCTGGAAAAAGTGTACTAAAGATGAAGTTGATCAAACAATGTTTACTCAAGTTATCTGATTTCAAAAATTTTTCTACAGATAGACAAACAGACTTTTGTAAAAACCCATTTTTTCGTAATCAAAATATCTCAAAACACCGAGAAATGTGTAAATTGCGAAAAGTTCAAAATTGCACTAATTTAATACATTTTCCTCATTTAGGATGAGAACGTAAAAAAAAGAAAGGAAATTCGATAAACTATAAATTTAAGAACTGTAGGTCTTTTGGAAAGAATATTTTTTATCTATATATTGAGTGCTTATTACACATTGTATCTAAAGTTTTAAGTATAAGTAAACCTATGATTATATACATATATGTAATATGTATATATGTACTCATCCTCGTAAGATATTGTTTTTAAAGTTTTATGACTAGACGTCTGATATCGTCGACGAGTATATCAAGTTTTGTTTTGTCTAGACAACTCATTTTCCAGCATATATAGAAAGAGACCGCACCAAAATGATATGGAATTTGTAAGTTATTTACCTATATCTACATAGTACGTCTGGCGTCTGGGTCTTAAAATCCCGTAATCAGGCGCCTGGCCCTCTGAATATATGTTTTCTTTTTTTCTTTATTCTTTCGCTCAGACTCGGGTTCTCCATTTTTCTCTGAGATGTGTTTTACTTTTAAACAGTAAATTGATCTAAGGGAGTTTTCAGGAAAATTGAATATTGTCGTCCATGTGTAATGGTGAATAAAATAATTTTACTTTTTTTTAAATTTTCTTATCAAAATCAAAATGCAGTTGGACATGTTCTTATGTATTCTTAAACTTATAGAAAAATTAAATTTATTTAGAAATAATTAAGACTATGTAATTTAATCAACATAACGTTAATAACAGGAGCCCAATGGGAAATTTACATCTGGCATAGTACGGGCCCAGTACGGGCAATCCGGGCAAGATACGGGCATGCCCGTAAAAGTTGTGGAAAACGTGCACAACAAATTTTTAACCAACATTTAGCAGGTTATTGTGTAATATTTTTCTACATCAGAAATGCATGAGCAGAAGTCATCTAAGCAATAAATATATGCGCAGTAATGTTCAAATAAAAAATACATACATATTAATCTCCTAAATAACAAATTTATTCACATTAATGTTACAAGCACTAAGTAGATGCGTAGAAATGTTGCCCGTACTGGCCCAGTACAGAAATTTCCCGCTGGGAGGTCAATTATTTTTTCCTGCGGAAATATGCCCCTAAATTAAAACAATGTCAATAAGAGAAAATTTATTCTGATTCTCTGATACAAAAATTAATATTTGCTGAATGCAAATGTAGTTGGATATTGAAAATTTATCTGAATAAAAAAAAATTCTTTGGATTAAAGGATTTAACTACAGTAAAAATGTCAAAAAATCAAGTTTTTTTTATTGGATTAAAAATACTTTGAATCTTCTAGAAAGGTTAGAAGAATAAAAGGTTTTATATCTCACCGAATTAGTTTTATAAGTATAGGGGAGTGGGCCTCAAGATGGACAGGGCCCCAAGATGGACATTTCGTATAGAATTTTTGTTTAAGGTGACAGCGCCTTATTCTTTCTGTCATCTTTGTTGTTTGTATAGACGAACATTTTGATGCACATTTGAGGAAAAAAACCAGTTGGTTTGTCTTCTACACATACCACGTAATTTTGTGTCTAAAAAAGTTTTGTAACAGTTTTTTCTCAAGTTGGTAAAGTTATTTAAATTTATGATTTAGAATGAGTACTGAACGTTATAATATTCTTTATTTATCGTATAATAATATTCTAAAATGATTTTACTAATTCAGTATTCATATATATATATATTTACTGGA
Source organism: Ganaspis brasiliensis (assembly GCA_037103525.1). Lineage (NCBI taxonomy): Eukaryota > Metazoa > Arthropoda > Insecta > Hymenoptera > Figitidae > Ganaspis > Ganaspis brasiliensis. The sequence continues at coordinate 347,947 of JAZKLR010000233.1, forward strand.
AATTAAAAAATGGTGTCATGTACCCTAAGATGGATAGGCCTCAAATCTCAATGTATTTTTTTGCATATTTTCGATTTTATACTTTTTTCAATAATTTTTTTAGCAAATTAATTAAAATTTTTTATTTTCTACCATAAAATGTGATTTCATCGTTAGAGAATTTATTATATTGATATTTTTCGATATTTTATTACTTTTTACTGTTAAGCTATTAAATTGAAGTTTTTAGAAATTTTATTTCTTGATAAATTCCGTAAAATGATTAAAACTTAGTTTAAGAATTGTTACACGATGTTAATTTTTTAATTACTACCATTTTCAGAGACTTTTAAGAAGGTGTCCATCTTGGGGGCATTTTTTTTTAGACCGAAGATTTTAACAATTAGAAAAAATGATTTAAAAAATGTTTATGTTCAAAATAAAATTTTATCTCTGTGGCCATAAGTTACCTTATAAATTGTACTTTCATCCGGTATAAAACATTTTAATACATTTTATTCGGTTTGGATTCTACAGCAATAAATCAATAGGGTGTCCAACTTGGGGCCCTCTCCCCTACAAGTAAGTGCTAATTTTTTTAGTATGAAATTCAATTTTTTTTTTTAAATGTTCGTCAATTTAACAAAAGTATAAATATTTTCATAATTTCCTGCGTATTTTTCTCGCTATTCTCATCTAGATTAAGGAAAAAAGTTTAAATCAGTTTTACATTTTCATCCACTCAAGCGATTCTCATTCTATAGGAGACCATATAATTATAGCATGTAAATTTTTTTCAACCGAAGTTTTTAAATAGTATGTATGATATACGTTACAGAAAAATCATTACACCAACAGATTTTCTTCAAAAGAATTGTTATAATTTCAAGCTATTTGAATCCTCTCTCCCGATCGCGTTAGAAAAGCATAACATTTTTTAATTTTAAATAATATTGTCTTAAGAACTACACTGAGAAAAATATTTTCTTGATTTAAATATAAGTATTTGTTTGAATGATTTTGGTTGAATGAATAATGTTTTTAAGTTTAATTTCAATATATTAGAAATATTTTTAGTTTTGATTGCAATATATTTTATACTTGAAAGAAATATATTTTATGTTTGATTCAAACATATTGAATGCGCAGAAGTCTTTGCGCATTCAATATGGCGTCGTTACTGTTCTGACGTTAATACTCTTCCGGTCGAATATGTTTGCGTGGTTGCTAGTGATTACGCGTGTTTATACATTTTTGGCGAAAAATGTTTGCAATCTTACTTTTGTTTTAATTAAAGTGATTAAATTAATGTCGAAGTGTTATTATTTTACAGAAAATTGAGGTATATTTGAAGTGATTGAATCTTTTGTGTACAGGTGAGTTTACTAAACATACTGTTTCTTTCGTGCATTTTTCTTGTAAATTAGAGTGATTCAAAGTTACACATTTCCACAATATTGTGTTCAGTTAATGAAAAGTGTAAGTTTCTTCGGTTTTTCGCAGTTTATATATTAACACTTGAAGTAATCTCAAACATAAAGGATGTTTTACATAAAAGCAAGAAACAAAAATTTTGTTTAAAGTAAATGAAATATTTGTTTGTAACAAACAAAAAATATGTTTAAATCAAACATAGAAGATCAACCACAAAATTTGTTCAAATCAAACTTAATTATGTTTGACTGTATAACAAAGTGAAATTAAATTTAAATCAAACATATTATGTTTGATTCAAACAAAATTTTTTCTCAGTATAGACGGTAAATAATTATAATTTGTTTTATACTTATTATATAACTGTTTAACACATATCAATTTTTTAAAAGAATTTTAAAACCCGTTTATTTTTCAGATGAACGTCCTTAATTTTTACGGCACTTTTTTTCCGCGGAGAAAAATGAAAAATTTGATGTTGGTAATTTTTTTTTATGATCGTTTCTACATCTATATTTAAATAGGTCTGCGATCCAGGAACGAAACAGCTGAACTTTGACGACTTATAGAGCATGTACTCATTTGTGCTCTTTCTTTTTAAAATTGTTAAGAACTTGGATATTTTTGGTAAAAAATTACTGCGAATACATTCGTTTAAATATTTAAAAAAAAATTAAAACGCTAGGTAGATAATTACTGATATAAAACAAATGAATAAAAATTATTATAAATTAAAATAAAATGTTAAAAAGATTTGAAATTAAGAAGATTCAAGCACTTATTACATTTAAACAGAATTAACAAAAATAAGTTTAAGTTAATTGCTGTAACATAACTCTCATTATATATATATATATAATGATCAACTTTAATATTTTTTCTCTTTATATACTTTATTCAACAGCATGTTTTCTTTTCTATATGCTCATCCCTTTTTTGGTTTGATTATTATAATTTCTTACCCATGGCCTCAACATCATTGGTACTTGAGTGTCCCATCTCAATTAACTTTGGATCAAAATGTTGTTCTGAAAGGTGCTCCACGAAGCAGCAAAACTATACAAGCCACGAAGTAATCACGACGAATGAGGGGTCTGGTTTCAGATTCAAGGGGTCGCAAACTTCCACTTTCAGGATTATAACTTTGATGTAGATTATCGTTTAAGTATTCTTTGTTCTTTGATCCTTTTCCGATGGCAAGATTGTATACTTTTAAAATTAAAATTCTCATTAAAAAAAAAAGTACAACATAATGTTAATGTACTGAGTGTATGAAAACGTGTTTTCCTCTATTTTCAATGCACATTGACTCTAATAAATGACAAATGTGCATTCCTATTCGTAATCGATACAACAAATTTAAATTTCTGATATATTAAAAATAATTTTTTTTAAATTCAGGACACAAAATCGGACTGTCATTCCGACCGAATTTTAATTCTCATTCTAAAAAAATTCGTGTTTAAAATCATTAGGGGAGAGGGCCCCAAGTTGGACACCCTATCGATTTATTGCTGTAGAATCCAAACCGAATAAAATATATTAAAATGTTTTATACCGGATGAAAGTACCATTTATAAGGTAACTTATGGCCACAGAGATAAAATTTTATTTTGAACATAAACATTTTTTAAAGCATTTTTTCTAAATGTTAAAATTTTCGGTCTAAAAAAAAGTGGCCCCAAGATGGACACCTTCTTAAAAGTCTCTGAAAATGGTAGTAATTAAAAAATTAACATCGTGTAACAATTCTTGAACTAAGTTTTAATAATTTTACGGAATTTATCAAGAAATAAAATTTCTAAAAACTTCAATTTAATAGCTTAACAGTAAAAAGTAATAAAATATCGAAAAATATCAATATAATAAATTCTCTAACGATGAAATCACATTTTATGGTGGAAAATAAAAAATTTTAATTAATTTGCTAAAAAAATTATTGAAAAAAGTATAAAATCGAAAATATGCAAAAAAATACATTGAGATTTGAGGCCTGTCCATCTTAGGGTACATGACACCACTTTTTAATCCCCAGTAAAAATATATATATGAATACTGAATTAGTAAAATCATTTTAGAATATTATTATACGATAAATAAAGAATATTATAACGTTCAGTACTCATTCTAAATCATAAATTTAAATAACTTTACAAACTTGAGAAAAAACTGTTACAAAACTTTTTTAGACACAGAATTACGTGAGATGTGTAGAAGAAAAACCAACTGGTATTTTTTCTTCACATGTGCATCAAAATGTTCGTCTATACACTGAGAAAAGAGGATCTCGATTTATAGTAAATAATGTAATTATTAAGTAAAAATTACTATTTAAAGTAAAATGTGCTTCATATAAAGAAAAATTACTTTTTACGTAGTAAAATTTACTAATTGTAATTATTACTCTAGTCATTTTTAAAAATTCTGTTAATATTTTTAATCTTTATATTGTCTCAATAAATTTTATCAAATTCGAGTATTAATTATTAAATTCGTCCTTTTTTAAGTATTGCTCAAGCATTTTTAAAAAGTATAATTGCGTGATATAACAATTACTTCAGTAGTATCAGTTTTTAATATTTGCTAGCAACTTTTGCTCAGGAAATAGTAATCCGTGCCACTACTACTAATACTACTACACGCCTCTCACCGATACGCGAGTCATATACAATTGAAATATATGTACATTTAATAAATGCTTCAATTCCTTGTTACATAAACATTTTTAATATTTTTTAAACAAATCTCTTGTTAATATGGATCTTATACTTTTATTTTGACATATTTTGTTCTAAAAAAAATTATAATAAGCAAATTTATATCAAAATGTGTATTAAATTAGAGAATTTAGTTGTTTCATACTTTAAATTAATTAGTATATTGTTACTCATTAATGATACAAAAATATTTCAAATAATATGTATTCTATTACCATTGCAAATTTTTTTATAAAACTTGAATTTGTTTGGTAAATATTAAGTAATTAATTTTCTAGATCAAAAATTTTTTTCTTGTAACTCAGGTGTTATATAAAAACAATTTTTCATTTTTCATTTATGTTTAATCATATTATTTTGTATTATTTTCTTCAAAAAACTGCATTTGTTATAATAATTAATTAAATTTATTTTGATATTCAGATAAATTATTCAATATTAATATTAAAACATTTTTAAAATTAATTTTTACTTTTATTTTTGCTATTTTATTTTATAAATTAGTTTGCTTTAAACTATTTAATAAGTATTATTTATTAATAATATATTGTATAAAAAAATTTAATAATATTTTATTATAAAATTTTTTCGATTATATAAGTATTTAATTTATTTTTACATATTTACAATTTTTTTATTTAATATTATTCTATCTAATATTATTCTATTTACTACTATTTTGAATAATATTTACATTTAATTTTAATAATGTAGTAAAATATATGGGGTTTATGGTTTATTTTATTGCGGTAATTCATATAAGTTAAAAAATATATGACGTCAGTTGCGTCGATAGCCGAGAGGCTTAATGCGAAAGCGTGCGTTTGTAGGGTTGCGACATTGCGTATTTATATTTAAGTTAGGTAGTTCGATCCCGTATAATTCTAAGATTTTTCCGAAATGTTCACTCGTTAATTCTAAGTACTTGTATATTAGAAGAATGAAACTTGTAAATTAATAAATTGAAGTGTATTTATAAAGTTAATAATGTAGAAACTTTTTTATTTTTATTTGCATTGATTTATTTTATAAAGAATTAAAAAGAAGAAAATATTATTTTCTGTATTATTTTATTCTTCCGTTTCCCGTCTTACACGCATATACTGCCTACATCGGTGAGTGATGCGAGCAGTGGAGGGGCAAAATTACAATTTTCTGAGCAAATATCGTTAGTGGCGATGTAAACGCCACTCCGTTGAAAAGCAATTCTTATTCTGGATGATACAATAGTTCCTCAGATTCATATTAATACTTATAATTTTCATTTAAATTTTCCATTCCATGGAGTAAATTTTATTTCAATCAAAGTATAATTCATTTACTGAATTAAGTAAAAAGCATTTAATTTTTGAACAGTTTCAAAACTACTGCTCAAAAATAGTAATCTTTAATCGAAAATATGTAACTTTTATTATTCTTTTTTTTCAGTGTACAAACAACAAAAATGACAGAAAGCATAAGGCGCTGTCACCTTAAACAAAAATTTTATACGAAATGTCCATCTTGGGGCCCTGTCCATCTTGGGGCCCACTCCCCTAATATAAAAATAAGTATCATAACATTTTTTATCTATTGTCATTAAAGTTTTTAAACAAACTAATTTAGAATCTTTAGAATCACATACTGATAAGAATATCCCGGCATATTTGGAATCATTGACAATAATCTAATATCAGAAATTCATAATTCAAAGTGTTCAATTCAATATCATGGACAAATGTATAAATAATTTTTTTTGTCCATTAACCCCCTTCCGCCCGGTCCCCTAACGGCCAAACTATTTGACCTGGATGTTTGAAACTTGGTAAACTTGGGTATGTTTACGTGTAGATTACAGGAAAAATATAGCGAACGTTGCTGGACTTAGTTTTCAAAAGTTATTAATGAAAAATTGAAAAATGACAAAATACTCCCATGCTAGAGCTTAGCCTATTTATCCTGCGGTTTAAATTTACCATCATAGGATTTTCTTCGAAAAATTGAAATTTACAGAAAAATTTTTTTTCTTTCTAAACAGCTACAATATTTTACAGTTTCAGCGTCTTCTTTTGTACAAAATGGTAATTTTTATGTTTAAATTACTTTAAAAGTTTAAAAATAAAAAAAAAATTGAATAAAAGAAAAATTTTTTTCATTTAAATTAAAAATTATATAAAAAAACTTAGTCTATTTGTGCCCTATTTACTTGGAAGCCTTTGACCTTATAAAAATGTTTAATTTTATACTTATAAATTCTAATAAAAGTAAAAAAATTATTCTTGAAATTTATTATAATAATGTTTTCTTCGAAAAATTGAAAATTTGACAAAAAAAATTTTTTCCTCTTATACATTTTTAAATTCGTGTACGGAGCCCTCAGTTTGCTAGTCCGACTCGCACTTGCCCGGTTTTTTTGACATTTACAATTTTTTTCTTTTTATAACTTCTCCAATTTTTATTTTTTAATCATATGTCCTTTGAAAAACATATCCCATATTGAAAAATGAAACTACTAGTCTATAAATTATACATTTTATATTAAATTTGTAGAATTAATTATGATTTTAATATTTATGACACAGCTAGACCGAGTAACGCCTGGGGCGGTGTCACCCCAAAAAAGTATCAACTCACTTTTTGTGAGAGTCACCCTTTTTTGAAGGGCTTTTCACTCAGGAAATCTAGGAATCGAGGATTTTTGGATACTGTTTTTCGTTGAATTGATTTCAAGATTGATTCCTAAGATTTCCTTGGAATTCTCAGTGATTCTCAAGATGATACTACTGCCAAGACTGACGGTATTATAGAAATCTATAGCTTCGGCGGATTTTGGTAAGGATCGGATATCGGATTTTAAAATGTTTGTGCAGGCAAGTGCATGTTTGTGTGTCTCAGAATACATGAAGATCATAAAGTATTAAGTGTTTTCCTAAATCAATAAAAATAATTGGTAAAATTATTATTTGCGATTATATATATATTAAAATAAACAAAATAGTTTGTATAGTTACTATACACAAGCTGATTTGGATTATTCTCAACATATAACCTCAAATTTCTAACTAAAACAATATTTTTATGTACTTTTTGTTATGGAACATGAAACTTCGCATAGAAGTTACCATAAAGTAACGTAAGAATAAAGTTACCATAAAGATTTCTTTAAGATTTCTTTAACGCAAAAATTAGGAAATCCATGGTTTCATGAGTGAAAAGCCCCTCGCCCTCGAACTGGAAAATACAATTTTATCTTGGAAGCATTCTCAATTTAAGAATTTTTACTGGGAAGGAAGGAAGGAGCACATCGAAAACTGAAATATTAAGCAAACGAACATTCAATTCATCAACGAAGTCACCCAATAAGAAATTGACCACTGGCGCAGTAACGGCCCAGTACTGGCTAGTACTGATCAGTACTGTTACAATACTGGCGCCCAGTATTGGCACCAAGACTGGCACAACCTTGGGATGATAAAGTTTTTCCAGTACTGCTTTGCCAGCACTGGTGCAGTACTTGTTTCCATTACTGATACAATACTGGTGAAACTCTGTAATTAGGAAAAAAATTTAGTTTATTTAACAATTTGCTTGTATAACGTTTAAATCCTTTTAAACTTTTGTTTTACTTACATTTATAATTATTTAATAATTTTTGTACGCATGTAACACTTATAAGTATTAACGAAAAATCCGCACGCTCGCTTGAGAATCGAACCCTGAATCTTACGCACGCAAAGCCGACCCTTTAACCGACTGAGCTAACACGATTACTATTTCATTTTTCTTATTAAAATATATTTGAGTAATTATGTAATATATAAAATATTATATAATTTATATAGACTTTAACTGTATTAGTGAAATATATGAAATTGACTCAAAATTAGTGCAATTTAACTTTTGAAAATCATAACATTAATAACTTATCGAATAATTTAAATCTTCGAAATTAATTATCTTTCCTTTTAAAAAATAACTTTTATTTGAAACTGTTTTCAAATAAAATAAATTATATATTTATGTGTTCCAAAGCCTACCTTTAAAAGTTTATCTGTATAATAATTGTAATTAATAATTCAAAAGTAAAATTTAAATGTTCAATAATAAATTCAACAATAAAATTTTCACAAATGCAGTACTGCGCCAGCACCAGCTCAGTGTTGGCTGCCAGAACTGGAAACTTAATACCGTTACAATGCAGATGCAACGCTTCAACCAGTACTGATACAGCATTGGCTGAACAAGCCTTGGCAGTTTCACTGGCGCGGTACTACGCCATTAGTCATATTTGGCATAAGTCGGGCATTTCTGGTCGGGCATCGCATCGGCTGCCTATTTGGATATATTGACGGATATGTATACCTACAGTAGACACAAGTTCTGAATTTAGAAACGCGAATTGATGAATTAGATTTATTATAGACGGAATTCAATAACGTACAACACGACATAAATGCTTTATTGCTAGTGGAGGAAGTGGAGGACAAAGAAAGAGGGCTCAATTTTACTAAAGTAGACAAAGTGCCGTAACCAGCACAGAAGGTTCAGCCATGACAGCAAATATTAAGGGTAGGGGGTTATCTCGTGAGCGATTACCTGTAATCACTCCCTAACTTTGATGGGAGATATGAGGGATCGCAAGGGTTTCATGACGTATTTCATGTCATAGTTGATAAAAACAGTATTTACAATTTTGCTTTAACGGGCGGAGCAAAGAAATATATGTTTGAGTTGATGGAGGATATTTGATTGTTTTAGACTTATGAAAAAGACAATAACATATATCCGAAAAAGTATCAAAGCTTCCTGATTTCATTGAATTCATAGAAATGCGATGTCCGGTATTTCTCAATTTATCAATTGATGATTGGCGGGGCAAGGTCAAGGAGCTCAATCTGTGTTTTAATTGCCTTGGAATTAGGCATGGCGCTAAAGCATGTAAGTCGACTATAGAGTTTGTAAATATTTTAATTCTTTGCATCATTCGTTGTTACATCAAGGCAACAAAACAACTTTTCTAGCAAATAATATTCATCTTGTAGAGCAAAAAAATGAATTGAAAAATAGTAGTAACGCTGTAAAAAATATGACACCGGATTCGATTAATGTGTTTGCTTTTAAGGACACAAACGAAAAAATATTATCAACGGCTTTAATTTATGTTAAAAATAATTTAGGACAACTAACAGAAGCTCAGGCATTATTGGACAATGGGTCTATGGCGAATTTCATGACAATGAAATTTTGTAATAAATTGCACTTAAAGGAAACAAGTGTTTAATTTATTTTATGATTTTACTAGTGGAGTGGTGACCAAGAGGTTGATTTTGTCAGCCATAGCACAAGTTTTCGACCCATTGGGATTAATTGGACCATTCGTTGGGAAGTCCAAGATACTTCTGCAGCATCTGTGAAAATTAAAGATAGGATGGAATGCATTAGCTCTAGTTGATATAACTAAAAAATGGAATTTGTACTGGGATCAGCTAAAAATAATTAGACTCATTCAGATTCAACTTCATGTGTTGCTGAATTCTCCGCAGGAAATCCAGATTCACAGGTTCTGGGACGCATCTTAGGCTACATATGGAGCCTGTTTATATCTACGTTCAACCAACGCAGATGGCTCAGTGTTGCTACGTCTTCTGACGGCTCGCTCATGAGTCTCACCCATAAAGACGGTCAGCTTACCTAGGCTTGAACTGTATAAAGCCGTGCTGCTGGAAAATTTATATTCCAAGGTCAAGGGTGGATAAACAATAAAAATCGGTGACACTTTGTTTTGGAGTGATTCCATGATAGCTCTGGCCTGGATAAGAGGCGAGCCATCTAGATGGCTCACCTTTGTTGGCAATAGGGTGTCAGAAATCCAGCAGACCATACCATCAGAAAAATGGAATTATGTGAAAATCGACTCTTTAAAAGAAGCAAATTTGAAAGAGTTGGAGAATTCAACCCTTCGGTGGAACGACCCTGAGTGGTTATAGAAACAGAGAGAGGACTGTCCGCGGGATGAAATTGACATCGAAGAAGTTCCAAAAGAAAAAAAGCTAGTTTTGACATTTGCAATGGTGGAAAAGGATTTTTCAATCCTAAGAAGATTCTCATCATAGCTCAAGTTGTGTCGAATAACAATGTATTGTCAGAGGTATTTTAATAACCTGTTGTGAAAAGGGAAGGGGATTTCATTACTTACTGAAATCTTCTCGGCAGAGGAATTGACCAAAGCACGCATCACGTTATTGAAAATACATCAAAAAGAGGAGTTCTGCAAGGAGTTAAATGATCTTCGTTAGGGCAAGCCGATCAACTCCACCAGCCAAATATTAACCTTTAACCCTGTTTGGACGCAAACGACTTGATGCCGGTAAAGTTGTCATTTTTAAATAAAATAAAATTAATTAACGCCTTTTTGAGAGACACTAAACATATTGACGAAAACATTAAACACAACGAAAAAATATCCATGGGATATCCATGCGATAACGTAAGTTGAGATTCGATATTCTAAAAGCATCCCACACATATCCAGGGATATCCATTGGACATCTAACAGATATCCAAACCGCCGCTCTCTGGGACGTTTCTACAATATAAAACATACAACATTTACAGTATTCTACAATATTTCTACGTATTTGGATATCCCTTGAACGTCCATGGAATATTCCTGGGACCTTTATGAGACACTTAAATGTTATAATGCAAAATTAAACGAAAATGTTATTGAACTAATCAAAGAAAACACATTTTTATTAAAGATTATTATAAACACACTACTTTAAAAATTTAAATAATTAATGATTGTAATTATTAACTAACAACATAATTGAACGTGACTTCTTACCTTTAACAACAGAATAAAGTAGAGGAAAATAAATTGAAGTATTGAAAACTAACCACAAAAAATTTTTCCACAATAATTTTATCAAAAGGTTAATGAGAAACTAACTGTCAACAAACTACAGTCAATTCATTTATGTTGCCTAGCAACGTTCGCTGGCATCGTTGTAATTTAAATCCAGTTTGTTTTATTATTAAAATATGTGGATAAATAACTAATAATAATTTGTCTTTGGAAAAAACGGCTTTGAAATATTAGTTTGGAATATATTTTTTTTAAAAAGTAGCAAAACTTTGCGGAATATTTTTAATCATTTAAATCGATTTTAATCTATCTCTTTTTACCGGGCAGATCTCCATATGATATCTATGAAATGTCTTACGGATATCCATGTTACATTGTAGAGACTTATATGGGTTATTTTTGGAATATCTTAGGGTCATTTTTAGATATTTATGGGATATCTATGGGCTATTTATAAGATATCTCTAGGATATCCCAAGGAAGCCTTAGAGTTATCCTACAATACCCATAGAATGTTTCTGGAATATCCAAACCGCCGCTCCTTAAGATATTCCAAAAACGTCAGATAGATATCTAAAGAACATTCTGTGGATATTGTACACTGAAAAAAATTTAGTCGAGAAATTCAACTATCTTTGGATAGTTGAGTGCAAAACAGTTATAATAATGACTTTTTTTTAGTTAATCTAACTGTGCTCGGGTTTTTAGTTTTACTATTGTTTTGTAGTGAAACATTAGTAGTTGTTAATGCTTATTCTTAATTCTTTACTACTCAAAAAATCTTTTCATAGTTCATTATCTATAGTTTCTCATATGAGAATAAAGTTTTTAAAACTGCGTTTTGTTTATAATAATTAAATAAAACTGTAAAAAATCATAGAGATCAGAATGTATGTATTGTGGAACAGTTTCTACACCTTATGTACCAGTTGTTCCGTCCTTATTGTGGAGCACTAAATTACCCTTTAGTTATTCAGAGTTAAAGGAATAAATTATTTATTTCATTCATTACAGTTTGATGTTTTTCATAAAGGCAACATTTATTAGTTTAAAAAAAGGATAAATTTTTCTAAATAATCTGATAATTAAAAGTCTCATTTATACACCCTTCTGTTTCATGATAAGCACATAGGTGTAAAAAGCTGTACCAATTTTGAAACAGATGATGTTGTTGTTTCATAATACGGACAAACGGATACATAACCCAATGTACTGGATATGAAACATCAATTTGAATTAAAAAATATGTTTAATGTTGACTAAATATATGAAAATGAATCAAGCAACTGTTTTTAAATTCTTCAATGTTGATAATTTATCAATTTATTTTACTTAATTTCATAAAATGATCTATGTCAAAATTCTGAATTCTATAGCAAAGCGTTTCATATCAGGGCATCGTTCAACAACCTGGACTTTTACCTTACTCTTAATTTGATACGAAAAATCTTAACTGAAGAGGAAAATTCTAAAATAGTCATTTTGCTATACTTCCATTAAAACAAAGAATAAACATATTCTATAATGAAATGAAACTTGTTCTGAGAGAATAAAGTGAGAGGATATTGTAGGAGAGGAATTTTCCTCTTTTTATAAAATTACTTTTTTTTGGGTGCATAATAACAAAATTTTTATAATGAAAAAAAAAACGTTTTTTGTAGGAAATGTCTATTTTGGAGTCCTCTTTCCTACAGATTTATTATATTTTTAAAACATTTTTCTAACACCAATCAAAAATTGTCTTTAATTAAAACATAATTTATTTGACTAAAAATTTTCTCTGTGTGCCAGCGCCAACAATTGCTATTAGTAGGTATATATAGGTATACTTTTACTTTATCCTCACATAAGCTTTGCCACCAAATAAATTCCACTCTTCGTTCATTCATTCGGTGCTTTTATTTCATTCTATTTCCAAACACGAAAATTATTCGCATACTCCTGAGTTGCACTTTCGACAGCGCGTGGCGCCATTCTCAAGATATCGCGTCGATGCCATTACTTTGCCTCTTCCTCACTCTTCCTCACTCTTCCTCACTCTTGCCTAAACGTGCAAACGAACAAAATATTCGCAATTTTGTTTCTATTCAAAAACAGAAGTATCATTGTGCTAAATAATGCAGTCCCTGCTGCAAATAGAATATTTAAGACTCACGTCACCTACGAAATTGGGATGTATAATCTCGAATTAAAAGCATAGGTATATCGTATTTAAATTCATAAGTGTTTTTGTTTTACATGTTTTTGATATATTTTTTAGCAAACCTTTTAAATATTACACTCAAAAAACAGGTATATTTAACATTGTGTTTCTGGTAAAACTAACCAGAATGAAATGTTAAATATAACCTAATCAGTATTTTTCAGTGTAGTAAACAATAACTGGGTTAATTTGATTATCCTATAAAGGATTTTCGTGCTCTGTAAATCTCAATAAGTGTATATGCATTTGGGTGATTTTCCATGAAAGTGGTAAATCGTGGTCTTACATGATTTTTCCATATAAAAAATAAATTTCAGTGGAAAGCAATTTAATAAAATATCAAATAATTGTTCATATACAAATTTCGATTTTTAAGAATGATAAATATTTATTTTATAAAAAGTAAGAAATTTATTTAACTGTAAAATGTAACGTCCCCTGGCTGTCTTCAAAGCGTTCTTGAATCATTTAACTTACTACTACGAATATCACATATTTAAAGTGTAATTTTCAATTTTACAAAATAATTCTATGCACTAAAATGAACATTATAATGTATTGTAGAAATTTAATTATTGTCCAATAACGTATTTATATCGCAGTTAAATGTGTCTCACACTTTTCTCTTTTCTTAGAGACTCAATGATTAATAATGTCATGTATAAAAATATTCACTAAAAAATAATTTGCATTAGGTAAATTTTGAAGAAAATGTTTCTATCTTTAACTTAGTAGTGATTAATTTATTCACGAACACTTACTTTTTTTAAAAAAAGATAATTAAATAAAAAAACGTACAAGTACCTTTTTTAATGTAATTCTCCTGGCATTTAATATCTTGAAATATATACAAACTTTTTTTATGGTGTTAAAGGCGATAAATATGTAGCTAAAAATTCTTTTTAAGATGCCAAACTTATAATCCAAGATTTAAATATTATGTCCAATAAATATGAAATGTTATCCCAATGAAACGTCCCCTGGAATGTAATGTCCCCTGCTTCCAAGACAAAATATCAAAAACAAAAAACTGTGCAATATATAATAACAGCATGAACCTAAAGATTTGGACAATGAGAGCAATGTAAACAATTCCAAAATAATAAAAAGATACGTTGATAAAGGTAAGAATTCTTAAAGTATTATTAAAAGATTATGTAAAATATTTAAATTTTGAAAATTGAATTTAATTATTAAACATTTGTCTTTTAATTGGTGTAAATTATTACGCGATTGATGACAACAAGTAGGTTAACGAAACCAAATTTCATATTCGTAATTACTGTTTAGGGGAGACCGAGGAGGAAAGTAACAGAGGAGGAAAGTAACAACGCTTGTAACTTCTAAACCAATCAGCGGACAGATATGGTCCTAAAATAATTTTTAGTCAGTTTTACCCCCTCTACCTCTCCCAAATTATTTTAGGGGTCGACCGTAAGCTATATGTCTGATATTGACATGTTGTACAAAAATTACGACAAAAGTAAGTTTTTGACTAAATTTTCAAAATGTCATATTTCTTTAATTTTATAGATATTTCAAATGTGCTTTTCGTTATTTTAAAGCTTCATTATCTATCTTAAAGTAGTGCTAGTGCATAATTTAAAATTGTAAAATACTTTTGTGAAATTTAAACTTGTTTTTTGAAATCCAAGGAAAAGAGGGGTTAGGTGGAAAGTAACACGTTGTTACTTTCCTCCTCATCTAATGCTTTATTTATATAAAACTCCTCCTTTTTTGTAAATACGTGATTTTGTATGTTTATTTTATGTTTTAATAATTAGATATTGAACTTTTGATTTGATTTTTTTTAAAAACGATGTTTTTTAATACCATAGGTGTTTAACGAATATAAAATGGCTAAAAAAAACTTTATTTTAAAAAAGTGCAAATATATTTGCCAATTATTAATAAAATGAAGTTAATATCACTTTGTCTTTTTATAATTTCATAATAAAAGTAATTTAAATTAATATCAATTTTATATTTGAAATGTTAGCCTTAATTTTAAAGTTGTTACTTTCCTCCTTCGTGCTGTTACTTTCCACCTCAGGGGTGAGGAGGAAAGTAACAGATAAAGAGCTGATTAAGAAGTCCTGCTGTGGACTATCTAATTATTATTGATGTTTAATCCTAATTTTATTTAATAGGTGAAAGTTCAAGCTTTCGATTAGTATGTTTACAGAACTTATCCGATAAATAGTTTTAACGCTAGTATCAAAAAACTCATTTTTGTTACTTTCCTCCTCGGTCTCCCCTACTATTAAATAGTTATATCCTAAATAATATATATAAATGAAAAAAATTATTAAAATCGTTTTTCATTTTCTTGAAATTATGTCATCTCAAATTTACGTGTTTATTAAAAATCACCCATTTACAATAAGCGAAAATTTAATTAATTTTGACTAAAAAGTCATTTATTTGTAAGTGTATAATTGAAAAAGTATGGAAGACTTTTGACATCTAAATAAGTAAATATTCACTTATTCAAATTTAGAGAGTACAATAATAATTAGAGGATAAGTTGTTTACTTTAAACAGAGTTAATGCTCACACGCCTGACAATTGATAACAGAAATACGTCCATGAAATCAAACATTAATTTGCATTTCTTCGTTATATACATACACTGAAAGAAATGTCCGGTTAAAATAACCAGAAAGTTTTCTAATTCATTAGTGAAAAACCACTAATTCAGATTAAGAGGCGGAATTCTGGTAAAATTAACCGGGCATCAGGAAAAATTCACCAGAATTCTAGTTACAATAACCGGAAAACCGCAGGGGAGACCGGGGCTGGTTGAGTCATTTTGCACTCTTCGTTGTTAAACTTCGTTAATATTCAATTTATGAAAATCTTATCGCAAAGAAAACTTGCACTTATATTTCAGCTTTCATTTAAAAAATAAAAAGTCCCGTTATTACTTTTAATTTTTTAGGGAAACATTGCTTTTGGCGTAATCCAAACTGACCAAGTGATCGAAAGTTGGGTCATTATTAAAATGTTATTATTGTTTAAATGTTAAAACATTACTTTATATAACAAACTTAGTTTTAAGAGTTGTTTTACTATAAAATAAATTGAAAAATACATATAGGTAATTCTCCACGTAGCGCACAAATTGTTGAAAACAATTGTCAAAAATTTTATTAATAAAATATAGGATAATAGAAAAAACTGTAGTCAAAGATAAATAGCAAAAAAAAATCCAAAAAATTTTTTTTTGTATTAAACGTTTTTTTTATTTAATTATAATAAATTAAACAATACTATATGCCAATATTTATTGTACTTATTAGTGAATTTTGGTACAAATATTAATTTTTCTTTTTTAATTTCTTCTGGGGACAGGTCAAATAATTACATTTTTAGCCTTTTAAACCGTTTAAACGAAAAAATATTATATTATATACAAAAGTATCTGTTGGTTTTTGTTTATAAATATAAAAGTTATCTTTTCACGTTGAAATAATAGAAGAAGACAAAAATTATTTGGGATTATTCTTTCAAAACATGGGGAAAGTGAATTTGTGCGCTACGCGGAGAATCACCCATATATTTAACGTAAAATAATGAAATTATAAGACCATAAAGTAGAAAAATTGCTCATATTGAAAAAACGTATTTTTTTTTATTCCAAATTGTTAAAAAGTATTAGCATTAGTGTTGATTAATTGAAATAAATAACTGATAGTTAAATTTAATTACATTAATGCAGTTTATTTAATGTAGTATATGTGTACAGGAGATTCCTCATGCGTTCGAGCGACCCAACTAACCCCAGTCAAAACGACCCAACTCACCACGGCGATTTTTTTTCAAATATTTGATTTTTTCTATCGATTCTGCAAATATAAATTAAAATTTCTTCATTTTCCTTTAAAAGCAACTATTCAAAGATCAAAATTCGATAATGAAACTTTTTCTAAAACTATTCCTTAGGAAGATATAACAAAAAACCAAGTGGGTAAAAATTTACTTTGGAGTATCAAACTTAGTTTTTCTTATATTTACTGCACATAAATGATGATACATATAATAATGAAACTTGGCACAAACTTGCATCTCACTATGTTAAATAATTTTTGTGTAGAGAGGAATTAATTCGACTAATAACATTTGAGTAAACTGCAATGACCTACCCAATTAGCCTCGGTTTCCCCTACTGTTTTTTCAATGTACCCACAAAAAATATAAACTATTTATAAGAATTTAAGAATATTAATTTTGTTACCATTTGAGTCGTCAATTGCGTGCTTCTTAATTATATACCAATAAAATTTTTTGATTCAATACCTAAAGAAAAGTGTTAACAGCGAGGTTAACAGAAAATTTGTTTAAATCGAACAAACTTTTTTTAGATATATAGGGGAGACCGAGGTGAAAAGTAACAAAAATCACACTGAAAAAAATACTGTTATCAGATTAGACATTTGACCATGGTTGGGAGGTTATGCAGGAGTTTGACAACTGTACGTTTGAATTTTCCATAATGCATGGGTGCGCCACTGTCGATTTTACCTAACCTTACAATGTCACTCGCGGTTTCACAAAAATCTAATGCTTCACCACACAGTAGTATGGCTAAAACACAAAACTGTATGTCAGTTCCCAAAACAGCATATATTGACCCTAGGCATATATTAAAATTAAATCTGATTCAGATTCTAATGAACAAAAAGTGTGATTTTATTTATTTTGAGGTTAGGTCCAAAATCAGACCCGCTGGACTAATTCTGATGGCAGATTCGGATTCAGCGCATCAAAATACATAGAAAAATATGGGTCTCATACCCAGGCCAAGGAACTTTTTTTTGTGTGGCTGTGTAATTATTGCAGTTTCACGGAAATATTTTTTTTCAGTGCACTTCGAGTGGAAATTCACTCCAAGCAAAAGTGAACTCTCACTCTAAATTTGAATGAATTTCCACTCGAATTAGAGTGGAATTTCTCTTTTTAAGAATGAGATCCCACTCTTTCAGAGTAGAACTGAATTACTTACTGAATATTTAAAAGAAACCTCTGCTACTTCTTATTGGAACAGATTGATCCAATATTGAATTAATATCTTGTCAAATAAGGTTAAAGGTATAAAAATAGTGAGTGGTACCAGCGGCTTCTCTTGTATATATTCGAAGTAACTCAACTCAATTGCGAGAAAGGTACGAGGATCCATAATTAGAAAACTATTGTTGCCAATTATTGGCATTGGTGTCTGCACTCCATCCAGCGTTCGATAGTAATATCGTGCCAAAATATTAGAAGCCTAACTCCCAACATTGTTCCAATAATTCGCCAATTAAAAATCGAAAATTTCCCATTTGATTTCATGGTTAGGCGGTAATCTGGTCTGAATCTTGACAGCGCCAAGAAATTTTTCCAGGCGGCTAGATATAGTAGATTTAAATTTATATAGAGTAGGGAAACTAATAATAATTGAAGTTAAGCTGTTATTCTCCGTGGAGTTGAGGTTGATTTATGTGCAACGTGCAATAAACGTCGACTCTTGTGGAATTAGCATTAGACATTGGGTTGGGCAGTAACGAGACCGGAAGTACCGAAGAGCACGACGGCGCCAGTTCAAGTCGAAATGTTTCCGAGACTGCACCTGGCCGTCAGCGTGCCAGCATATCACAAAGACTAGGACTTCTCTAAGATGTGTGTTACGTGTTACGACTGGTTACCATTAGCACGTTTTGTGCATGTGCTTTATAAGGTGGGAGACGCTCGCTGGGGACAGGTGCATTTTATATAACTTCCTGTTCCTTCGACGCGCCGTGCCAAAGCGCAATACACTTGTGTGGTATGAAATAGGGAGAAAAACTGTAAAATGTAAATCTTGACGCCAATTTTTCATGAAAATATGCAAAACCTGGCGTAATCGGCGCCAATACACGGAAAAAATCTTAAACTGGAACAGCAATAAGTTTCACTGAAACAGCGATATGTTTCACTGGAATAGCGAAAGTTTTTGCTATTTTAGTGAAATAAAATTTTTTAGTTAATACTGTTAAAAATTAAAATACAAACGGCATGTAAAAGGTGAAAACAAAAAGTAATATAGAAATAAGCTTTTAGCGTATGCAAACATCAAAGTTACTAAAATCAACCGTTAAATTTATATTATTAAAAAACCATTGTTTGCTTAATTTACATGCATAACAATTTAATTTCTGAAATTTCTTTTCGGGTTCCCAAACTTGAATGATTGCATTTAGAAACTGGGTCGAAGCATGATCAAAAAGCTGGTTTTGTTATCTTTAAGAAATGTGTTATCTTTCGTCCTTGCCTCATACAGTTTACTATTAAGATGTTTCTTTTTACAGTGATAAAGAAACATGCCAATACCTATCGAGTTCGATTTGATGTAGACGCTTATTTTGCAAACTGATGAATCAAAATGAAACGCAGCAAAATGAGTTTAGATTTTTTCTAAAAGCATAAGGTGAGTGAGCCAGTTGTGGACACTTTAAGAAAAATTTGAACTTAAAGAATTTATTGAAAAGTCTATTAAGAGTAAAAAATAAAAAGTTCACCTTTGTTAGGAACGTTGATTATTTTGAAGACACTTAATCATAAAAAAAACATTAGTTTTTCAAAAGATAGGTTGAAAATTAAGATAATAAAACAGAATGTGGTAATATCCCAGTCTTTGCTGCCCCAATCCTCTGCCTATACTAAATTCTTCCCACTCTAGCACTTTACAACGAGTTTCCTATAGTCTCCACCAGGCGTCCAAATAGACGATTTCAGACGATAATGGTCATTTGAGTAGGCAGAGGGTTAATTACAAGTTTACCGATGGTCAATCGACTCATTTTCATTTAAAACACAAATAGTTCCATTCTTATATGTGGGCATATCTCTGGAACCTTTAACTTTTCAATAAGAAAAAATATTTTTTTTTTTTGTAGCACAGTTTTGAAACTTTGTCTACATAAACTTCAAGTGCTAAGCTTTCAAATTATACAAATGGACAGATAAATCAGATTGTCTTTAAGAAGTTATAAATTATTTAAAATTACAAATAATTTTTAACCTGTAACATAAAAATATTCAACAGGTGGTTGCTTTTTAGGATGAAAAACAGTTGAAATGAATTGCTTGAGGGGTTATCATTTTTAAAAAACGATAAGTTTGTTTAATATTTTCAATATTTATAAGAATAGTAAAATATTAATAATACTACACTAGGAATAAAGGAATAAAGTTCCATTTTTGTGTGAAAATCAATCTCGAAATAAACATTAAAACTTAACCTTCAGGTTTTAATTAATGACAATTTCTGTTGAAAACATTAGAATCGGAAACTTCAGACTTAAAAATTTCTTTCTAAAAAATTTCGGTCGATTACGGTCGACCGTAATTGATAAATATTTTCACATTATCATTGCAATAAAGTATTTTTTCTCATAGCACATTCACACAATGTTAAATGGTACTCGTAAAAATATATGTAAGTACTTTTTGAATACTTTTATTTCATTTTCGTGTAGTATCACTCGTATTACGGTCGTTGTCAAATTTTGTACACACGTGTTTTCTGTTATTTAAATTATAATAGTTTTTTGAAGACATGAACACATCAATTTAGTATGTCAAAATAATTCTAATTAGTTAAACTTTTATTTTCCATAAACTATTTTGGTGTGCCAATAGTCTTATTCAAGAAAAATGATAAATAAGACGATTACGGTCGAAAAGGTTAAAAATGAGGGACAACTTTTAAAAACATATAACTTTCTTCACAATAAACAAAATATTAATTTTCATGCACAAATGTGTTCATCGTTTAACTAACTTTAAAAACATGTGTCATCTAACTAGTAATTTTTTATTAATTACAAAGTTTCAACGCATAAACCATTCGAAAGTATGGTTAGGGACAAGTAAACATTGTTAAAAATCGGATGTTCAAATTGGAATAATTATTTATCTATTTAATAAATCAATGTGTAATCTTTTGGAAATAGTTCATCGTATCAAATGTTAATATTTCCAATAAAAACCAGGTAAAAATTGATTAAAATTATCAAAATATATGCAAGGGACATAAAAGTTAAAGGTTCCAGAGATATGCCCATGTGAGTTGTGTAGTAACTTTTTGTCGCCAGGATATCTCGAAAACGTTTTAACGAATGTCAATAAAAGTTGGTAGATACAAGTATCAAGATATTTAAACACATTTTTTTGTTGTTGAAAATATCCAATCAAATTATTTAATGACCTTTTTTCATTAAAAAATATCGTTCCTTATCAATTTTTTTTCCACATTGGAAACTCAACTTTATAAGTAAAAAAAATCATATTCCTTGTCTCAAAACTAATCTATTTACTCATAAATTACACCGAGAAAAAAGTTTGTTTGATATACAGTCAATTAGAAAATATGTTCAAATTAAATAAAATATGTTTGATTCAAGCATAATATGTGACGCTCCGCGATAGAAGGGACCTATCGCGGAGAAAGAAAACTTTAAGACGGACGAGCAAAGAGGAGAAAGAAAAATCGAGACGTTTAACATGACTATGTTTGAAGCTTCATAACAAGAAAACTAATTGCAGGAATAAAATTTTGATTTTTTGAACTCAAAAAGCAACTCAAAAACTATCAATTACCATAAAAAAATGAAATCAATAACGGCCAATTTCATGAGAAGGTATTTCAAAGAAAATCCAAAAAATGCTATACACTTAGCACGCCTAAGTTTGAAGCATTATAACAAAAAGTGTAATTAATAAAAAAAAATTTGAAACATGGAAATGAAAGAACAACTCAAAAATGATCTTTTAGCGTAAAAAAATGAAAATTAATTTTTTTCGCGATAGGTCCCTTCTCTCGCGGAGCGTCACATATGTTTCTTTTAACTACATAATATAATAAATTTAAAATTCTTTTTGCTTTCTCGGGGAAGAATAAGCTTTGCATTCCTTTAAATTTACAAATTTTTTAAAATGCTTTCAATTAACTGTCTTCTATCTAAAAAAGTATTAAATGAGTTCCTGATCAAATGTCCATACTTATGATGAAAATAAAGATCCAAAATTCATTTGCATAAAGTTTATAAATTAAAATAGGTTGATCTTACCCGCAGTGCGGGCAAGATAGGGTGATTTGACATTTTTCTACATTTTGTTATTTTTCTATTTAATTATGTAACAGATGTTCCTAATAAGACTTAGTTATAAAAGGCTTATAGGGGAAAGTTGCCTAAGATGGGCACCCTTCAGTATCTTTCAACTAACTCTCTGAATTTGAAAGAGCTGTATACTTTGGGCTGGTTAAACAGCGAATTTTCGCTGTTTCAAATTTAGAGAGAAAGAAACTTATTAATCAATTGTCTATGTAGATATGTAGTTAAAATGTATCTAATTAATTTAGAAGCATTTTTTGTATATTTTAAAAAAATATAAATAATTTGAGAAAAAAAATACTTTTAGCATTTCAAAAGATAAAATACAAACTAGTTTTCAAACTGGAAATTTTTTAAATTAAATGTCATTTGGAATGGAAGTATTGATTTCATCTCAAAGAATATTCATTATTGTTTAAAAATCTTATATATATTTAATTGATATCCTATTCTACAAAGAACGGACATTGTGGTTAACTTCAGACGTGTAACTCCATTTCCAAGTCTCCCATTGGTCAGTAGATATCAAACCTTACTATCGATAGTTTTCAGTTTCGATTTTTTGTTTTGCAGACGAATTAAAATCTTTTATTTAAATATTGTAACTTCAACTTTATTTTATACAATTTTTTATAATATTAGCAATCTAAAATAACAAAATATATCTAAAATAACTTCTGATTGGCTAGCAGATTTTCGATATTTTTTGTCAACAATAACATCACAGTTTAGACGTTTATTTGTACTATTTTTCAATTTATTTAAAATCTTCGTTTATTGAATAATTGCATTTTATGAAATAATAATAAATTGAAAATAAATTAAATTGTAATAATTAAGGAGTGATAGTTTAAGAAGTGACAGTGATTTTAGTGAAGTTGTTAAGGTTATAGTGTTTTAAGTGAAATCATGTTTTGTTTACATTGGCATTCGTTTCTGACAGATGAGTAATGATAATAATATTAATAATCTTTTATTTATTTTTACTTTATTTGTAACTTATTTATCTGTTTTTTAGTTCTATTATTTAAATTTTTTTTTTCTAAAAGTATCATAATTATTTATGTCGTTTAAGGTTTTGATATTTCTCTTTATTGGAATGCACGTGTTGATTGTCATCGGATTTCTTTTCGGTCAAGCGGAAATGGTGAAACTGGTAAGTAATAATAATTTTTAGTTCTTTATTTTGTTTTATTGTATCTTTATAACTCATTAACCTTTTAAGTTTCTGTAAAATAAAAATATTATACTTTCATGTTTAAGGTTATGTTTTTTGTTATTATTCTCCGGTTAGGTAGTTCTTTATTTTGTTTTATTGTATCTTTATAACTCATTGACCTTTTAAGTTTCTGTAAAATAAAAATATTATACTTTCATGTTTAAGGTTATGTTTTTTGTTATTATTCTCCGGTTAGGTAGAACAGTAGGATAAAATGACAAAATTTGGTTCAAATTGACTTTTAGACCGCAATTTTAAACCAAATTAAAAAATTCTTCTTTCCTCTAACGCAGAACTAAATTCTAAAGAGATCTGTGAGTGTCGATTTTTTAATTATTGTTTTATACATTTTTAATGTTAATGCAAAAAGTATGAAAAAAAATGATTTTTTACAATTTTTTATTTCTTTTGCACAAAAATTTATTTGCATACCTAATAATGTATGCATTTGATGTTTGGGGGTGTGTCAATAGTAAAAAAGAAGTTTTTGCGCTTAAAAATTATTATAAACAATTTATATAAATAATTACACTTTATGAATTTTCTTAAACAGTTCACATTATAAACACTCATTAGGAAAAAAATAACAAGCGCGCCGCGACGCGCGGGTCAATCTCGTTTACTTTGTAAAATTAGCAAACGTAAATATATTAGAAATAAGCCTGTCGCTTAAAAATAAGTCTTGAAAGTAAGTCCAGTTAACGTTCGCTATATTTTTTCTGTAATCTACACGTAAAAATGCCCAGTTATACCAAATTTCAAACCTCTAAGTCAAATAGTTTGAAAGATAAAGGGGGGGGGGGAACCACGTTTTTTTTTAAAAAGTTCTTTCTTGACAACAATATGAATATCACCTTCAATCATGTTCGCTATATTTTTCCTGTAATCTACACGTGAAAATACATATGTGTACCAAATTTCAACTCTCTATTTCAAACAGTTTGCTCGCTAGGGGAAGGAAGGGGGGAGGTAATGGTTTTCAGCAACGGACAAACGAGTGAGAACATAAGGGTTCCGTTTTGACAGTTCGTGTCCAGAACCCTTAAAACATAATTTTAATATGATATTGTCAGAGTTGTGCAACTCAAACGTTTTTAGTCTCTCCTTGTCACCCGTAAGGACCTACTTTCCGACCTCTACACAGGATAGAAATAGTGTTATTTCAGCGCGTGTGTTTAGCAACAAGAGGTTAAAGAAAGCCATTTTTACAGCTCCCTCGACTATCACTCGAACACAAATATCAACATAAACAAATTGGACTGACTTTAAAAGTTCAAACCCTTAAGTAAAAAATACAACGATTAGCTGTTCACTTTTTTCCTAGGGAAAAAATGGAAGCTATTTTCATACGGTCGAACAAACAAGTGCCTTTATGCCCTGTCCACAGGCATCTAAAAACGCCATGTTTGTGTCTGTGGGATAAACAGAATCTTATATCCTTTTGGTCTTACTAATTAATATTTAGAGAGTAAGCATAAATTATGGTTAAACAAATGAAATTTTTATTGATACGACCAAACGTGTAGCATGATTAATATAGATGTTATCTGATTTAATGTGGATTGTAAGGGAATGATATACTACTGGTTACGGTGCGGTACTTTGGGACGCCAGGCGCCACACTGTACGTACATACGCCGACCAACTCCATATGTTCCCCTTGGTTGGCGCCGAGCCGATCCCCTTTTAGTTTTATCCACCTATTACGAATACGAATATAAGCCGCAGCACAGTGTTGGTCGCCTCTTTTTCTAGTTCTATAATCTATACTCTCAAAATTACAGACCAAAGCCGGTTTACAACACTCAAGAAATGTACCGGCGAGAGTAAAATTCTCGTGAGAATTCGCTCGCGAGAAGGGTATTTTTTCATCTTTCAAAAAAGTATTATTCTCGCTCTATATTAGGAATCATCGTTCTAAATGGTACCTTTTAGTAGGACCTGCAGTGAGAACAAATGCAATTTTTTCTGACAAAATATTAGAACATTAGAACTTTCAAAGAAAGCAATTTATTGCCTTCTTAACCCTCGGTAGAACAAATAATTTAAAAGTAGAAAAATAATTTTTGCACAATTGTAAACTTTATGATCGAAACAGCAAAATATATCTTTAGAAAAACCAAAACTTTTGACATTTACCTACATTATTTAACATTAATAAGTTAACACTAGAAAATGCACTAGAAGACAATACAGGGGCGTAACTAGGCTGAGTGTCACCCGGGGCGTAAATGCACGGAAAAAATTAGTTCTAGAATAATTCTTGAATTAGTTCAAAAACTCAGGATACGAAAATAATTCGGCGATATGTCTAAAAATTTCAATAATCTTTCTGAAATTTTTCAAGTATTTCTAAAAAGATCTTCAAGAATTCTTAATAGCTGCGCGATTGGAAGATTGCTTTCGAGGTGATCTAAAAGTTCTGGAACTGAAATAGAAGGCGCAGTACACTGACCAGGCCCCCATATAGCGCTTAGTTCACTCAAGTATGATTTATGCGTAAAATATTACAATCGCGTGTTAGCTCAGTTGGACAAAGCGAAGAGATTTTCTGTAGTCTCAAGGAACTGAGTTCGAGTACTCGTGGGTGAAAATTTTTTTCAAATTAAAAAAATTTTCTCTTCTTAAACGAGTTCCGTAATTCTTATTCTAAATTTCGGAAGTCTTCTTGAAATTCATTATAAGTCTTCTAGAAAAACTCTTAGGTATATGTCAAAGAATTGATAATAAGAACTCCCGAAAAATTCTCGTATCCTAAGTTCCTGTACTAATTCAAGAATTATTCTATAACTAATTTTTTCCGTGTGAGATTGTTACCTCAATAACTCAAATTTTTACCTACTATTAACCTTTTTTTTGTGAGGTTAGTTGATTTTTGTTCTATTGTACTAACTTTTCTCTAGCGTGTCACCCCTAAATTGATGTCATTAGGGTCATTAGGATCCAGACAAGGTTTTTGGAGAGGATATCGCATGAGAGAAAGAGATAGCACTATAGTGCTATCTCTCTCACTCTCATTGTTAAATATAAGATTTTGGGGGGGCCAAACACCCGTGGCCCCCCTCCTGGATCCGCCAATGCCCTACAACGGAAGAAAACACGTAAACGCCATTGAGAACAATGGCACTTGCGTGTTTTCTTCTGTTGTAGGGCAGTACTGGACTAATTAATAATAGTATAATTAAATATTTTAAATTATTTAGAAAAGCTTTAAAAATTGTACAGATGTTGGTCTTTAGGAACATATTTATAGGTTATGGTATCTTAATCTACTTATTCTTTTAAATAATTAATTGATATTTCTCAGATTTAAACAAATATAACAATTATACACGCAACAGTAAGTTAAATAAAAACATTAATTTCTTTCCACATGGAAAGAACCTCTTAAGGAGGTTATATCGTAAATAGAATTAACATTACCAATTTACCATTTTACTCGAATTTGGTCCACTGGTAGATAATGGTTTCATAATTATGCAATTAAATTTTTAAGACCTCAAGACACTTGTGAAAAAAGTTATAGGCGTTTTTGTTTTTAACATTTTACATTGAGTCTTATGGAAATTGAGTAGTTTGTCATATATATTTATATTGTCTCCAGACAATGCAGTGGCGGATCCAGACTTGGTTACTGGAGGGGGTCTCTCTCTCTCTCTCTCTCTCTCTCTCATGCAAATCTAAGTTAGCTACAGGGGGGGCCATGACCCCCATGACCCCCCCCCAGTGGATCCGCCACTGAGCCAATGTCAGTCTTTTATTTCAAACACCTCAACATATCCAGTGGCGTAGGAACCAGTGGGGCAGAGGGGACAGTTGCCCCCCTCTCCAGTCTAAAAAGTGGGGGGCAATATAATCCCCCCCCCCCCCCCCCCCCCGAGATTTCAGGTTAAATGTACTAATATATATATATATATATACATTTAATATACACCGAAAAAAATATCTTCTTCTTTTGAGCGGAACATTCCTATCATAAAATCCTCTTGAGTTTTTAACTCAAAATGAGCTAATTATACTACAACCAATACGACGCCCTCCGTTGATAAAGTGTTTATTGAAAAGCCAATGTAATAAAATGTTAATTTGAAAAACAGTGGAATGTCATTTTTATAACTAATTTTGTTGGATATATGGATATGATTTCTATTAAACTGTTTATTAATCAAATGTCTTTTGAAGTTTTGTCAAAAAATGTTAATTGGACCGAACGATGGATACACTTGTTTATTAATTCAAAGATGCAATAACATTCTGTATAACATTCTTTATAACCTTGCTTTAACATTATTCTACTGTTTTTCAAATTAACATTCTATTACACTGGCTTTTTAATAAACACTTTATCAACGGGGGGCGTGCAGCAACATTGCACGTGTTGCTGCAATATTACGTACTTTTTTGGTATGTTGAGAGTAATCCACTACTTTCGATAGGAAACGTCCGATCAAAAGTAGAGGAATATCCTCTATATCGTATTTGCACATGCGCAATTAGTAACAATTGTATCGCTTCGCATCGCGTCGTCAGCTTTAACGTTTATTTTCACCTTTAGTTTCTGATTGTGGAAGACAATTTACAGTGTGTTTTAAAAGATTTAGACTGGATGATAATATTTTAGTGTTCTGTGCACATACACTGAAAAAAAAGAATAATTAAATTTACTTGGAGGAGTGTCAAACGTAACAATATTTCAATGTCAACTATAGGACAGCACTCTATTGTATGAAGGTTATTATCTTCAGAGTGTCAAATTTGTTTTATACTCCTGGAGAATTAACTTTACACTCTAGAAGGGTAAACTACAATGTTTTACAGGATTAACTTATCTTTTTAAAAAAGGATGCTGTTATTAGAAAATATTTATTTGGAAATTTAAAAATATTTAATTTAAGATTTAAGATCAACAATTGAGTCCCTTTTGGATAGAAAAAATAATCCAAATATTCCAAAATATTGTATTTACGTGATACAATGTTATTCAGTTTTAGGAACGATAGTTTAACAATTATTTGAATCGGTTTTTAATACAAAATTTACCTTTATAGTTACCATCTATAAATTTTGTGTGCATTTCTGTATTCCAGAACCTAAAATCAAATTTAAAATATCTAAAAATAAAATAATATAAAAAGTTTAAAAAAAAAGAACTCTTTTAAATTACAGAAAGCATAATGTAATTAAAAGCATCAGGATCTTTGAGATCAATGAGAATCCTTTTGATATAATTTCATTACCTAGGAGGATAATAATATCCAAGTTATTTATTTAATCATTAATGAACATATTAGGAAAAAATTTTAACCCTTCAAACTGACAAATTGTATTTATCGTTATTCATTTATTATTGAAAACTCGGTTACATTCGCATATCATATAATTGAACATCCAACTCGTCAGTTTGACTCTCCGGAGTGTAAAAGAAATTATGAACTCTGAGTAACTTTTACAAAAAAGAAAATATAGTAGAGTGTAAGTTCTATTACATGCAATGTCTGATTGATAAAATAACTTGTTAACTACTAGAATTTAACACTCCAGTTTTCTCAGTGTAATAATATTTTGACTTCATTATTTGTTTGTGTACGAATGTGAAATTGAAGTAAAAGACCAATATAACCTAGCAGTGTGACATGTTTATTTTACTCGCGTATTTAATAAAACAACATACAAAATGTTCAAATATTAATGAATATTCCTTTCTTTATGTGAATCAATAAAGGTAATAAGTAGTTAGTGATTTTAACTTTCTTTAAATGATTTAAAGTAATTTAAGTGTGAAAGTGAAAAAGTTTACCCTAGGAGAGGAAAGTTCCTCTCATTTTGATGAGTATAAAATCCTCTTAAAACGAGGGGAATCATTTTGATATCATATTGTAGAGGAAAAGAAGCATCAAAATGAGTGGATTCCGCTCAAAAGAAGAAGATATTTTTTTCGGTGTATATGTAAATATGTATGTATATACACGTCATATTTAGCTTTTTGCCTTCCCCCCCAGAAAAAAATTCGCTCCTAGGCGCCTGAACGTATCGTCACAAAATAAAAAACGTTAATTCTGTTTACAATAGAATCCCCTTAATATAGCAAAACTGTAATTAATATTTAAAAAATAAATAACTTTTTGCAGTGGAAAATGGTTGGACGCGCAATTTTCCAAGGTGTTTTAATCATTTGTGTCAATCTACCACGTGCATTGGAGGCAACTACTTGTTGCTCAAGCTAAGCGTTTCCTTACACTGGAAAAGTGAAACTACTCTACACAAAACTCTGAGGTAATTTTCTAAATTGACTTTGTGCTTCAATACATACATATCACAGACAATCACTTAAATTTAATTTAATACAGGCAGGGACGTACACAGAAAAAAATTGGTGAGGGGGGAAGGTAGGTGCTACCTTTAAACCTCCCCTGCAAACACTTGTGAATACAAGGTAAAGTCAGGATAGATGCCTATTGTTTTAAAAATCACGTCTAAACTCAACCCTATGGGAAATTTGCCGATGCTCAAGAACGGCCCAAGCTTGGGCTAAAATATTGGTCTAATATTGGCCAAGCTTGGGCCAAGCTCTAGCCGATTGTCATTTCCCATAGGGAATAACTATTGATATTATTTCGATTTTCAAGCAGCTTTTCGAGTTTTAAAAACTATGACTTTTTAGCAGACTTATTGATTTTCATTATTAAAGTCTTGGCGCTGGAATTTTATGTTATTTTATAAAATAAAGTTTAGTTGATTCCTACGTGACCATCTTTCCTGACTTTTTTCTATATCATAACTCAACAGTTTTGTAAACAAACACAATTTAAATTTAAAGATCTACTTACATAATTATATTTAAGAATTATTAATTCACTACATGAAATTCCGCAAAAATATACACAATAGGTATACCGATAGGTACACGAAAAAAAATTAGCTATAAATTTAATTTAAATGTTTTACAATTTAGATGGATAAAAAGCCAAAGAGAGAAATTTTAAAACCAGAAATTTTAAGCTTTAGAAAAAACTTTCGAAGCGAAACGACCCTCAAATCGAAGGTATAGTTGGAATATTGCCTTATATGATTTTTCGACTTTTATAAAACTTAATATCCAAAAGTTTCTTGCTGTGACTGATTTTGTTTGAAACAAAATGTTTGCTACAATATATATTACCTAAAATACTAAAGCATAAAATACTAATAGTTTTATCATAAACAGTTGTTTTGTTGTACATTTATACAAAATACACTTATCAGATCAATTCCCTTATTAGGTACAAAGAAAATAGGATGGATGTAAGTAGTATATCAACGACAAAACAGCTGTAATAATATGCAATCAACTTTCATTAACTCGATAAGTAAATGACTTCTTTTAATAGTTGCATTTTTAATTATTTCCTCGTGTGTTTTTCTTCAAAATTTCTTTAACATAAATTAATAACTGTTTACTTCACTAAAAACAATCAGTGTCTGAAATAGTTAGAGGCCATCCATAAATTACGTAAAACGTTTTTTTGATAATTTTGAAACCCCCCCCCCCCCTAACTGTAACATAACTTTGAAAAATATTTTATCACCTTTGAGTTACAGAAAGTTTGCTTATTTTTAACCAAATATCAAATAAATACAAGGGATATAATTATAATAGGAAAAGTTTTTTGTATTTTTGTACTGAGTTAACTTAAAAATTCATGACTTCAAACAGGTTTTGAAACTTTCAAAAGAAGTAAAACTTACAAGGTCGATTGACTCCCACCCCCCTACCTCATGTAACAAGTAGTAACAATATCATATCAATGCAATTAGATTCTGTAATAAAAATTAAAAACCGAGTGGTAAATTCATTTCAACAAAAATATAAACGTTTTGTGGTAAAAAACACATTTATAAAAATGTGTAAGGTACAAACCACGATTTAAAATTTCAACTTTAGTTATTTATAGAAATTTTATCGGTAATTTATAAAAACTTTGCGGTAATTTATAAAAAACAATGTAAGCTCAAATCACAATTTAAATTTTTGATTTTTGTAATTTATGGAAATTTTCGCGGTAATTTATAGAAATTCTATCAGTAATTTATGGTAAACTTACTTGTACTATGACAGTTTATAAGAACTTTCGATTTTATTGTTTATTACACCACACGCCGAACTTACACTAATTTGTTCACATTATATCAATGCCGGTCGAAATTTTCAGATTCGTGGAGACGATTTTGTGATGCCCTGAACAAATTTGAAATTTGAAATGAAAAAAAAAATGAATAAACCAATTAGGAAATTGATTGCTTTCGATATGTATTAACTTAAGAAAGTTTATTGTTACTTATTCTAAAGTAGAACTATGTTAAAATAGTATATTGTGCACCAAGAGCAGAAAGGAGGTGTTTTCCGACGAGTGCGAAATTTGCTGCCCGAGCGAAGCGAGCGCAGCAATTTGCACGAAGACGGAAAATCTTCTTTCGCTCGAGGTCCACACGCTATTTTGTGCAACACCTGTTCAGGTAAAGCACTAATTAATAATTGCGCGGGTACCTACCAGACGGAAAAGTGTGCAGAAAAGTGCACTTTTCTGCACAGTATGCAGCAAAGTATACATTGTTGCTATGTGCAGCAATTACCTATTTTGCGTCTATTTTTCAGGCAAGATAAATGGTACTTTTCTTACAGGTGTTGCACAAATTTATTTTTATTTACGAAATTCTGTTTTTACTAATAAAATAGAGGATAACAGAAAAAACTACGGACAAACATGAATAGCAAAAAAATACAAAAAAATTTGTTTCTTTATTAAACGTTTCTTTTTTTTTTAATTATACTAAAGTAAACAATACTATATGCCAATATTTATTGTATTTATTAGTGAATATTTTTATAAATATTAACTTTTCTTTTTAAACTTCCTGTAGGGACATCAGGTAAAATTATGACATTTTTAGCCTTTTAAACAGCTTTAACGCAAAATTATTGTTAGTAAACATAGAAATTCCCTTTTTACCTTGAAATCATAAGAGAAGATAAAAATTATTTGGGATCTTTCAAAACATGGGGAAAGTGACATTGTGCGCTATGCGAAGAATCACTCTAATATTTTTTTTATTACCAATGGTATCTTTTATCAAAATTCATTGATTAGCAGCAAAATTCTACATTTAATCAAACTTAATCGAAACTTGATCAAGTTCGGTTCAAAAGCGATTTTCAGAAACAGCCCATATCAGTGTTTCAGTGTATATAAAAGTCCTTATCCTAGTATGAAAACAGTTGATAAAAAAATCTTAAGTTTTTGTTTTGAGTTGCTTTTCAATTTCTACTTTATTGTCTATACTGATTCTATTCATCCACGTCTAGCTGGTCTTATTCTTGATACAGATTAAATCAAGCTCAAAAACAGACTTTTTAGTTTCTATATTGATAGTTAAAAATATAGGTACCTAACTAGAACATTAGTATAAATTTTTTAATTCTGTACCAGTATAACTTTCTTCACACTACCATATAGATTATAAGGATTTGATAAATACATAACTAGTTTTTAGACATTGAGTTATTCCGTAGGCATTACTGAAAATTGTATTATTACTGAAAACAAAGAAATATAACAAATAATATAACTTACAGCAATTGTGAATATATTGTGAAGAGATTATGTAAATAATTAAAAAATTGATTTAGAAAAGTAAATAGCATTATTAATTGAATTTAGGAATGAAATAGATAGTAATGGTGAGAGAAAAAATAAGATAGAAATTGAGTACTTTGATTTTGAGAGAGAAACGAAAGATCGCGGACAGAAAGCGCCGTTACACTGGTCGCGTGGTAGATTGCACCCCTATATTTGTAAGGGCAACTCGTACGGCGGCGCAAATCGCAACAACCGGCGCGCCAGATCGTGGCGACGCGGATCTTGACGCCATTTATTGTATCTATGCCGCACTCTCTCGACGCTCGTCTATCACCCCACTATCTGGCATTGCCACCCTTATTTCTTTTCTATATACGTGAGAGGGTGAGACGACACGAGGCGACGAAAACGGCCCTGGCGCGGCGCGGCGGGCCGACCAGATTATAGGTTGTAGGTCACGTGTGCCAAACAGTTTCAAACACGCCAAATTCTGCTATGCTGGTACCATCTCATTGTAAATTGTAATTCTTATTTATATTTTTAGAGTAAACGTTAAAAGCATTTGTGTCTCTAATTTTAAATTATCTTTTAAATTTCTTCCATATCACTAGTATTAGTCACTACACTGAGAAACTTTTGATTATAATTTCTACTTTATTGCTTATTATTATGTAGAGGAGTGGGTCCCAAGATGGATATAGTTTCGATTTAATACTCTAGTATCTAAACCGAATAAAATATATATTTAAATGTTTTATACCAAATGAAAGTACAATATATTAAGTAACTTATTGCTACAGAGATTAAATTTAATTTTTAACACAAACATTCTTTAAAGCATTTTTTCTATTTGTTAAAATGTTTGATTTAAAAAAAAAATGTCCCCAAGATTGACACCTTCTTAAAAGTTACTGAGAAATGTGGCAAATAAAAAATAAACATCATGTAACAATTCTTAAGCTAATTTTTAATCAGTTTATTATATTTATCAAGAAGCAACGTTTTTAAACACTTATCGATATTAAAATGTCGATATATCAAAATCTCTAACGACAACACTACATTTCATGGCGAAAAATAAAACATTCCACATAGGTTGCTTACAAAATTATTGAAAATAATAATAAGCGCTATGTAGCGCTTGGCTCACCCAAGTACGTTTTCACTCTCCAGTGATTCAACCACGTACTTCGCTCAGTTGGACAAAGGCGAAGTTTTCCAAGGCAAACCGAAATATGATTTTCTGACGTAATTTGATTCGCTGAACACGAATCTGAAGTCCGATTTGCTCCGTCACGTCAGAATTTTTATCTAATCATTACGAATCAAAGGACAGATTTTCCAAATTCAAAATGGCGGATCCAATATGACAGACCCTTTTTAAAAAACGCTCAAATTCTCTTGAACCTTTTATTACTCTTGGCTTTTTGAGGTTGCTGATTACGAATCCGATGTCATATTTTCAAAATTCAAAATAGCGGTTCTAATATATGGTCGACACTTAATTAATGAATGCTCAGATTCGCTTGAAAATAGCTAATCAGGGGTTTTTGAAGCTGTTTACAGCAACCAATTTTGTCGCTATTAAAGATAAAATCGAAACACTCAAACCTAATGCAAAATAATATTTCATAACTAGGTGAATAAAGTTCACATCTGGAGTCAAATATAAATCTTACATTAAAAAAAACAAGCTTGCCATTTTCATCATCTGGCATTGAGTTTGTATTCAACGAGCTCAAAAAGTTTTAAGTAACGAGTTTCAGGTGGATCCGGTAAATGTAAAAAAAAGTGTCCGCCATATTGGATTCGACATTTTGAATTTCAAAAATCTGACATTGGATTCGTAATCAGCGATTCAAAAAACACCCGTTTAACGAATCAATCTAGATCGTACGGGGCAACATCTGATTGTACGTGATAAAATATGGATTGTAGGGGTAACATATGGATTGTATCGTTTAGCATCTGTGGTGGTACTACCGTGTAACATAACCTCTCTACCATTAAAGATAGTAAAATTCTTACTATCTATTTCTCTCAGTGCAACGTAAAATTCAAATGGCTGTATATCAGCACGGAAAAAAAAGTACAACTGTATCAGTCAAACTTTTCTCCAGAATGGCTAAACATTTAGCCAAAAATGAACGAGCGATATTGCCAATATCACTGTTTTGGCGAAATTGAAAATCCCTCCTCAATTTTTCCATATTAGGGAAAGTGTCTTATTAATTTATATATTTGTAACTTTAAAAGAAAGATAATGGAATTCTTTGATTGAAATATTCTAAATGTATAGCTAGAAACTTGATTTTTATAAATAGTTAGAAAAAAGCAAATGAATATGTTTGTGCAATTATACTTTATTTTATAAAGGGTTATTTAAAATTTTATTTGTGACGAGTCAGCGGCCAAGGGGTTCAATTGCAGAATACTCATCTCATCTCATTTTATCATTCTCATCTCATCTTATCTCACTGAGTTTCAAAATTTTGATTGTTTTGACAATTTCAGATTTATATAAATATTCTCGTGGTTAGGTGTTGTTTACTTTTTTTCTCACATAATAAATATTGGAATTTTTATTAAAACATTATATAATTAATAAAAGTATTATAATTACCTTCAGTGAAATGCTGTGAAATGATAGTGACGTATAAAAAAGGAATCAAGAAGGACTGATGTGAATACGATAAAATATAAGTTGACAAAATTATAATTCTGTATTTGTATTTCTATAATAATAAATAAATTTAAATATGTATTTAGTTTTGTCATTAATATGTAATTTAAATCTAAATTGATATGATTTTCTAATATTTTGATAAGTAGTTTTTGTTATTCTTAGTTTCATATCAATTAATTTTATTAAAAGTAGGGTTATGAAAATTTTAAATAAACTTGATAAATTTCAAAACCACAATATATATTATTTAATAAAGGTTTTTTAAAATTTAAAAATTCAATTTTAAATTTTCATTTTACGTTTTTCTTTTCGTTAGGTATTTTAGAATTCAAAAGATACTTATTATATACAAAAAATAACGTATGTTTTTAAATCTAAATAAAACTTATCAGTTAAATTAAATATAACAATTTTTTAATTTTAAATATATTTTATTATTAATGTTATTTTTTAAAATTAAATCATATGATTCGTTGATTACAGAATTAATAACACTTTAATGTTTGTAAATAAAAAAAAAAAGGTTATTTTAATAAACTTTAAAATAATAGAAGCCATTTATCACATTATCCAAAATAATATTAATTTAGATACTAATTAATAATTAATATCAATAGATAAGACTAAATATATTTAGATGTATTTATTATTTATTTAAGAAATGCACAATTATAATTTTATTAACTTATTTCTCCTTGTTAATATTTCTTCTTCTTTCCTCTTTTCACTTCACTACTTTTCACTAAATTTGCTCAAGATAGGTACATCATACTAATGTTTTCATTTAATTAATTTTTAAATAAAAATTAATATTTTTATTATTAGGTTAAATAAATATAACCACGAGAATGTTTAAGTCTGAAACTGTCAGTTTTTGACTGTTTATTTGTTTAGGAGATTTTCACTATCGCCAAATCACTAAAGTTTGTATGACGAAGTTGACTATACCAACAGCTGACCTAAAGTTGCGTTTCGCTGATATATTTAAACAGTTTTTCTATTTTGGTTATTTAAGAGGAATACATAATTTACTAAAATATGAAATTTCGAATTTCAGGAATAACAAAATAAGTACCAATTTATCAAAACAGTTTACTGAAAACAGCAGAAACATTTATACAAATTAGCAGTACATTTTCTTATTATAGCTTTAATTCCAAATTCGGTGGTTCGCCACGCTAGATTTTTTTCCGTGAGTGAAAAAAATCGGATCGGAAGGAGCCAAAAAAAATTTGAAAGGAAAATAATAGTACTTTCTTTTAAAATTTGGACCAATAAGTAAAACAAATATTTGGAGATTTTATAGAGTGTCGAATTTTGCTGAAAACGGAATTTTTTACGCTTTTAGGTTAGAATATCTCAAAACAATGACGCGATAGAGCAATTTCGTCGTCAGTTTTGGATTCAGCGTGAAAAATTACTTCCGAAATGACTATTCCGGTTTCTGGGTCGGAAATTTGTAGGCCTGTGTTATTATTTAATTTTTTTTTTCCGTGAATGCAAATATTTTGATAAATTTATTAGCCAAAACACCTATAACTACATTGCTCAAGGTGGAAAACTACCCTATCCACAAGTCAGCCACGTGGTTAATGGTCTATAGATTTTCTTTAAATTGTGAGAAAACGTTATTTTATATGTGCCTTCTGTCTGGTTAAAATTTCAATAGCGCTTTCAAAGCTCAAAATTGAGATATTCAGGTTCTAAATTCCAATTTTGTATGGAAAATGATAAAAAATGAAATTTCGAACTTGAATATCTCAATTTTGAGCATTGCAAGGACTACTGAAATTTTAACCAGATATAAGGCACACATAAAATAACGTTTCCTCACAATTTAAAGAAAATCCATAGAAAATCGATTTTTTCAAGTATAACTGCCTGAGAACTACCTTAATTCACTCGTTAATATTTTTTAAATTATAGGGAATTTATATTTTCAATAAATTTTGTAAGTGGTGAAAAACATTGCAGTTATGTTATAATATTTGAGCATTTCTTACAAATTTGAGGATATTAACGTCAAAGTTCAACAAAAGTAAAAGGCAAGCGCCAAACGGTAAGGAACGATGACGACTCATGGCTCCAACGTGGGGCGCCAAATGTTTTGATGCTTGTTACATGCTTGGAATAGAAGGGGAGTTTGATAAACAACTATTATAGATTTCTACTACTAGAGTAGACTGGAGACTTCTCTCCAAAAAGTAGACCACTAGATTGCGAAGACTGTGATCCTTGCCACCCCACGTATCATTACGCTTGAATTGATACTTTAACATCTTTTATTAAACAATCATGTTTTTCAGGACAAAAATATTTAAGTTTAATGGTTGTCGTTAATGCAAAGAGTGCCCGGTAAAAATGCTTTTATTAAAAAATATTATAATGTTTAACACATTTAAATCCCTGATTTAATAATTAGGAATAAAGGAGTCTCACAAGTGGGGCAACTATAATTTTAGCTATATAAAAAAAGCTAAATAACATTTTTTCAAAATTATTTTCAAAATAGCTTTAATTATAATTTTTTTGTTATAAAAAAGAGCTAAATATTTTAGAATTATTTTTCCAAGTCTCAAAAAACATGATGTCTAGTCAAACCACACTGCAAAAACAGGTGTCTTAAACTGTTCAAATACAGTGCAGTAATTCAAAATTTTTGTGGACCTGGGTTTTACGGATTTTGGGTTCGCTAATTACGAATCCGATGTCGGATTTTCAAAATTCAAAATGGCGGATGCAATATGACGGACTAATCCGCCATTTTGAATTATGAAAATCTGGCATCGTATTCGTATTAGTAGCTATCCTCTTTATAGCAAAAAAAATTACTAGTGAGGAAAAATTTTCTGGATGTTTAAGTTCTGGCTTGGCCAAAGCCAGCATTCTCCTAGACCCACTAGTCTGGAAGGTCTAGTCTGAAACAAACCTGGATTAGATCAGACTTCCAGACCAATCGGCTATAAATTAAAATATTAAATCTGGTCAGCGCCAGATCTGAGCTAGGCTAGACCTGCAAGTCTAGAAACTCTCGATTGAATGGTCTGGAAATCTGGTCAGCGACAGATCTCGGCCTGGCCAGACCTACCATTCTAGAACTTCTAGATCGCTTGGTCTGGAAGTCTGGTTAGATTCAGGTCTGGCCCCAACCAGACCTGCTGGTCTAGAAACTCTAGATCTGTTAGTCTGGAAGTCTGGTCTGGCCCAGGTCTGACTCAGGCTAGACCGTAGTGTGCCTTTTAGAGACTGTTGTTACAATTTTGTCTTCAAAAGTACTGATAGCAGAGTGGTTAGCCTCAAGGATTTCCAGTTATCAGATCAAGGGTTCGAATCTTTCGAAGAATCAAATTTTTCATGTTATTTATTTATGTGATTTGATTCATAAAATAAATTGATTTCATATTTCAGTGTCTCTATGGTGAAATAGAGAAAAAATTTAAATTAAACTTGAATTTTTTTTAGTTAACCAAGACAATTTTCAACAATTTTTGCATTAAAAATATGCCTTAGTATTGTTTTTTCAGAAAAAAAGCATGTTATACAGACCTTTCTTAAATATTTTTCGTATTTTTAAGAGTTGACTCATTTCTTTTTTAGTGCTCCTTTATTTTTTTCTAAAAAATATTTTTTTAAACAAAGTCTGCGTGGATAAATGTAGGATGGGGTCACAGTGCCCAAGTAGCACGTAATATTACGTCAATACCGTAGTAATATTACATTTAATATTACTAATGTTACGCGATGATGTTACAGTGATATTCACGTGATATTAAAATGTCCCGTTGAGAGATAAATTTAAACTCCCTTTTTAAGTGTATGGGGCACAATTTGGATATAATAGT
Organism: Ganaspis brasiliensis; assembly: GCA_037103525.1. NCBI lineage: Eukaryota > Metazoa > Arthropoda > Insecta > Hymenoptera > Figitidae > Ganaspis > Ganaspis brasiliensis. The sequence continues at coordinate 387,625 of JAZKLR010000233.1, forward strand.
TAACCAATCACAGGTAAATACTTCATGAATAACGTGATAGGGAAAGTGTCAAGACATTAACAAGGGCCTTTTGTTTTTTAAAAAATCAGTATCATAGTGGTATGAAGGTGATACCACCTTTTGTTATTAAAAAAAAATTGACAATTAAAAAATGTTGCAAAGTCAGAGGCGGTCCGACGTAAATTTATTACCCGGGCAAAAGTACTTTTTAGCGCCCCCCCCCCACAATTTTTATTTTAAAGTGATTTAAAATTATATTTATGTTTTATCACTGTAAAAAAAAAGTTTTATTTTAAGGCAAAAAAGATGTCTCATTTTAAAATGCAATATTTTTAAGACAGCTTTTGCTCATTGTACAAATTTTTCTTTTGCCCCTAAATGTGCCCAGGCCTGAGATTGTACCAAAAGAAGTGGGGAGGCCCTGAACAATTTATTATTAAAGGTGAGGGGGGAAGGGAAGAACTAATTTTAGGACATTTTAGTACAAATTTCAGGACTAGGTGATTTTAGGACTAATCTAAATAGCATAACAGATTTCTAAAGAAAAATTCCTAGGATTGATTCGCACAGAGTTTTTAAGAATATTTTCTAGATTTTTATTAATTATTAAAAACTTTTTAATCCTCATCAACTTAAAATTCAAAGAATCCAATCAAAGTTATTCACTAAATAATTCCAAAAAATAAACTAATTTTATAACATAAAAGTTATAACCTAAGATTGATTTGTAAAAAGATTTTCAAAAAGTATTGAAAAATAAAGTAAATTTATCATCGATTTTAAGATTAGACTTAAAGTTAAAATTTAGAGAACCTAATAAAAGTGTTTAAATTCATAAATTTAGTAAATTAACAATCTAAAGAGCTCAACGGTATAAAAAAGAAGTTCTAAGATTGATACTTAAAACGTTTTTACAAAAATTTTCTAAATTTTTATTAATTCTTCAAAAATTTTTAATTCTTGTTAAAATAATCCAAAGACTAACATTTAAATTATGCATAAAAATTATGCATTTTAAGTTTTCTATCAAATGTGAATTCGTACTAATACAATTTCGGACAAATGAAGATTCGGTCAGATGAATATTCTGTCATTTAAAAATTCGATTAACTTAAAATTCTATAAAATGAAAATTCTTCTAAATTAAGATTCGCTTAAACTGAATTTCTTTTAAATGAAAATTCTTTTAAATATAAATTCGATGGCCTAAAACTTCTGTTAGGTAAAAATTCGAATTCATTTAAATTCGATTGAAAACAAATTCGAAAATGTGAAATTTCGGCTACAAGAAAATTCTACCTCATGAAATTCTATGAAATGAAAATTCTAAATAATTCATTTTAGAACTTAATCATACGTCCCGTTACACTATTTAGATTGTTAATTTACTAAATTTATAAATTTGAAAAATTTTATTAGGTTCTCTGAATTTGAACAAGTCTGGATTTAAAATCGAGGAAAAATTAACTTTATTTTTAATAATTTCTGGAAATCGTTTTTTATATTAATCGTGGTTTTATTTTATTAAATTAGTTAATTCATTGAAATTACTTAGTTTAAAATTTTTATTAGATTCTCTCTTGCTTTTATTTTAATAAGGATTTAAAATTTGCATATGTGAAGAATTAATAAAATCTAGAAAATTTTCGGAAAAACGTTTTAAGAATCAATCTTAGGACTTTTTTGAAAACCGTTCCGCTCTCTAGATTGCCAATTTACTAAATTTATAAATTTAAACATTTTTATTAAGTTCTCTGAATTTTAACTTTATAAGTCTGATTTTGAAATCGAGGAAAAATTAAATTTATTTCTTAATATTTTCTGGAAATCGTTCTATAAATTAATCGTAGGTTCTTTTTAGAAAAGTTCAATATTATAAAGTTTGTTAACTCCTCTAACAAAAAATTATGTTATATTTTCTCAATTTCATTAATAGTTTACTGAAATTTAAAGCCTTTTTTTAGTAACACAAAAAATAAAAGTAAAGAAATATTTTTTGCAATTAAAAGCGAAAATTTTAAAGTGAATTTATAAATCAACGATTCTATTCATTTTTAATTAAGAAAAAAATCTAATGGTTCCAAAAAATAAGTGCGGAGGCCCGGCCTATCCTAAAAAAATGGGGAGATCCATACAATCTCTGGTCTGATCTTTATACAATAAACTCTTTAAAAAAAATTTTAATTTTGTATTACAACAATTTTGGCGCCCTCAGGACATGGGCGCCCCGGGCAGCCGCCCGGCTTGCCCGGGTGTTTGATCGCCTCTGTGAAAAGTTCACATCACTATAATGCTAATTTCACATTTTATTTTTACAGATAGACTGTCAGTAAAATTAGTTTCTATTTAATATCTTTTTTATTGTACATAAAAAAAATATAACATCAGAGATTAAAAATAAGGTCTAAATTACAAAGTTGTGCATACAAAATCAAAGGTTAGTTTTACTCTAATCAATCATTACAATAAATTACAGAGTATATATCATATGAATTTAAACATATAAATTATGTATGTTTTATGTTTATAATCTAAAATCAAAATTTACAATTATTAGTAATTAAATTTATTTTTATTATTATTAAGATAAGGGAAATATTGAGTACAACCAACAGCGCTTGGGCAATCCCTTTACCCCCCCCCCCAAACGTGCTACCTAATCCAGATCCCAGGAACCTCTCCACAAATAGAGAACTCGAGCCGAAGTCATAGCAGCGATATCTGCCTCCGCAAGGCAAAATTGCCCCAAACATAAAAGTTTACGGGTGAACAGTCCTACGTATAGTAGCACCGCTAGCGTTAACTAGGTTGCGTGGTCCTACTTGTGTATGGTGCAGCTGCTCTCTCACAGAAGGTCAGTAGCTGTCTTAAATGCTCTCTCTTACTGATATGGTTGCGCAGCTCTACTTGTTGTGGGGCAGCAGCGCTATCACAGAGAGAGAGATATTTAAACAATACGACACACGCTCTCTCTCGTTTTGTACAGTCGCTCTACCTGCGGAGACAGCAGCTCGCCTACAAACTTCGTTCGCTAGATAGCGAAGGGCAATGTCAATGATTAGTTTCAGCTAGATAGTTTAGTGCGCAATGGCACCCCCATACTAGTTATGATGTAGTTGAGTAGTCATTCAAGGCGGATAATGACACCTTGCTGTCCGAGAGGAAATTATATTTCTACCACGACAGAGCTCCGCGGCCTCACAAGCCGCTGAGAGCAGTGCCGTTGTTTCGGCTTGTACTGTAGTCAGTGGGAAGGAGCACGAGTCTTTTTTTCCAATCCTCTCTTGTTGATAAACTGATCTTATATTTTTTGTCAAAGAGATATTGTGGAAAAATTCCATCTCTCCTCATTTTGAAGATAGATTTTTCCCCAGACATACTCCGTCCCAATCCATCATTTATTCTCAGGGCAGATTTAACCGCCTCTGCTTTGATAGTAGAGTGTAGTGGTTCCAGCCCTATAAGTGCACCCTGCACGGAGAGAAAAAAAGGCGATCAGAACCGGGGACTCAAGTAAAAACTGCTTGATTACTCGGTTGTGGAACTCAAGTCAACGCAACTTGGGACCCAGGCAGTATTTGCCTGACAGTCACAAGTTGCGTTAGCTTGGCAGCACACAGCTGTACGTTGTTTGGCTAACGCAACTTGTGACTGCCTGGGTCCCAAGTTGCGCTGACTTGAGTTCCACTACCGGAGTAATCAAACAGTTTTTACTTGAGACCCCGGTGCTGATCGCCTTTTTTTCTCTCCGTGTGGGACATTATAGGTGTGGTTCGACTCGGCTTCACGAGACCACAGATGTGTAAGTTAGCCTAGAAAGCAGAATCGCATTATAGATCCACATTAGTGTATCCGGTTTTAAACCCCAGCTCTGCCTAATGGTTCTTTTACATTGCCAGAGGGCTACCATGAATTTGTTGCACTTGTCTTCTAAGTGTTCACTCCAGGCCAGTTTATTATCCAGGATGACTCCTAGATACTTTGCTCGGGCTGTCAGCTGAAGTTTTTGTCCTTAGAGCCTCAGTGTGCGTGTTGCCTTCCACACATATAGCATCTTGTTAAGACTCCAATTTCAGTTTTCTTTGAATCAATGGACAGGCTGACCCAACTAATTGTCGACGAGGTTTAGGGCCTGTTGCACTATTCCAAACAGTTCATCCAAATGTTGGCCACAGACAATCAACAAGATGTCATCCGCGTATGCGATGACATGAAAGCCGTTCTCTACGAGTACACTGAAAAAAATATTTCCGTGGAACTGCGATAATTATGGGCAGATTGTCAATATTTTATTGCTGTTTTGGGAACTGCCATACGTATTGATGTTTTAGCCATACGGCTGTGTGAAACCGCGAGTCAAATTGTAAGGTTAGGTAAAATGGACAGTGGCGCACCGGTGCATTATGGGAAATTCGAACGTATAGTTGTCAAACTTCTACATAACCTGTCAACCATACTCAAATGTCTAATCTCATCACAGTATTTTTTTCAGTGTAACATTAGCAGCTCATCTATTATCAGGCACGAGAGCAGGGGTGAGATAACTCCTTCCTGCGGGCAGCAGAAATCAACGACCCCCGTAGGGCGGTATAACCTTTACTCGTTATAAGGTTCCTATTGCCTAACCTGTGACAGGTTCAGTCAACGATTGTCTCAGGGATTCCATGGACACACATAGCACTTCGTATAACATCTCTGGAAGTGTAATAGAAGACCCCCTCGATAACCATAAAAACTCCTATAGCAAAACCTTTTCTTTCTAGCTGACCATCCATCAAATGCGCAGCTCTAGTCAAGGCAGTTTTTATAGAGCGTTCTGCTCTATAGGCAAAATGATCTCTGTGAAATGGATGGTTAAAGAAATTATCCTAGATGGATAATTTCATAGTGCCCATAATTGAATCAGGGTTTTTAGAAAGCAACTTATCCAGTCTGAACGTGTCCCTTCCATTGTTTATATTGGAGCAAAAGAAACTCCAGCTATCTTACTTAGCCTTCCTGATTTCATCCCTATAATTGTTCCTTCTTTTGGAATAGATAGCCCAACTCTCTTCCACGCGACTTGATCAAGCACTTCTAAACAACCTTCTAGTTGCTTGGTGCGGGTTTTTTCAATCTGTTATTCCACCAGCAGATGCTAGTAGCCACATGGGTTTTAGTTGGAATACAACTACATTCAAAGACCGTTTGTACGGCTTTCATAAAAGTCTCCGCTGCCCTATCGAGAGTCACAGTATCCCTGATTTTCCTCGGAAATCCAGACAGCACTTTCTTTAGATTAGTCCCATAGCCAGCCAAATCCGTTCTCATGGGATTACGGAACCATTTAGGTATGGAGCCGACCGTAGTCATCAACTCAGGTTATTTGTAAATGATCAAAAAGTGAAGGTTTATCAGATACTCTCCATTTTCTTACCTTCTTGGATATAAAATCAAAGCCGAGTGTGATATCTAACACCTCCTCTCTGTACTTCGTCCTAAAAGTCGGTGTTGAACCTGTTTTAAGGATATCCAAATTAGTATTAATTAGATAGTCCAACAAATCCAAACTTCTTTGGTCAGTGTCAGAGCTCCCCTGAAGCGTGTAATGTGAGTTAATATCACACCCTAACACCAGGGATAGCACTTTTACCATACTCAACCAGCTTTGCAACCTGTACTGGTGGATTGGTCCTGCCGTTGTATGAGGAGTAAGCCGATCCAATAAAGGTCCTTCCAATTTTCTCAAAGTCGGTGATCACTGCCATTAAGTCACATGTGCACATTTCCAACAAAGAAGTAACTGGTACACTCTCTTGATACATCAGGATACACGCTCTTGGTCTCTTGGCCTTGGGGTTCCTATAACAGATGAAATTTTTCTCCCGAAGCCTCCCAATGTTACCTCGTTCAGTCCATGGTTCTGGGATTAACGAGATATCTGTATGCATCCTTGCCATACCCCTCATCAATACTTCTGAGTAAATTTAAGCTCACCAGTTATAATTAATCACTTCGTTCACTCACCACGGTCTCATTCTCCACTCGGGCAGTGACTTTAAAAGTCACTCTGCACAAGTAGTAGAATGGTCTGTAATCGAGAGCTGCTAAAGCCCTCGCTTGACTCTGTACAACTAAAAGGAACTTATTCTCTTCAGCTACTCCAGCTACTTGAGTGTCTTCTGTCCTGACTATTCTCCAGGACGTTCTTAGTGAGGGGTTGTACTTTTCCAGTGCCTTAATGACCTCCTTTACTTCTTCTGGCTCACCCAGAATCCATGAAGTGACCTTTAGCATCCTGTAGAGTACCTCCACCCCACGAACGCGAAGCGACGCACGTTTCCAGGGTTTTAAACCGTTCACCGCATTGGTGAGCTGGTCCTTAGTCGCTGGATTGGACGCGACGAAAATAAAGACTCCTCTTCTGCAGAAGAAAGCCTCCAACCATTTACGAGAAGCGGCATTACGGCCTTTCTAAAGAGCCCAAATTGCTCACCAGTAATATAGTCAGGGCATTTGCCCTGATGGCCGCACTAATACCTCCCTGTGTCTCGTGAGAGACAGCAGTTTGGCTTTGTTTTGGCATTTTAGAAATTGCTGGTTTCTCCGAAGAAGACGAGTCAGGTCCCTTTTCTCTCTTAATGGACTCAAATCCGCTGGGTTTAACCAAGACAGAATCGTCGTCTCCTACAGAAATGGAACCCCCTGAATCACCAGGAGAGTCAGCTCACTCTCCTTTGTTAACCTTTTCAAGCCTCATTTTCTTCCACCACTTTTTGACAGAACAGGGGATTTGTTTTCTACGGAGAGGCCTTCCAGCCTTATCCATAGTGGAGGTTTCTTCGGCACCTGACTCAACAGACCCCAAAGAGCCCGAGGTTCCAGTTCGCAGGTCAGTACCAGCTGCCCCAGACGGGGCCTCAGCCGCCATATCCTTTGGCTGGTTTCGAGATTTAAATTGTCTGAATTTAATTTATTCGGATCCATGTCATTTGGTTCCCACGAGAATCTAGGCAAAAGAATTCCGCCAATCCATCTGCGTCACTGATCAGGACCGCGCGTTCGACGCCCAGGCCCCAGCTTTTATTCTGGGTTGGACTCCTTCCGCGGCGCCCTTTTCAGATCCGCTTCAGATGTGGTGACCTCAGTGCCATTCAACCGCCGTACGGTAAAAACATCTAAGATTGGGGGTGTCGTTAGTCAGACCAGACAGACAACCGGCCGCCAACCCCTCATCGAGACTACTCCACTCCAACTTAGGTACTCTATAAATGGGTCCCACTCTGGAATCTAAATTAACGGTTCCGCACAGGTAGATTTAGCATCAAGCTTCGGAACTGCGAGCGCCCAAATTAAGGGGTTCTAGTCCGTTCCTTGATGCACAAACTCGCCAGAGAACGGAATATGAGCAATTTGGATATGATAGGTTCTACTGTATTATTAAGCGCCCGTACCCCACTTTGACCGGGTCACATGCAATTCCTCTAAAACCCAATAGAACGAAATTGCAATTGCCTGAAATTTAATTAGCCAAATTTGTATTTCTCCGAACTTGCACTTGTCAGAATATATGTGATCTCCCGAATTTTCATTTGTCATAACTTTAAAATCACCGAACTCGCATTTGCCAAAACATTTAAATCGATGAATTTATATCTGAGTAAAAAATCCTGAATTGTAACAGCAAAACCGGCTTAAGAGTATGTAAAGGTTCGTAATCTTAACACCACGGGGTGCCCTTGATTATAGTTCGTTAATGTCCTACACGTCAGGAATCTTAGATATCGAAATAGCTCATTGGCAGTATAGACAAGAGAGTTGTATTTTATTTGTAACTTATTTTCTTGAATTTTAGGTCAAATTTTATATCGTTGGAATCGTTTTGAACTGTAGATTCCAAAAATGATTGTTTTTTTTACAAAAAAACAAAAATTAAAATTCTTTAATTTTTTAATATTAAGGTCATTATTCGGTTTAGATTCTAGAGCAATATATCGAAAGGATGTCCTTCTTAGGGCCCGCTCCCCTATTAATTTTTTCATAACGAATCTATGGAAAAATCAGCATTTTGCAGAAAATCTATTTTCCACCCTTGAAAAAGTCGAAGATTGCATCTAAAGTCTTATTAAAGATATTTGCAGTATTTCTAATATTGAAATTTGTATAACAAAGCAGTTTTGTTAATTAAATAATTGATTTAAGTAACTAAATTATAGAGGAAACCACATAAGCAGTAAAAATTTAATTTATTGTATATTCTTTAGAGATTTTTACCAAAATTTTAATAAATACTTAAAATTTGAATTCTCATACATAATTTTAGACATTTAAAAATAGTTTAAATAATCTCTTATTGCCAATTATAAATTTTCTTATAAATAGGGGAGAGTCGGGTAAGTTCAGCCAGCGGCTACGTCCGTTTTTGTTAATAATTTTGTTTAAAACAAAGAATTTTATAAAATTGTTTTTAATAATGAAGCATTATGATATTACGATGATTCATACAAATTTTTGTATTACTCGGATTTATATTAATAGAAATATTAAATAAGTGTCAAATTCATACTTCCAAAGCATAATTTTATGAACTTTAGAGAACGTATACTTATTATTAATAGATATGGTTAAGGTATTAGTCGCGTAAAATGATTTTCGTCAGATTTTTTTAAAACTTTGTATCTGTATTCATGAGGTATTTATCTATGAAATGAGATCTATCCTATTAATTTTGACCACTTCTGAGCTTCAAAATATTAATTCAAAGTTTATACCTTTTACATGCAATAGCACAAAATGCATGTAAAAAATGTCTCTTATATTCAATTATAAAAAAACAAGTCGTCAGTTTTTCAAATAAAACTACTAAGTTACACATTGAGATAAAATAAATCCTTTAAAAAAAAATTAATTTTATTGACCACGCCGTATAAAAAATACAATAATTTAAAAATTCATAATTTTTCATTTTCACATGGTTTCATTGAAAAATGTCGAAAACGTGTGAGCAATACATCACGATAACTTATAGTACCTGACTCAAAATCGTTAAAATTACATATATTACATTAGAAGAGGTCACAAGGAAGCAAGTGAGTTGATATAAAAGTTAATTTTTTGTTCTTTTTATTTTGCGGGAGTTTTGCGGGAGCATTTACGCGACTAATACCTTAAATCTTTTTATATTACAATTCTGAAATACTGTAATTCGTAAAAACCATGTTTTAAATAATTAAAGCACGGTTATAAATTGAAAAAATATTTGTAAATAATAACTATACTTACGGATTACGTCCTACGTAAACGAACTTATCCGCACCTCCGACGAATTCGTCAGTTTTGACATCGCTACTTTAATTATGATTTATTTAATGTTTTCATTAATAAATAGTTCCAATAATTATCTCATATCATTCTTAAAGGTTGATTATTTACTGTGATACGGTGAGTATATTTAAAAACTATCAATAAATAATATTTTTTTTACTTTAAACTTTTTTTAGCCGAACTTACCCGACTCTCCCCTAATATAAGAAGTTTTTGTTTAAAATGTTTAATGTTATAAGGAGAATTTCTTGCAAGATGTAAATGGGTGGTTTATGGCGTTCTGTAGATATTGTGAAACAATGCTTAATCTGTCATAAAATCTTTAATTGAGTTTAAGGTTCCTACTGAGGTGGGAGTTTCCCTGTTCCGTCTTCTCTTTACGGGATGGAGCTCGGATCGGTGGTGGGAGCTCTCCCAAACTTTTTGGTCTGTCAGCGAGGTCCTGATGTGATGAAGCAGCCCAGTTCCGTTTTGGCCATCTTATCGTCCACATCGCGTGGGCTTTCGCTTTCACTTCCCGATATTTTCTTAACTAATCGTCCATTTTGTTTATATGCCGGGTCAACAAGTGTGACCGTGTGACGTATTCTTTATGAGAAATGACAATAAACTATCTGTTGTAAAATCTAAAGTGGTGTGCTGTTGTTTGGTTTTCATAGTGTTACATCGGTGCCAATGACTTTTCTGCGAGATGCCAGTGCAGAAGTGGTGCTTCAGCTATACTGTGAGTGTGGGCTTGGTGCCGGCTGGTTCTAGCGGGTAAGCTTGTTGTTACTGCAATCCTTCAGGTCCCCATAGTTGCTCCCACTGGCTTCTTAAGTGCACATGTGTGCTTCTCACTTAGCTTAGGTGCGCGGCTGTTGTCGCGAGTGCCTCTTGCGGTTTGCGTATGGTGGTGGTGGGGAATTTGTTGCGATGGCTGTGCATATATGTTCCTCCTTGCTTCTTGGGCTCAGTTGTGTTTCTCTTCCTACGTGAGTGTACATAGTCCTTTAACTCCTTTTGAGTTTATAGATCCGTTTCTTTCACTCCGTGGGTGTGTGCATGTTTACATCTCTTGCATTTTGGGTGCACGTGTGCATATCTCTTACTGTTACGGGTACACGTGCATATTTCTTATGTTCTAGGTGTACATGTGCATATTTCTTACCTTCTGGGTACATGTGCACATCGCTTACCTGACTGCAGACGTGCAGGTTTCTCACTGTATGGGTGCAATACTACCTGACTGCAGATATGAAGGTTTCATATTCTGTGGGCGCAGTACTACCTGACTACAGATGTACAGGTGTCTTATTATTTCTTATTGTTTGTGTCCAGTACTATCTGAGTGCAGACGTGCACGTTTCTTAAACTTGGATTGCACTCACGCACGTCTCTTGCTTGAGTTTGTTTACAGGGAAAATGTCGTATAGCGCTGAACCAAAGCCGCTCCGTCCTGCAGCAGGTCCATGCTGCCTAAGAGCTGACTTTTCCTGCATCGCTGCCTTCAAGCTGGTCCAACCTGAAACCTCATCCGTTAACTCTAAGCTGTAGCATTCAGCATCGACGCCATCCTGCCTGAGAGTGACTTCATCTTGCAGCTCTATCATACTACCATTAATCTGGTTTTCCCGACAGGTTTTTTATACTGCCACTGAGCTGAGTGGGTCTACAACGGCGCCACGCTATCTGTCAGCGGCTTTCGTTCTGCAGTGCAGTAGTGTCCTGTAAATACACGACGCTGTACTTAAGTCACCCCGCAGCGCTCTCAGCTGCCTGTAGGCTACTTCATCTTGCAGAGCTACTCACCTCTACAGGAACTTAATCATCCTGAAGCATTGAGAACTGACTGTGAACTTCGTCATCTTTCAGAGTTACCCAGCTCTGCAGCACAATCATCCAGAAGCATTGCCAAACTGACCGTCACCTCCGCAGCGCTTTGAATTGACTGTAAGTTTCGTCAACTTGCAGAGTTACTCAGCTCTGTAGGAGCTTAACCGTCTAGCAGCATTGCCAAGCTGTCCGTGAACTGAATCATCCTTTAAGCTACCTGTGGAATACGTCATTTCGCAGAGCTACCCAGCTTGGTCGGAGATAAACCATCCTTCAGTGCTGACACGCTGCCCTTAAACTGAATCATCCTCCAGCGCTGCCGAAATGTCTGGAGGCTGCTCCATCTTGCAGAACCACACAGCGTTGTAGGGGATGAACTGTCCTGCAGCACTGCCCAGCTGCCCGGGTTCTCAGTTATCGTGCAACGTTGCCAACCTTCCTCTGAGCTGCTACGTCATGCATGAGACCTGCTGTGTCGTGCAGTGCTTTCACGCTGTTTTTTGATCCACTTTATTCTACATCACTGTCATGCTGCCTTGAACTGGTTCATTTCTATGGTGGTTCCACTTTACTGTTAAGCTGATTCGTCCTACTGCGCTGTCAAACTGCCTCTGAACTGCTTCCTCCTGCATCAATCCCGAACTATATACAAGTTGCGCCTTCTTGTGATGCTGGCATACCGCCATCATCATCCGAACCTTTTTTCAGCCATGAAAAGATGACTCCGGGGGGAGTCGCCCTTTAGCGCTTCCTGCACGACATCGTCCCTCCGCAGTAGCTTCACTCCGCACGGCCTTCTGCGCTTCCTAGGTGTCCGAAAGATTCGTCACCATGCTGAACCGCCTATCAGCTGTCGTACAATAATACTATGCTGCCTAAGCCATTAAGCAGCAAAGCCCGATAATTGTAGACTGTGTGCATTAGGGTGGTCTAAAGAACATCAAAGCTTGAATTTTAAAATATTCTCCAAGATTCCTATTCTTGAAGGTTAAAAAATACATCTAGTGTTTTCAAAAATTCGATTGTTGTTATTTTTAACTACCACCGAGCTGCTAAAGTTTGTTCAAGTTTCCTCTAGAAATGAACACTTTTTTTTATAGTTTGCTTCACGGTGATCATGGAAATCATAGCCTCTATGGACCTCAGAACTTAAGGTAGCTTGTGGATTTATGCCCACATTGTATAAGTAGAAAAAATTCCGTTAAGGGTTAACTTGCAGTTTCGAATTTACTTTTGTAGAAAGGCAGGTATCCTTTTTAGTTTCCATTTTTATGACAGAAGCAAAGTCATAAATTTTTCATCTATTGTACGTTTAAAGATATAAATCCTAAAAGGTCTTAACTTTTTTAAATAATTTTACCTTTTATTCTTTTTCAATATCTTTCCATTTCAAGAAGCTTCTTCTACAAAAGATGAAGTTTCTTATGGTGTAAATTTCATGTAAGGAAACTTAGAATTAGTCATAGAAAATTGTCTCTGAAAAACGTGAAAATAGTGGATTTTAGCACTCTTTGATGCTTAATAACATCTGTAAATATAAATTTATTTCGTTTATGCAAAAGAAAGTTCTGCGCCCACATAGCACATGATTGACAGCGAGTTCGCAGGGAGTTCGCAATGTGAAGTTCAAGAGTTCGCGTTGCAAAGTCCCTGCGAATTTCCTGTGAATAGTAAAATGTCCTCCTGATGGCGAGTTCGGAATGCAAACTAGCAGCAAATTCGCAATGCAAACTCCCTGCAAGTTCGCAAAGTAAACTCGCTGCCAGTTCGCAGCGAATTAAAAAGGTAAATTTTAATTTTTGAAAGAAAGTTTATTAAATTTAATTTAAAATGATTCAAATTACATTTCGCAAACTCCCTGCGAACTTCCTGCGAACTTCCTAGATAGTAATGTGAGGTTATTAATTATTACTGTTTTTTTTATGAATTAACTATACTTTGACTCTTTAAGAAACGCACGCTTATGTATGTATTTTAATCGCAATTCTAACCTATTTAAAGCCTAACTAACTAATTAAAACCTCTACGCTTGGTTGGACTCGATCCCGCGACCCTAAACTTGCAAGACGGATGCGCTAACCACTACGCCATGTGGTGTACGTAAAGTCGTATACAAAAATTTAACTGTTTACAATATTTGTATTCAATATGAATATATCACACTTTATGAGGGCGATTCGTTTAGACGACTTTACGAACACCACATGGCGTAGTGGTTAGCGCATCCGTCTTGCAATAAAAAATAATAAAAGTAAATAAAATAAAAATAAAATAAGTAATAACACAGCCCACAAAAAAATAAAAGTGTCGTGCGCGGCGGACTAGACTAGTCATTCCCTATGTATTTTGACGCGCTGAACACGAATCCATCATCAGAATTGGCCTAACACGTCTAGGTTTGACCCTAACCTCAATACATGCCTGGAGCCTAGATGGGCAAGCCAATTCTGATGACAGATTCGTGTTCAGCGCGTCAAAATACATTAGTCTAGTCCGCCGCGCACGACACTTTTATTTTTTTGTGGGGCTGTGTAATTGATAACCTTACATTACTATTCAGGAAGTTCGCAAGGAGTTTACGAAATGTAATTTGAATCATTTTAATAAACTTTTTCTTATAAATTAAAATTTACTTTTTTAATTCGCAGAAGAATTCGCAGCGAGTTTACTTTGCGAATTTGCAGCATGTTTGCATTGTGAATTTGCAGCGAGTTTGCATTGCAAACTCCACCAGGAGGACATTTTACTATTCACAATAAATTTGCAGGGAGTTTGCTGCAAAATCATGTGCTATGTGGGTGATTTCTGAATCATATTCTAAAAAGTTTTTATATTATATTTATAATAAAGGTATGAAAAAACAGAATAAAAATGAGGTGTTTATTTTACGTGTTAAATCGATTAAATTCCAAATAAGAGAAAAAACGCTCGGCGGTAGTTGAAAATAACAACAATCAAAAATGTTTTTTTTTTTAAGTTTATTAATAACATGTTCACCTTGTATCAACAGGGATGGTCGCAGTAGAGTATTCAGTTTTGGAAGAGGCGATATATGAGATAGAAAAAGATAAGAATAAGTGCTATCTCTCTCCGTTTCTCATATGATAATCTAAGGCTTTTGGAAAGGAGCGAACGCCCCCATCGTCCCCCGCTGGTTCCGCGCCAGCAAAACAGGGGGGGGGGAGAAGGTTTAAAGTTATAAGAAGGATTTTTTGCAAGATTTAAATATGGCTTTCTGTAGATATTGTAAAACAATGGTTAATCTGTCAAAAAATCTTTAATTAAGTTTAAGGTTTCTATTATGGTGGTAGTTCCCCTGTTCTGTGGACAAACCTGCCCTCCTTCTCTCTCTACAGGTTGGAGCTCAGATCCTTTAACCCCTTGTTGCTTAATATACACTGAGAAAAAGATACTGTTGAATCAATAGTGCCGATACTATTGATTTCTGTACTTTCAAAACAACATATTTTCTATAGATTCAAACAAATTTTTCATTAAATCAAAAAACTGGAACTAATTATTTAAAAATATAGTAGGTACTTTTAATTGCAATGCCGTTAAAATACAAAAGAAAAGTATATAAACTTGATTCAAGAAATCTTGATTTGATTCAAAGAAATCATACTTTTAAAACAATAAATATCTTATTAAATTAATGGAATATCTTTATATATCGAAGAAAACAATAATAAATTCAAACAAATATACTTTAAATTTTATAGTATCTACTGTTAATGTAACTCAGGGACGGCGGAGCCGGGGGGCATAGGGGGCAATGCCCCCCCTAGAATACTGTTATACTAGAATGATTCCTGTCGTTATACTGGACTGAGTCCTAGTAGTGGAGCAATTCATTTCCATCACAACGTTCCCCAAATCATACATGTGCGGACTAGGAGTGAGTCCCAAACTTTTCACCTTTGAGCGCAAGTGGTATATAATTTAGTGCTTTTTAACTGTAATGAGTTCTAAATATACAGCACTGTTTTTCTATAATTCGTGATAGAAATGAATTGCTACACTAATAGGACACAGTACCGTTTTTTTAAACTCGATTTTTCTGCGTGTATCATTATTTAAGATTTTTACATTCTCATCCTAAATGAGAAGGTCTTAAATTTGTGCGATTTTGAACTTTTGCTAAAACCCACATTTCTCGACGTTTTGAGACCTCCTGATTCCGAAAAAATAGGTTTTACGAAAGTGTCTGTCTGTCTGTATGTCTGTCTGTGTAAAAAAAGCCAGTTATTTTGGACCAAAAATATAACTTTTTCAAACTTCAAAAAAAAAGAATTTTCTCTATTTTTTTTCTTAAAGCACAAGTAAAAACAAACAAATTTCGTTAATAAAAGTTTTTGATATAATGCAAACCCAAAAAGATATGAATTTTTTAAGTTTTACAATTGTATAAAAGTCTTGTTTGAGGAGAAGAGGGGAAGGGGGAAGTGAAAATCGGTCAGCAGACTGTTAACGCATTCTCATCTTACTAAACTCAAGTAGAAATTAACAAGAAACTAACATCTGAACTGTCAAAAACTTTGAAAAACCTGAAAGTACACTTTACACATGCAAAAAGGGGAACTGAAAGTGGATAAATCCTATACAAAAACTCTATTATTTTAAAAAAAAATAAAAAAACTTCCGGTTTTTTCTTCCTATTTACTTTAATTCATCCCCCCTAATAAAACTGCATCAAAAAATATTGACTTTTCTAAAAATTTTTGGAAATTTTTAATAAATTCATTTTTACATCCTAAATGAGAAGGTCTTAAATTTGTGCGATTTTGAACTTTTGCTAAAACCCACATTTCTCGACGTTTTGAGACCTCCTGATTCCAAAAAAATGTGTTATGGTTTTTTTTTAAGTGCCACATGCGTCTTGCTTCAAAGATCCTTCACAAACATTATTAATATTTTGAAATTTAATTCCTTTGGAAAATTGATGTTGTATTAAATTTAAAACATTTGTGAATAAATATTATTATATCGTTATTAGTAATATAATAAGAAGAAATTTTATCTAGTGAATATGTGAAATTAACAATTTTGGCATAAAAGGAATAATGACATATGAACAGAATAGAAATACACACTAGTGTATTTCTACGTTATTTTTTGTGCCGAATCTGAAGTTTTAGAAGAAGTTTTAGATTGGCTAAAGTTTTTGAGTTAAACTTAAAAACTTTTGAAAATGACGAATTAGAGGCAAATTTCAAAAAAAAAAATCGCTTAGACACTACAATAGTGTATTTCTTTTTGATTTTGGATACTGAATTCGAATTTAAAGTCAGAAGTTTCAGATTAGCTAAATTTTTGAAAGTACCTTAAAAATCTGCTTAAAAACACGAATTTGATTAAATTAAATGAAAATAAAAAAATCGAATTATTCCAATGTATTTTTTCCTTCTGCATGTCAATCTAAAGTGAGAATTGTCAGATTGTCTCTATTTTGGTGACAATAGTTTTTGGTATCAATAGATTCGTTAAAAAATATCTTACGTATTAGAATTTTTTATTTTTTTTAATTCTTTATAGTATTAAATAAGGTTGAAGTTAAACAAAAGAGTGGCTATGTGTCAAAAATCCTTTTCCTCTCGCAAAATCCTCTCACAAATAGAGTAATAATAGAAGAGGAATATTCCTCTACTTACAAGATAATTTTTTTTTCGTTGCTTGTTGTAAAAAATTATTATTAAAAATCTTAGAAACTCCAGAAAATGAAAGAATACTTGATAGAAACTTAAGCAAAGTTCTTTGCGTAGTCCAAAAGTCGTACGAGGCTTTGAGCTCGAGTATAAAATAAGAAGAAAAAACCTAGGCAAAGTCACTCGCGTGTTATTTGTATCAAAAACGTGGTCGAAGCTGAGCGCTGTATACGAAATAAAAACTACGCAAACGCCATGCTTGTAAACCCATGGCGTTTGTTTCATCTGATCAAGGTGGATCAAGGGTCCGCGCTCGCCTACCTGTTTGGCAGAAACTACGCAAACGACTTTGCCTAACTTATTCCTTCGTATTTGTATTTAGAAAAACTCGCTAATCCATTTTTTTCATATAATTTATTTAAACAATGAACTTTTGATTTCATAATTAAATAGAACATTGTCATTTTATACAGTATGTGAAGTTAAATTTTCAATTTTTTAGTTTTTATCAGGGTTCGTTTGCCTAAGTTTTTCCTTAGTACGGCAGTGCAGTATCTCGGCGATTTCATTTTCCTATTTTTGCTGATATTCGTGTTCTTGAGCACTTGTTGGATCTAAACTCAACAAATTAAGCCAATCTGACAATTCTAACTCCAGATTCGGTATTAGCGCGAAAAATTACATAGGAATACACTAGTGTAGTGTCTTGGCCATGACAGTTTTTTTTGGGTGCCTTTGTAATTTATTATACTGCACGCAAATAAAGTGTCTATATTATTTTAAAAACAAAAAAAATACATAGTAATACTTTGAGGAACAAAGCATGTTTAAAGTATTAGTACTTACTGATATGTCGTGTTAACGTGCAATTTCTGTTTGTTAAACATTGCTCTTAATTGTATTCTAAATTTGAGTTTAATACTATATTGATTTGAAGACTAGTCTTTCTCAATCATGGAATTGTATCAAGGCAGGAGTCAACTAATATCAATAAGTTGAAACAGAAATTTCAGTGTTTTTTAATGACATTTAGGTGCAACAATCCTTTGATTTGAGGATTTAAGTAACTGAGATTTTTCTTTTCGCTCCAGTATATCGCAAATATTTCAGAAAGTATTAGTATCGAGCGCGAAGCGCGAGTGCCGTGATGAGAATGTATTCCTTAAAGGCGTAGAACTTTAAGACAAAAAAAGTTTTATATTTTAAGTGAAAACCCAATTTAGAATAGCGCTAGACAGTGCCAAAGATTAAACTGGCTCATGTCGTAGGGAAAGTATACAATTTCGATAACGAAGAGCATGTGTTACATGATCGAAGCGTGCAGCCTGACGGGAAGATTGATAATGATCGGAGTGCGAAGCACGACGTTCATTACAAATCGGAACGCGTAGCGCAACGATTACTAAAACTTCAGAGCGCGAAGCACGACGATGACCCTCGCGCGCCCCGAGGCGCGCTGAAACTAGCGAGCGAAGCGCGCGATGAGAATGTGACGGAGCGCGAAGCGCGATGTCAGATTTTTTTTTATTAAAATGCAATTTTAAATCCGTAAGTGTTTAAATACTATTGTCCATTATTTTTAAATTAATTTTTAAATTTTTAAATTTTTTTAAATCTGTAATTATAAGACATAATGTAGTTAATAGTTCGTCAATTTATTTTTGTAAATTATATTTTATCTTATTGTTTATTACAATAAATAAAATTATAAATTATTATAATGTATATGCTTGCTATTTGTCCTAATCTAATATGTAATATATAAATGTAAATAAATAATTAATTAAAAGAAGCATTTTATTGTTTTTTTAAATAATAATGGTAATTTCATTTAATACTTACAAAAATTCAGGTTTGTACCTTTAGTTTTATTATACTATAAATTACATTTTGTATTTAACTTTAAACTAAACGATTTAACTAAACTACAACTAGTTTTAATCTTACTATAAACTAAACAATGTTCTATAAAAATGATTTATCATATTATTGTCGTTCCTAAAAGTAATCTTATTAAATCCATGAATGCTAAAATACATTGGAATTAGGAAGAATTGTAATAAATAATAATTCTTGTTTTTTACAGAAAATATTGCAATAAAAAATTTCTATTCTTAAGAAATATGTTGTATCTCCCATTTTAAAATTAAAATCAATAAAATATAATTTTTTATTTAGGTATTCATTTGTGTTCATTAAATAATTGACTTGAATATTTTAATCTTGTACTTCTTAATTTTACGATTAAGTAACTCTCAAATATTTGAATCTGACATTTTGAATTTGTAATTCAGAAATATATTCTTCTGACCTCAAAATCTTAATCAAAGAGCTCAACAATACGACTTAATTATGCTTCAAAGTATTTCGTTGCAATTATAATTTTTTCGATTTTTTTATCCCGATAACAATTTTATGTTTTATCTCAGTTATAGAATAACAGTTTTTGCAAAATTCTGCTAAAATGTGACAAAATCACATGTAATTTGTTTAATTTAATTAAATTAAATTTGCAATTTCTTAATTGTAGAAAGTTTAAAAACAATCCATAAAAAAATTTATAATTGTAAAAATTTTGATTTTTTTATTTTCTGAAAAATTAGTATATCTCCCGTTGTTATTAATATTTTTCAATTTTATAAATTTATAAACCCTACTTAAGTCAAGACCTAACACTCTGTCAAATTAGGTTTTAAACAAACAATTTTAAAATTGAAAATTCTGATTTTTTGAATTTTGTAGAAATTTGAAATTCAAATTTGTGATTTATTTTTCCATTTTATTTTTAATGTTAAAATATAAATTAATTTAATTATTTTTATCCAAACAAAAGAGCTAAGTACAAAGAGTTTTGCAGTGATCCGTCAAAACATGGAAAAATTTGCAATTTTTAAGTTTTAGATTTTTTTAAAAAAGTGTCATAATTTCCGTATAAAAAATATTTTTTAATGGGGTTTGACTATAAATTTAAGTTACGCGAATACCTAACAGACTATAAGCCGAACAAAAACCAACTTCGTGTTTTGAAAATCAAAAAAAATTAATTACCGTGCTGTAGAGTTCGGTTCATATTTGAATATAAATAAATTTTTACAAAATCTAAATTTTGAAATTTGTAATGTCAAAAGCATTTTTACTCAAAAAAATATAATCAACTTGTTTGTTTGTGATAAAATGAATGTGTTTTTAAAAAAACAAAATAACAAAATTCATGTTTTAAAAATCGAAAAACGTTAATTCTCGAGAAGGGTAGTTTTGTTTATAGGAGCACGATTTTTTTTAAAAGCAGGATTAAAAAAATTTTTGTACGTAAGAAATTTAATAATTTGTTTTCAAGATAAAAAAATAACTATTTACATATTTTGTAAAAAGGAAAAAGTTAACTGTGGCCCAGTTAATTTGGTATTTTCTTATATCAAAATAATTAATTACTGTCAATTATAATTTTGTAAATTGGCATTTAAAATAAATTCTTACTCAGAGAAGAATAAGCAACTGGTTTGTATGTTTAAAATTGATTTACGTGTTTCTAAGAGTCAAAAATTATTAATTAGATATTTTTAATATCGCCAAAATGAGACACCGAGACAAATATGTTTGAAAATTGGAATCCTTTAAAATTTTTCACTATCGGAAATATAAAGAAACTGTAGAAATGCATCAAATTAAAGCATGTGTTTTTAATACACAAAAATCAATAATTCGCACTAAAAAACTGAAGTAGTCCACTTCTAGCTGACATATCAAACTATGTGTGTTAATATAGGGACAACAGACAGCCTTTGCAGAGGCAGCGAAGAATTTGCAATAGCACCAAACTGGTTGGCTGCGGTAGGAAATATACTTATTGTTCTAACAAATTTGAACTGCAAATTTTTATTTATTTATTTGTAAGTGTAAAATTGGAATATCTGTTGGTAAAAACCAAAAATAATTACTTTTAATTTTTAAAAAACGAGTAATGTTAGCAAAAAATCTGCATAACTCTGGGTAAAGTCTTCAGAAAGTTTGCGGAAAGTAAGCAACTACAGACTTCCTGCGGACTGTCCGCAAACTTTCTGCAGACTTGCCGCAGACATTAGCCGACTTTCCGCAAACTTTCTGCAGACTTTTCGCAGATTTTTTGCCGACTTTCCGCAGACTTTCCGCTGACTTCTTGCAGACTTTTAGCAGACTTTTGCAGACTTTCCGCAGTTTCATGCAGACTTTCTGCAGATTTTTTGCCGACTTTCCGCAGACTTTACGTAGTTTTTTTGCAGACTTTCCGCAGATTATCCGCAGACTTTTTGCAAAGTTTACGCCGACTCTTTTAGACTTTCCGCAGTTTTTTGCAGACTTTCTGCAGACTTTTTACAGACTTTATGCAGATTTTTTCAGACTTTCCGCAGATTTTTCGCAGACTTTCTGCAGTTTTTTCGCCAACTTTTCGCATACTTATCACAGACTTTCCGCAGTCTTTCCGCAGACTTTCCGCAGACTTTCTCAGACTTTCTGCAGACTTTCCGCAGTTTTTCTGCAAACTTTCCGCAGATTATCCGCAGACTTTCTGCAGACTTTCTGCAGACTTTCCGCAGACTTTTTGCAGAGTTTACGCAAACTTTTTTAGACTTTCCGCAGACTTTTCGCAGATTTTCTGCAGACTTTTCGCAGACTTTCTTCAGACTTTTTGCAGACTTTCTGCAGATTTTCCGCAGTCTTTCCGCAGACTTTCCGCAGACTTTCCGCAGACTTTCCGTAGTCTTTTTGCAGACTTTTTGCAGTTTTTTCGCGGAGATTTTGCATACTTTCCACAGACTTTCCGCAGTCTTTTTGCAGTCTTTCTGCAGACTTTCCGCAGACTTTCCGCAGACTTTCGCAGACTTTCTGCAGACTTTCCGCAGACTTTCTTTAGACTTTTTGCAGACTTTCTGCAGACTTTCTACAGACTTTCCGCAGACTGTCTGCAGAATTTCTGCAGACTTTCCGCAGACTTTCCGCAGTCTTTCTACAGACTTTTAGGAGTCTTTCTGCACATTTCTCTAGTCCTTCTGCAGACTTTTCTTATATTTTTTCGGATTTTCTGCAGACATCCGCAGACTTTCCGCAGACTCTAGTACGCTGAAAGTCTGCAGATAGTCTGCAGAAAGTCTGCGGACTGTATTAATTGGGTGTTTATGAAATCCCAATCGAAAATTCAGAACTTCGATGGAGCATCCAGAGAGTTTATAGATAGCCATTTGAAGCTTTTAATTTATTTCCACAGCTATCTGTAAGCTTGTCCTATGATTTTTTCAATTTTGCTCGCTCTAGAGTGAGTTTACACCCAGCTGAACTTGCGCCAATTTGAGGAGTGAGTTAAGCCAACTAGTGGCTTAGAGCAGTATCATTCTCTCAACTTTTATTGCCCTCTCCTACTCTAAGCTACTTGTTGGCTTAACTCACTCCTTAAATTGGCGTAAGTAAAGCTGGGTGTAAACTCACTCTATTTGTTTGTTTGCTTATTCATTATTTTCTAAAGCCTGAGGACTTGTTTTCTTTGCAAGTGACAACCTTCAAATTTAATCCTTTGTTTATATACTGTCAAATGCAAGGTTAATTAAAGATGGTTATATGGATTTTTTTTGCGAAGTGTTGAAAGGACAAAAGCTTCAAAATCGCTGATTATTATGAAAAACTAACACTACACAAATCAAAGAGCAAATTTCAAAACGTTGCTTTAAATTGTGACATAATTTTACTGGTGATTAGAAGCAATAAAAAAATACCTTATTTCCTTTTTATACAAACATTTTTAATTTTATAGTATCTAAATCGCCAGAATTTTAGTTTAAACTTTACTTAAGTTTTTCGAGGTAGAGTCGTAAGTACGAAAAATATTCTTTTGCTGTCCATTCAATACTACGCAAAAAATCTTTGTAAATTAACTAACCTCTGCTATTTTTGACAAAGGATATAAACCAATATTCTTATAAAGATAAATATGTTTTCTATACAGTTCCTATACAGTTAAGAATATTTTGTAAAATTAAAGTGCATACAGGTCTGTCGCAAATAATTTGCAATTTAATTGTATAAATACAAAAAAAATTTTGTAAGTTTCTTTTTATATGCTGTCTTTCAATGTTGAACTTAAAATATTACTATTTATATTTACAATTTTAATTCTGAAATTCCTTTTTTTAACTTAAAATCTGTATTAAAATTTATTACAGATCAATAAACTTTTATTTAGATAATATTATTAATAAAAATAAAATGTATGGTTGGATTTATGTTCCATTTTACTTTGTGGTTGCTTCGTGAACCCTACTATAAAATTCTGTGTAATTTATTTCAACTTAGTCAAAGCTATCTGAAGACTTTAATTGCAGCATTAGAAATGTTTAATTTTTCTAATTTGTAGACTTCTGCATGAAGCGAAAAATAGACCGTAACAGGCTTCCCAGTAGCGGCTTTGGGGGGGGGGCGAACCCGGGCGATCGCCCGGGGCGCAGAGCTGAAGGGGGCGCATCCAGGGATGTGGACGTAATATAGAAGAAAATTTTTGAACTGTCCAGGTCAAAAGATAACATTTTTTAAATTTAGCTTAAACTTTGCTAGAGTGTTTTCACTGTTAGTGAAAGTGTAAAAACTAAATTTTTTCAAATTTCATAAAATAGTTTTTTAGAGACACAGTTTTAAAATTTTGATTTTTTTTTAATTTATTATATGTCTAACCAGATTGCATATTATAGGGGGGGGGGGGGGGGGCGACAAAATTGAACTTCGCCCGGGGCGCAGAAAGTGCTAAAGCCGGCTCTGAGGCTTCCTGAAAGCTTGTCACAGCTACCTGTGTGTTACATTACAATTCTCTAATGGTTATTTTAACGCCTCAATAAAACTTTTTAGAACTCTCCACGGAATGTAGGCTTTTCGATTGGGATGTGTCAAAAAATCCCATTCTTACTTCCCATCCTAAATTGACATCCAATAATGAAATCCTTCCGCGTTTAATGTGTTAATTTTTTTTAGTGCCGTACGATTGTCAGGACGAAGCCTTTTTTCCAATTTGTGTACTATTTGTGCACAAATAATTAGTGAATTATAAATACGAGTGAGGACCGTACTTAGGAAAAAAACGTTGGGGGCAATCCCCAACGTCTTTTAAAACTTTGGCTGTGGAACACCGTTAAGGTATTATAACTTTAAATACAGACAAAGGTGTAATATAGGAATCCGAAGGTAATATCATTATAATTTGGTGCTTTCTCTTCAAAATTTTGATAAGACTGCAGCATCTGATGAGGAATTTCTTAAGAATAGAAATTTTTTATTGCAATATTTTCTGTAAAAAACAAGAATTATTATTTATTACAATTCTTCCTAATTCCAATGTATTTTAGCATTCATGGATTTAATAAGATTACTTTTAGGAACGACAATAATATGATAAATCATTTTTATAGAACATTGTTTAGTTTATAGTAAGATTAAAACTAGTTGTAGTTTAGTTAAATCGTTTAGTTTAAAGTTAAATACAAAATGTAATTTATAGTATAATAAAACTAAAGGTACAAACCTGAATTTCTGTAGGTATTAAATGAAATTACCATTATTAATTAAAAAAACAATGAAATCCTTCTTTTAATTAATTATTTATTTACATTTATATATTACATATTAGATTAGGACAAATAGCAAGCATATATATTATAATAATTTATAACTTTATTTATTGTAATAAACAATAAGATAAAATATAATTTAAAAATAAATTGACGAACTATTATGTCTTATAATTATAGATTTGAATAAATTTCCCTATATAAGAAATCTCATGGAATATGCTACATAAGAAACGAGGTGCTTGCATTTGGTTGGAATTTAGAAGCGAGACGCTTGCGAGTGGTTAAATTTTTTGAGCAAGGCGCTCGCTACTTGTTGGAATTTTTGAGCGAGGCGCTTGCTACTGGCTGGAACTTATAAGCAAGGCGCACAGTGGTCCCAAATGTCCAAAAAGCTGGCCATAAATCAGATTTCAATAGGATTTAGTTGAAACTGCTTACTCGGGGGTTTTTGGGGTCTCTGATTCCAAATTCAACCTCAGATTTTACAAATTCAAAATGGCGGATCCAATATGGCGAACAAAAACTTTTCAAAATCATGTCATTTCAACAAAAATATCTTCTCAAAGGTTTTTGGTGTCTCTGATTATAAATCCGATTTCAGATTTTTAAAATTTAAAATGGCGGATCCAATATGGCGGATTGAATATGTAAAAAGTAATTTTATCTTAAAAAAAATCTCTAGTCAGGCGTTTTTGGGGTCACTGATTACAAATTCAAAGTCAGATTTTTAAAATTCAAAATGACGGATCCAATATGGCGGATTGAATATGTAAAAAGTAATTTTATCTTAACAAAAATTTCTAGCCAAGGATTTTTGGGGGTCACTGATTACAAATGTAAAGTCAGATTTTTAAAATTCAAAATGACGGATTCAATATGGCGGATTGAACATATAAAAAAGAATTTTATCTCAACAAACATCTCTAGTCAGGGGTTTTTGGGGTCACTGATTATGAATCTGCTGTCAGATTTTTAAAATTCAAAATGGCGGATCGAATATGGCTAATAAAAAATAAGAATTTTATTTCATTTTCACAAAAATCTTTACATAGGGGTTTTTATGATCACTGATTACTCTGTTGTTTTATGAGTCATTAACTTTAAAAACCAAATGAAGGTTAAATAATAAGACAAGAAAATTTTTTTATAATAAATGATCAAAATTACACTGAAAGAAAAACAGTCTAAAAGTATTACTTGAGTTTTAAGTATTATTTACTTTTTTACTCAAGCAATGGAAACAAATTAAAAATTGCTGCGAAACCAGGTAATTATTATTTTGTTTTCTAAGGAGAAAAAAATGTCACTTTTCGAATCAAATTTGACGTTTTGTATTTAAAATGAATATTTGAAGTAATTAAAGAAAAATAATAAAGTATTAGATAAATTACTTTTCTACTTACTTGTATTTATACTTCCATTATTAAATCTTCCGAAATATAATTAAAATTTAACTTTGAAGAGTTTGACACAAACCGTCAAATTTGCTTTAAAAGTGTCATTTTTTTTTTTTTTTTTTTAGAAAACAAAGTGAACCTGGATTCACAGCAAGTTTTAATTTATTTGCATTGCTTGAGTAAAAAAGTAAATATTACTTAATACTCAAGTAAACTTTAAATTGTTTTTTGTCAGTGTAGTTTATTCAAATGTAAGTGAACTAGTCAAATATAGAAAAAAACGAATATCAAAAACTGTTACTGATTTCATCCCATTGAGGTACTAATTTCAACATTTTGAATTTAAAATGTGCAGAGATATACAAAAATAATCATAAAAATCAAAGTAGTAAATAGTAGCAGCTGAATTTTTGATATTACTTACAAAAGTCAACAGGGAACATTTACTCGTTGAATTTAAAACGTTACCGCGCGTTACTTTTTTTGTAGCTCTATAAATTTACAAATATGTACCTTTTGAGAACAGCATTCTAATATACTCATAAAAAACCAATATTTTTAAATTTTAATTTTAATTAACATCATTAATTTACCTTTGGGGACACCCCACTTAAATGACCGATGCAAATTTTAAAATCGATCCATTTCTTGTAACTTTTACAACGGGTTCAAAATTGCTTTGCAAAACTCGTAAACGTAGCTATTTCGCAAGCATCAACATTGCGCTAATGTTAAAAATAATGGACTTGATCTTGAGCAGTTCCCTTTATGCAGAAATACGCATCAAAGCCTCCTTTATAAAACTACGTAGAAATAAAAGCTGAAATTGAAAGTCGATTTTTTTATTTTTGGCCAGCTTTTTGTGCAATTGGAACCACTGTGAGGCGGTTGTTATTGGTTGAAAACTCAACAATTTTGAGAGACTTAAACGTTTCAAGAGAAAAAATGTGGTCATGCCAACGTAAACCTGCCGAGTGGACTTGGACTACCCGACAAGAAATTCAACTTAACTCAACGAATATTCGTCATTGACACATGGTTTATATTTCGTGATTTTTCTAATTTAGAAATCGTGTTTTGGTTTGTGCTGAAGAGGTTTCATTTTGAGGTAAGTTTTTTCTTTTTTATGTGTCAATATATACTGTACCGTCGGAATTTGTCAGTCCAATTATTTTTTAAGGTTTAAAAAACGTCTTTAAACGCGCCAAGTATAATTACTAACATTTTGCTGTCTTTATTTTCTCAAAGAAGATGAAATTTTAAGGAAAATAAGATGTGGGTGAAGTGATATAGTTAATTTTTTATAAAAATATGTTTAAAAAAGTGGTGTTTTTAAAGTTTGACGAAAATTTAAATTACTTTCGAAATAATGATGATTTTTTAAAGTTCCTATGCTTGTTTCAAAGGTCATTTTCTGAAGAGTAAGAATAATGTATAAGGGGCAAAATTTCTCAAGTGTACCATTCAAAAAAATGAAAATGGCTAATAAAGGCTAATATTTGCACAAAATGTAGTATTCTATGTCAGTACTCAAACCACCAACTAATGAAATTCTAATGAAAATTGTAGAAGGGGGAGAGGGCTGAAGATTCTGGTCAAGTGTGAAAAGGGTATTTTTTTTAATTTAAACCTATTTTTTCAAAAAAATTTTTTTTACTTTTTTTTAAAAAAAGACATTATTTTTTCTTTTTTTCTTTTAAAATAAAGCTTACTACGTGCACATTCAATACACGCTATAGGGAAAATGTCCTTTTTCTTTGGTTTTCAATTATTAATTAGTTAATTAATAAGAATTCGTTAAAAATGAAATATTTCACAAACCATTAAACTTTTGGTAATTTTGGGGCTATAAACGTTAAGCTTATCAAATTTCGGATCCAACAAGCATAATTTGAAGTCTTTTTGATAAATAGATACTAAATAAATACACATTTTTTATTAAATTAATTATTATTAATTATTTTGTTAGCATTCATTTATCAAAAATACTTCAAGTTATGCTTGTTAGATCCGGAATTTGATAAGCTTTACGTTAGAATGCCCAAAATTACCAAAAGTTAATTTGTTTGTTCAATATTTCATTTTTTACTAATTTTTTACTAATTTTGATCAATTTCTTAATTAATAATTCAAAAACAAAGAAAAAAGACGTTTTCTGTATAGCGTGTATTGAAAGTGCACATAGTAAGCTTTATTTTAGAGGAAAAAAAAAGAAAAAAAATGTCTTTTTTCAAAAAAAATAACAAAAAAAATAGGTTAAATTTTGAAAATTTTAAAAATTTTTTTGCACCATTGAAAAGAGGAGGAAAAAACCTTTCAAAAACATACAGGTCAATTTTTTGTCAACCTTGTTGCATAATAGTTATGATATTTCAAAAAATACCCTCTTCACACTTGACCAGAATCTTCAGCCTCCTCACCCTTCTACAATTTTCATTAGAATTTCATAATAATTGGTGGTTTGAGTACTGACAAGAATTTTGTGCAAATATTAGCTATTTTCATTTTTTCGATTGGTACACTTGAGAAATTGTGCCCCATAAGCATTTAAGTGTAAGTTTTTTCTTTAAATTTGCAAAGGTCGGAAGTTGGACCAAAAAGGATAGAAAAATTATGGTTATATCTTGATATCAAACACAGCTATATAAAATATACCAACGTTATAATTGTCAATAACTTTCGTAAGAAAGTAGTACAATATATTTTTTGAAATTTTAAAAATTATTTTCATGTCAAAATAATGTCTTCGAAATTTTATCAATTTTTTAGTTCAAATTTTGAGTCCTGCATATGCTAGGAAAAAAATTGCACTTTAATACTTAAACTGTAATTTTATTCTCTATAAAATTTACTGCAAAGTAAACATAAGAACTTTAAAAACCTTGCATTATTTCGAGAGTAATTTCAATATTTGTAAAACATTAAAAAATACACATTTTTAACATAAATCAATGAAAAATTGACTAAATCACTTTACTCGAGTGTCACTTTCCTCAAAATTTGATCTACTTTGATAAAATAATCACAGAAAATTTTAATAATTATACTTTGTACGTTTAAATACGTTTTTCAAACCTTAAAAAGTGGGTGGACTGACAAATTCCGACGGTACTGTATGTATTCTATGAAGATATATGTTTGTTGTTCGAGGACCATTAAATATCTCCTTTTGTCTTCTTGAACTACCTTTATGTATATAAACCCCCTTACTCGGGGGTTTTTGGGGTCGCTGATTACGAATCTAAAGCCACTTTTTGAAAATTCAAAATGACGGATCCAAAATGTCGGACACCATTTGTAAATTTTGATTAGATTGACTTCAAACTTGTTACTCGGGGGTTTTTGCGTCGCTGATTAAGAATCTGAAGTCACTTTTTGGAAATTCAAAATGGTGGATCCAAAATGGGGGACACTATTTTTACATTTTGATTAGACGCGGGTTTTTGGGGGGGAGGGGTTTAAGGGTTTCTAATGAATATAGGAAATTATTTGATGGTCAATTGACATTGATATAATGTGATAACCAGTCGCGTAACTCTTAAGGGGCAAAGTAGGGCAGTGCTCCGGGGCCCTTGGGTTTAGAGGGCCCTTGGTCAACCCTAATAGAACTTTTTTTTTTTAAATTCCGAAATCCTTACAAATTTTAGTAATTTATAGTTTGATTAGGCCCCATTCACCTGTTTCGCCCGGGGCCTTTGCCAACCCAGTTACGCCACTAGTGATATCCTGAGCCGATCAACCCTTCTAACACACCCTAGATTTAGATTTTCAACCCTAGAGCCTTCTATTGACTCTTATAAAGTCTTAGAATTTGTTAAGCGTTTCTAATGAATTAAAAATTATTAAATGTTCAACTGACTTTGATATAAAGTGTTGACGTAATCCGATCAACCCTTAATACTCAGCCTAGATTTAGATTTTTAATCCCAAAGCAAATTATTAAATTTTGTGAAGTCTATGAATTTTTTAAAGGTTTCTAATAAGTAGAAAAATATTTTGGGGTCAACTGACCTTGATAATAAGTGATAAGTTGAGCCGAATAACCCATTAATTTAACCCAATACATTATTTTTATGAAAAATGTATAACCACAGGAATGTACAAAAATTGAAATATTAAATCGAAATAATATTCACATTGTCTGTTTTATAATGTTTTCGAAACTAACCTTTCATATTTATTTAATTCACACTTCATTGTAATATAAAAGTTACAAAATTAGTTTAATATACTTTAGATTGCAAATATTTTTGTCAATATTTGAAATCAGTTTTTATGCGAATCTAAAAATAGATGTAACTTGACGAAAAATTGTTTCAGAATCATTCTGAATTAATCCGTTTCATTCAGAAGCTAAATTTTAATTTGTGTAAATCCTGTATTTCAATCCGAGTCAATCCGTCCTAATTCTAATGGGGTTTATTTGGATTTGAAATTGATTGATTTGGATTAAAATAAAAGGATTCAAACGGACAAAAATTTAGCTTTGGGATGCATCGGATTAGTTCGGAATGATTCGGAAAGAATTTTACACAAGTTACTTCCATTTCTAGATTCGGATAAAATCTGATTGATTTATATATACAAAGTTACATTTTACACACATCAGCAAAAGATTACGGAACTATATCAAATTCGAGTACCCCGAAAATAAATGCAATTAACTTACAAATAATCAGCCGCATCTGGTTTCACGTTTTGAAAACATTTGCAAAACAAATTTAACAAAATGATTGTTTGATGAATCAGATAAACCTGATAAAGTATTTTTTTAAGGGATTGCTAAACAGACAGTTTCAAAGCGCACCCCATAGGCATGGGTCGCATGCATTTCATCCAAAACCCAATTGACCGGACTTGCAATTGACTGAAATTTAATTGTCCGAATTTGTAATTCTCCGAACTTGCATTTGTCATAATTTGTAAATCCCCAAATTTGCATTTGTCTGAACCTTCAATTTGTATCATTGTAAGTGTAATTAATTTCATTTGTTAAAATTTTTAATTCCTCGAACTCGTATATATCCAAACTTCTAAATCCCCAAACTTGCATTTGGCCGAACTTTTAAATTACAGAACTCGCATTTGTCAAAATAAAAAAATATTCCACTTAATCCTTAAATATGTTGGAAACTATGGATCTCAACGATAAAGTCAGTTACGAATTTTTTTAAATTACACGTCAGAGTATTAAGACAGTTTATTTGACAGCTGTCAACTGTCAAAATGCCAACTTGACATCATATTCGTAATCAGCGCCCCCAAAAACCCTTGTACTGTCACTTTCAGCAAAATAAATTGCTTTTTGGGAAAGTTGACATCTTATTTGACAGCTGTCAAGATGTCAATTTGACATCATATTCGTAATCAGCAACCCCAATAACCGCTGTATACCAATTTTTATGAATATAAGATGATCTCAAACAAAATTATCTAAGTATGAAATTTGTAAAATTTTGGGCTTTATTGCTACTTTTAAAACTATTTTTAATAATACTATTTATTACTAAAAAATGTAAATGTTGCTTAAAATCATGTGCATGATAATCTCTTAACTCCAAACTTTGACTTACCTTTTGTTTTAGACCGGAAAGTTAATTTGGTCAAATTGTAATGACTAAAATGTTTGAACGAATATATTCGTCCAGGTGCATACGGAAACAACTTAGTTTGGACGAATATATTCGGCTCCATGCTCAGGAGGGTTAAATTCTACCTACTGATTAAACATTCAGATTTTATATTTTTGACCTCCTTGTACGTTTTTGGGACCCAATTAATGTAAGAAAAAAATCTAGCTTACTGAGGTCATGAAAATTTAAGGGGGTCAAAACAATGCGTGGTACCTCCCCTTAAAAATAGTTATTTTCCAAAAAAATGAAGCGACAAAAATGAAAGAAAATTGACCCACCAATAACTTCTAAAAACATATATATCGCTCTAACTTGACAAAATCGATTGTTAGAAAAAGTTTTTAAAAAGTTTTTTTTCTTATAATTAATTACCTTAATGATGAAAGTGTAAAAACACACCCTATCGTCATAGGCGTAACTACATGGGGACCAGGGTGGGCCAGCCCACCTAAAAAAATCTATGGCCCACCCTAGAAAAATATATATACATATAAACATATATATATGTAGGGTGGGCCGGGTCCCGGCTTACATATGAAGGGGCCCACCCTACAAAAATATTCTAGTTACGCTTATGCCTATCGTTTAACACAGACTTGACCTAGAGTGCTGAAATTTATTTTAATTGTTTACTTTATACATTGAGATTGTAAAATTAAAAACCTTTTGAAATAAATTGAAATTGTTAAATACATTCGCGTACAGAACCCTAAGTTTTAATACGAGTGTAACTCATACTTGCTCGATTTTTTTATATCGACGCTCCCTGTTCATATAATTTTTATTGAAAAACAAATGCAAGACAATTCTTATTAACTTCAAGGTGTATTTAAATTCTTATTCGTTTCTTAGTGCAATATAATTCTTATTCAAAGTTGCGTGCAAAACAATAATAACTGAAACTATCGGTCTCTTAGGTAAGCAATTATTATATAAATTATAATAAATATATAAGTAATAAAAAAAGAGCTGAGTATAATCGCAGAATATATGCTTCAGAAACCGTGTATCGAAATATTTTTAGGATTTTTTGTTTTTGTGTATAATGTACGCATAATTGGGAAGATTAAAGGTTTCAATATTGGGCTTATATTAAAGTACCAATATTGAACATAGATTAATTTTGAGACTCAGACCGAAGTGACAGTCCAATATTGGTAGAAACATTGGGCCAATGTAAATCCCTAATATCGAAGCTCGCGGTCCAAAGCTAATATTACATGCAAGATAAATCATTTTTAAGTTGAAGTTAAATTTAAAATTATAATAAAGATAATTAAGTAAAATTTGAATATTAAATGTAAATTACTTGGAAATAATTTATCAACGAAGTTTATTAACTTTTTCTACACTGAGAAAAAAAGTTTAGTTTTACCAACAATATTTTTTAGTTGACCATTGTTGGTTGTAACAACAATATTTTGATTGGTATAACAAAACGATTTGGTTGGCGTAACACATCAAGTTGTTTGGGACAACCATATTATTTTGTTGCTCTTATTTGGTTGAACCAAACATAATTTAGTTGTGACAACCAAACAGAATTTGGTTGTGACAACCAAACAGAATTTGGTTGTGACAACCAAACAATTAAAAAAAAATTGGTGATTAGTTTGTAAGTACGCTGCCGATAATAATAAAAATAAAATCTAAATAAAAACCAATACCAGACGGTCGGCCGAACCTGGGTCTGATAGTTGAGCTAACGGTGTCTGTTACTGAACTGTTTAGCTATAAGGTTTATTCCATATTGGTTATTCATATCTCTCATGGGCTGGTGGTTAGCCTACTGGACTGGCAACTGGAAAACCCGAGTTCGAATCTTCATGACTAATGAAATTTTTCTGTTTCAGGTTTTCATTAATATGAAATTTCTACATTCTCATCTGATTATATTTGTGTAATTAAATTAATAACATGTGAATTATATAATTATATGTGCTGGCCGACCGAAAATTCGCTCCTGGATTAGTTAGCTCCCAAATAAAATTTTTTTTTTTATGACAACCAAAATTTTTGTTATCCCGAATAAAAAAATATAGTTGTGACAACCAAAAATTTTTGTTATCCCAACAAACAAAACTGAACCAAATAATTTAGTTGTCTCAACCAAATAGTTTGGTTGAATAAATATCAACCAAATAATTTGGTTGGCTCAACCAAATTTTCGTTGCTATGACTAAACATTTTTCTCAGTGTACTAAGCCATTTTTTGGTCTTGGAGATCACATGAATATAAATAATTATAATTTCAGAGTTAAATATGTAGGTTAGTAAATATTTAAAATTGCATAAACATATAAGAATCTTAAGTCGATTTACTAGTAAAAATAAAACATTTTAATACTTACTGCAAAAAATGTTCCAATGAGGTTTACTGTTACTAATTTTTATTAAAGAGAGTTTATTTTAACATTATAAAATTGAATAGATTTTTCTTAGTTTCAATAACAAGTAATGTAAATCTTATAAAATATTCATCCTTTAAAAAAATTGTATTTACCAGAAATATTGTTTATTGAAACGGATATATTTAAACAGTTACAACAATAAACAATTTTAACAAAAGAGAACAAATAATTTATTGAAAATAAATTTTATGAAATTTTAAATACCTATTTATTAACCTATATATTTAATTTTGAAATTATAATTATTTATATTCATTTGATTGTCAAAACCATAAAAAATGTCTTGGTAGAAAGAGTTAATAAACTTCGTTAATAAATTATTTCCAAGTAATTTGCATTTAATATTTCATTTTTCACTTAATTACCTTTATTATAATTTTAAATTTAACTTAAATTTGAAAATGATTTTGTAAAATTATTTTGTACGCATTTTGGAATAGGAATTATATTGACCGATAGCTTTAGTAAGTTCTGTTTTGCACGCAACTTTGAATAAGAATTATATTGCACTAAAAAACGAATAAGAATTTGAATACACCATGAAGTTAATAAGAATTGTCTTGCATTTGTTTTTCAATAAAAACTATATGAACAGGAAGCGTCGATATGCTGCCTCCATGAAAGAAGCAAATGTTATTATTAACGTGGAAGTAAAATGTTCATAAAATGAAAATAATTTTTGACTTTTTTTTATTTGTCTCGTTGTATTTTTTATTAGTACCTGTCTTTATACTGCCTGTCTTTGTAAGATTATTCCTTTTGTCAAATTCTTCAATCCCTTTAAATTACAAGGCCATGCTGATAAAAATGTAAGTTTTAAGCAAAGAGAGTGAATGAAAAAAATAATGCTATAAATAAAGAAAAAACATTATTTCTCATCGTATATACTTAGCAGAACAAGACTTGGAAGCCAGAGAAAAAGCAAGGTATGTAAACTGGCGATTAAGCAAATTGGTTTCCATCATGCAAATTGAAGTATGGGTAGGGTACCAATGGTGTTGTTCTCTTTGAGATAAACCGAAAAGAGTATAGTATATAACCAGTAAAGCAAGAATGTGGGTACTGAGTAGAGAATTGAGGACGAGGGATAAGGCTAGTGAGGGTTAAGGGGAGGAAAGAAATTGGTGAGTTGAAATGGTAAAGGGGATTGTTAGGTTGCGCTTAGTCTCTCGATGATCTCAACGAGGGCGATGTAGAATTTTGTTTGTGTAGTCTGAAACGCAAACGGATTGGGGAGTCGAGGATGAGTATGAGTATGAGACAGTATGAGACTGAAGGTGCCAGGGGGTCTAGCCATCGAGCATCGAATGTGCTCGACTGTTTGTCGATCCTGTTGCCCTATAATCGCAGTGTAGGAATAATGGTTTGGGTCGAGAGACGCGTAGCCGCGACACAGCGACTACTATGTTATCCGTCGCCGGAGAACGAATCAGGAATGTGCAAAAATTCTTCTCGACGCCTGATTTTCGACAAGTATGAGTATGAATAGTCAGTAAGTATGTATGTATCTAGTTACCGTTGTTTATAGTAGTAGTAGTAGCAATAGCAGTATGAGATAAAATAAGTCTAGAACTGTAGACTGCATAGAGCGGCAAAGAGCAGTGTAAAGTTGAGCTTGACTCAACTGAGCATCAACACTCGACGCGGTGCATCGTGGCGTCAACCAGCGTCCATCCGCCATCAACGACGCGTGCCCATTGCCAATCGTGCGAAACGACTAACACTCAGCAGGCGAGTCTCTTTGGCTCCGTCTTCTAAAGAGTTTTGGCAAGAAATTCCTCGAAATTGAAATCTTTTCTCGATCACAGACCCCTTCCAAATATTACGGATTATATACTACAACTACCAGAGCTATTATATATGTCTACGTCCGCATGAAAAGGGCCCACTTTGTCGATTTTATTTTCCGAGATATTCGCATTTTTCTAAAGGAAAACTATATAATGTGCCACGTCGAATCATGCATTTATCATAAAATTATTGTAATTGAAAACACAAAATAATAATTTTTTTAATTTTTAAAATGCATGGGTGCTAATGTCAATTGTCAATCTTTAACTTTAAACTCGTTTTTCTCAATTCAGGGTTTTGACACTTTTAACTTTAAATGATTGTAATTTTGTGAAGTTTTCATTTAAAATCTTAAGGGGGTCACCCCATGTGATAGGTTCGAAAAATCGAATTTTTTTTTTCGTCATATATCGCACCTATAACATATGCAGAATATGTGGGTAAAGTGATTTAAACATATTCGTCGCTGTCAAAAATTTTTTACAGTGAGAAGGCAAGATGTTCGAGCGCGCGGTCAAGCTTTCAACGAAGTGTGTCACTGAACCTTTTGTGCCGCTTCTGTTTTTTATCCGCGAATTTTATTATTACATACACATATATATAAGTAAAAAATAAATACATTTAGAAAAACTTTAGTTTCCTAAACTATATTTTCGAATATAACGGCTGTTTTAATAATAGTTTGGAATTCATGGCTTTATTCGTACTTGAACTTTGAAACGCGTTTTTCTCGAAACCACATTTTTCGAACTGGCGACCATGATTTCTCAAAAACGACTTAACCGATTTCGTTCAAATTTATAGAGTATATTCAGCTCATGTGTGGCTATCGCCCGAACCAGGATAATTGAAAAAGGTCAAGTCGTTTTTTTTTTATATACAAGAAAATAGACGCAAAAAATCGCGTTTTTTTTTAAAAAAAATTCAAACCTGCGTAAAAAATTCAATTTTTAATATTTTCAAAATATCCTGGTTCCGGCGATAGCCACATAACCACAGATTAAAATGCTATTTCATTTTTTGATTTCTGTTCAGCCAATCATTTGGAATCGTGGTCGCCGATGGACCACTTTTTTATCACCAAAGCCTCTTTACAGTGTTATAAGTCGTAAATATTGAAATATTTTTAATTAAAAAAATTTGTATTTGTAGTTAAAATATCACAGAATATATGGAAAAAAGTCCGAAGTTCTAAGTTTTCATGGTTCTGAAAAAAAAATTTAAGAAAAAACGCTTAAAAACGTCCTGTCACATGGGGTGACCCCCTTAAAGTGCATACTTTTACCTTGAAAATGACCTATTATACTTACATTTTTTGTTTATAATTCCATAACTTCTAAAGCTTTCAATTTAGAGATTAATAGATTAGGCAAGAATTTTCTATAGTTAAAGTGCAAAAATCGAAGACACTCGTTGCTTATTTATCTCTAACATTACATCTTACCCTAACTGTTTTTAATATCTGAAAAATACAAATCGTCTTAATAAAATTGCTTTACTACCGCCACAAGCTTTTAGCAGGGCATAAAGTTCAGAAAAATTCTAATTTATAAACCAAAGATCCGATTCAATCAGGAGTTTTTATTTGAAAGATCTTCAAACTACTCTTAATAGATTTTTATATACAAAAAATACAAAAATTGTGATTTAAGGGGGAGTATTGGTTAATGGGTGTAAAAGTAGCACTTTTTTCAGAATTATTTTAAAATAAACTGTTAAAGTTTCTTTATTAAAGGTTTCGTCATATACATGCACAACTTTTGATTACTACATATTTCGTAAAAGTTCCATTGAAAAACATTGTCAATTGCCGACAATTAAAAAAAACACTTTGTGGTGTTCACTATATAAGCCTTCCCAAAATCATCTAAAATTGAATTTTCGCTTCTTCTGGATGTTGATTTTGATTCAGTGACTTTAATAATATAAAAATTGGATATATAAAAAAAATTAAAAATGGCAGATCCAATATGGCGGACGGTATTTGAAAAAAATCATTTGAAATGCTTGAAACTTGTTACTCAAGGGGTTTTTGGGGTCACTGATTAAGAATTTGATGTTAGTTTTTAAAAATACAAAATAGCCGATCCAATATGGTGGACAATATTTTAAAACAACCATTTAACATGCTTAAAACTTGGTATTTTGGAAAAGGATTATGTAACGCCTAGTAGCTACTTTGGAGACGAAAGCTACTCGTGATAGCTTATAGGCTACATCAAAAAACACTATTTCCAAAAAATATTTATAAACTTGCAAAAGCACATGAAGGATACGCAAATTTTTTTACAATAAACATCATCATGATAAAATTAAACGATCACTTGTCAAGAGATTTAAATTCGTAATCAACAACTCCAAAAACTTCAAAGTAACAAGTTTCAAGCGAGTTTAACAGATTTTAAGAAATTTGTGCCCTATATATATTGGATCCACTATTCTGAATTTTAAAAAATCAGACTTTAGATACTAAACTAGCGGGTTCGAAAACCTTCTAGTAACAATTTTCAAGCGAATCCAATGAATTTTAAATAATTCGTCCTCCATACTAGATCCACCTTTTTCAATTTTGAAAATCAGACTTCAGATTCGTAATCAGGGACCCCAAAAACCTCCGTGTAACAAGTTTCAAGCATTTTTTCAATACCGTCCGCCATATTGGATTTGCCATTTTTTATTTTAAAAACTAACATCAGATTCGTACACTGAGAGAAAAAAAAGGTTACTACAACGGAGGACACAAGTAGGAATTGCCTGAGTGACTCCGGTAGTAGAACTCGAGTTAACGCAACTTGGGACTCCGGTAAATACTGCTTGGGTCTCAAGTCGACGTAATTGGAGACCCAAGCAGTATTTACCGGAGTCCCAAGTTGCGTTAACTCGAGTTCTACTACCGGAGTCACTCAGGCAATTCCTACTTGTGTCCTCCGTTGTAGTAACCTTTTTTTTCTCTCAGTGTAATCAGCAACCACAAAAACCCACGTGGAACAAGTTTCAAGCATTTTTAATGATTTTTTTTTATACTGTCCACCATATTGGATCCGCCATTTTGAATTTTGAAAATCAGACTTCAGATTCTTAATCAGCAACCCCAAAAACCCCCGAGTAACAAGTTTCAAGCATTTCAAATGATTTTTTGAAAATACCCAGTGGGCAAAAATCCATGTTCGTTCTAAAAACGTTTTAAGAACGTTTTTAAAACGTTTCGTGTCAGCCAAATAATGTTCTGGAACATTATTCGATCATTTGGAAATTCGACCGTTTGGAGATTCGACTTTTTGAAATTCGACCATTTGGATATTCGACCTTTTGGGTTTTTGGGAAATTTCCTGCACCCGGGTTGGACCATATTTTTCTCTTTAGATACATTTTAAGGAGGATGGTGACCAAAACAAAAATGATAAGATCATTCTAAAATTCATAAAAATAAGTTTTTGAGAATATTTGGAAGGCAGAACAATTTTGTTTTTATTTTTTCACTGTCCCGTTTTTTAGAAATTAAATAACAAAGTTGCAGGTATTTACATCGGCTCTTTTGGATAAGACTCTGTCAAGTTCAGTATTTTTAATATAACTTGTGATAAAATGATAAACTATTTTTTAAAAACTTACTGTCTTAAAGTTCAAAACTTCTGGAATTATCAGCAAAAAAAATCAATGAAATCATCTGTTCCATTTTGGAGAAATAAAATAAAATCTGACTTTAAATTAATGATTTTCTAACCTTTTTTGTATCATAATAAACAAATCAAAACAAATTCTATTAAATCTGGCAACGTCGCAAGTGCACGTCATATGATTTCGAATCTGCGCATATAAATTCATGTGTGAATTGATTGCGCGGGAATCAAGCTACCTATCAAATTCAAATCCGAAACAGTGTAACCAACATTGTATTACTATAATTTCTAACCTCAGAAACAAATTTTCTAACAACATTTTTCAGACAATTGAATGATTTTCTTTAAATATATTTATAAAAAAAAGTAAATTAAAGATATTAAAAAATAATTTTTGATGCCCAACATGTTAAATATTTGATTTTTTATTAATGAAGTTCATATTTAAACAGTTGGTGACAGTTGTTATAATCTCATGTAATAGCATAGAAAAACCCCTACTTACCGCCTGCCCTTCAAAGACAGTCATCATCCTCCTTAAGGAAGAGAACCTACCACATGGCAGTCCTGGCAATCGAATTTTGTTTTGTGTTCCGGTGTAATTTGCTTTCAGTGCAGTATTTTTCAATATTTTTTTATGAAAATTCCATTAAATAGCCTTCCAAAATTGTGCATCTATATGCCGAAACATTTAATAAAGAAAATTTAAGGGTTTCTTTTAAAAAAATTCTCAAAGAAAAGTGCTATTTTTTAAACCCATTATCCTAACCCCCTCCCCCCTTTAAATAAATTAATTTAATAGGGGTGACCGGGGCTTGTTGGGTCAGGGGTAGGTATTGGGCCATTGTAGTTTACTCACAAGCTATTAGAGGACAATGAAGAGTTTTTAATTTATATTTGCAGTATTGATAGAAAAAACCAAATATTTAAAAAATACCGCCGTGGTCAGTTGGGTCGTTTTAACTGGGATTAGTTGGTTCGCTCGAACGCATAAGTATAAACAATAATTTAATTAAATTTAAGTATAAATAATCTATTTCAATCAATCAAAACTAATGGTAATACTTTTTAACAAGTAGGAATGAAAAATTACGTATTTTCAATATGAGCAATTTTTCTATTTTATGGTCTGATCTTATATATTTTCACTTTTTTAAGTTAAATATATTTATTTTTTAATTTCTTTTATTATAAAATAACCTTAAAACCCTCGTTAAAACCTCACTAACTAATGCATTTTAAGATACTTTTGATAACTTTTTGGAAACATCTTAAAAGTGACTACAAATGTATCTTAAATTAAGATACCTAATTTTTGCAGTGTGGAGTGTGAACACATGATTTTACAACAAAAATTAAAATAATCGCCGGAACAGTTTTTGAAAACATCGATTTTTATTTAAAAAAAAAACGAAAATTCAAATTTGCGTACAAAATTTCCATTTTAGAAAAAAAACTCTAGGTATAAAAGTTACAGATAATAGAAAAAGGAATATTTTTTATTCAAACCTTTTTCTAATATAATCAATAGTTTCCAAGATAATTGAAAAAATGACATTTTACACATATTTTTTAATCAAGTTAGCTCAAAATTGCGGATACCTTCAATTTTCTTATTGATTTTTAATGTATCATGTGAACATATGATTTTCCAACAAAATGGATATATTTTCCCAAGCCTTTTTTGAGAATGGTCGATTTAGAAGTTTATTTTAACAAAAAAAAATGTTTACGTGAAGCAAATTTCAGAGGAATAGGGTAAATGTGGGTATTATCGTGGCTGAGGGTATTTTCGCGTTTATTGTTATTTGTATTAATATTTCAATTAAGATGATTATTTGCGACTTGAAAAAAATTACATAATAAATTTGATATCCAAGCAATAAAATGCATAGTATAATAGAATCTTCTTTAATATTTATGATATATTAAATTAATTTTAAAAGTCATCGTCTGAATTTATGAAGGAATTTTCTTTCCTTTCGTTCTAAAGATGTCTTAGTAGTGATCTGATTAATTCCTTTATATTTTACTTTTAACAGTTAAAAAAGTGCATTTTTTTGTATATTCAGTTAAATATATCAATATTTTCAATTAATCTAATGAATTCATTAAAAAAAAAATAATTTTCATTTATAATTAATGTCCGCGACGATAGAAACATGTTTTTTTGCGTGTGCCTACATTATCGCGGATGTGTTCTGTGGAAGAATTGTCAAAATAACCTCCATAACCCCAGAAGTGAAGTCGTTTTTATAAATTATAGAAGATTTTATGTAGTTGTTGTGATAAGTTGTGAACCGATTCAAATGAAGGTAGTAATAGTTAAACTCATAATAGAAGTGTTAAAAATTGTATATTTACGTGTATTTTCAACCAAAAGTGACATAGTGGTTACTTTGTTTTGATACTTTGAAAATCAAAACAAACCTAAAAACGTACTTGCATCACTGAAATAGTTTATTACAGAAAGAAAAAATAAGTAAAGGTATTTATTAATTTTTTCCCAAATTATATTCTTCTTTATATGTATTTGCAGAGATTTCTAAAAATAAAAATATGTAATAATCATCTGTCGACAAATTTTAAATACAGTTTCAATAATTTTGACATTTTAATGATAATTCTTGCAAAAAACATGAATCTTATTCATTTTACTTTTTTCCAATTCTAATATTTTACACTGAGAAAATAAGTTGACTAAATACAACAAATTTTTGATTAAATTTAGCAGAGAGAGGTTGTTGATATAGCACGTGCAAAGCACTTAATTGATTTTAGCAGAGCATATGCTCCGGTATCCTAGAAGTTTGATTGTCATCGCCGGTGTTTTGTTTGTTTTGTCCAGAGAAACCCTAACCTAGAAATAAATCTGCTTGGCTAGATGCTTATTTTCTCAGTGTACCTTCTCAATGACAAGAAATTATTATATCATTCGTTTTATTTAATATACGTTAATATTCTCAACCGCGATATTTGATGCACGAAAATACCTTCAACTGCAATTTAAGAGCCGCGAAAATACATGCACTTGATTTTTTTTTTAAATCTTCTATTTAATTATTAAAATATAATTTTATACCATTGTCAAATTTTTTCAAAGAATAAATAGTATTAAATTTTTAATTAAAGCAAAAAATATCATGGTATCTACTGAAATTACTTTTCTAGAGCACTTGAAAGTTCGACTTATCTGAAAATCCGCGATAATACCCACATTTACTCTAGGGAACGTTCACAAATTACGTAACGTTTTCTTCGGAAAATTTTGACCCCCCCCCCCTCCCCCATGTAACACGTCGTTACATACATTAGCGCCATTTTTTCTGCTGGTCGTAACAAACTGCCTGACCCCCCCCCCCCCCCCTAAAAAAACGTTACGTAATTTGTGAACGCTCCCCTACTTGAAATGATAAAAGAGATAATTAATTTTATTTGCATACCAAAAGTCAAGCATGTTTAACATCTCTATAACATTTTACAATATTGATCTGATTTTACCAAACTATAATAATAAATTTAATTAAACTTTTTCGATAAATTAAATATGTAAACTATTGCAAACTATTGTATATTTTACATTTCCATTTTGTTGGAAAATCATATGTTTACATGATACATTGAAAATCAATGAAAATTGAAGGTAACCGCAATTTTGAGCTAATTCGATTAAAATAAAAAATATTTCTTTCTTTATTATCTGTAACTTTTTTACGAAGAGTTTTTTTCTAAAATGGAAATTTTTTAAGCAAATTTGAATTTTCGTTTTTTTTTAAATAAAAGCGAATGTTTTCAAAAACGGCTATGGCGATTATTTTAATTTTTGTTGTAAAATCATGTGTTCACACTCCAGAATCGAAACGTGCCCCGGGCAAGGGCGGGGCACACAGTGGGTCCAAAATAAACGTTCGTGGACAAATTAACATAGAGCCCAGAAATATTAACCGATTTAGATGTATTTTTTTTTGCGTTGAAGGTAACAAAATTCTGCATAACACCTCTGATTTTGTTTTTTGAAAATTTGTTATTTTCATTTGTTTATTAAATGTTAAAAAAAAAACATGAAAAAGAGATATTTTTCTCATTGAAAACAGATGAATTTTTTATGAAACGCATAATTTATAGTAACAATAACGAAAACTTATAAAGTAATGATTTAAAAACAAATTCTGATCATAAGCTAATTGTTTTAAAAATGTTTGTATTTGTTATCAATAAATTAGTGGACGAAAGATGGTTTCTTGTTTTACTTGACATTTAACTATTTGCACCAATAATATTGTACATTGTGTACAAAATTTCAATAATTTCAGGATAAGGAGCTGGACACGTAAAATTGTTTATAAATTAACAAAATAATTTATTGAGAATAATTTTTCGTAATTTTAATCACTAATTGGTTACAAATATTGAATAACAGATAGATTTAAATTGCTAAATATCAAGTAAAACATAACAAACCATCTTTCGTCCACTAATTTGTTTATAACAAATACAAGCATTTTTAAAACAATTAGCTTATGATCAGAATTTGTTTTTAAATCATTATACTTTATAAGTTTTCGTTATTGTTAGTATAATTTATGCGCTTCATAAAAAATGCAGCTGTTTTCAATGAGAAATTTTTTTTTCATGTTTAACATTTAACAAACAAATGAAAATAACAAATTTTAAAAAAATAAAATCAGAGGTGTTTTGCAGAATTTTGTTACCTTCAAAGTAAAAAAATACATCTAAATCGGTTAATATTTCTGGGCTCTATGTTAATTTGTCCACGAACGTTTTTTTTTGACCCAATGTTGGTCGGGTTGGGTCACTTTGGATTACTCCAAAAACAATGTTCCAAAAAAAAAAACTAAAAGTGATAACGGGACTTTGTCATTCTTAATGATAGAACGTCCAACGTCCTTCCGGCAGGACAAAAAAGCCTTCCGCGAGTACGTACGAAATCGCGTTATAAAATTAACATGGATTCAGATAAACAAAAAGTAGTATATATGGTTGGAAAGGTAAAGAATCAAGCTTTCAGCGCATGTTAACATAGAACTTGTAAATTCAAACCCCGAAGCTTGGTAGCTAAAAGAAGTTAAATTTTCCAAAAATTCACATAATTTTTAGTCACAAAAAGACGACGCGCGGTACTGCCAGCAGGACGTTTTCGTTTTTTTAAAAAGACTACCTAGCCCTTGTACATAAATTTAAAAAATCGATATTTACATCATCTGAAAGCTTGTTTCATTACCTAAAAAAACCATATATTCATTTTTATACTTATCTGCTTCCATATTGATTTTATAGAGCGATTTCCGAGGGACTCGCGCCTGAGCCATTTACCACCGGCCGCCATTACGTTAGTTATAACAATATTT
This sequence comes from Ganaspis brasiliensis, assembly GCA_037103525.1. Classification (NCBI taxonomy): domain Eukaryota; kingdom Metazoa; phylum Arthropoda; class Insecta; order Hymenoptera; family Figitidae; genus Ganaspis; species Ganaspis brasiliensis. The sequence goes on from JAZKLR010000233.1 coordinate 432,195, forward strand.
ACAAAACTACTAATAAACTCAATTCCTTTGATGATAAAAATGATGAATTATGATGATAATGATGATGGTGATGATGATGATGATGATTATATGAAATTAAAATATTTTTTCACAAAAATGAATTGTCCTTCCGGAAGGACGTTTACTGTGTGAAAGCGCGTCCTACCGGCAGTACACAGCCTTGGACGTTCTATCATTAAATGAAAGCTAAATTATTAGAGCAAGTTTTTTGTAAGATAAGGTTTTCATAAATTGGATATTAACGAAGTTAAACAACGAAAAGTGCAAAATGACCCAACCAGCCCCGGTCTCCCCTACGCCCCTGATTACCCCTTAACAATTGATTAAACAAATCGTAGTTATTTATCAACTTTGTATAAAATAATGCTAGAAACTTGCAGTTTTTTCTAAATTTTGCAACTTTTTATGTTTAGAATAAGCAAACAAATGGACATGAACCATGAAATTATCATTTCAGCGTGTGGGAAGTTTAAACCTTGAGATAATGGTTTTCCAACAGTTCACTTTGACATTTTTACAAACTCCAAACACTTTTACAAAAATGAGGCTTTTTATTTGTTGTTGTCTTTAAAAATATTAAACAGGGCCTTACTAAACGTTCCGTTTATTATAGGGTTAGAAAATTCCAGTTGAAATTTTCCAGATATATAAAAAAGCCAGCGACAGAATATTACGTTTTTGATACTGAAATTTAATTTAATATTTTTGACGTGTTAAAATATTTATGTCTATTCTTGAAGTTGTTTATTTGAAAGCACCTTTCCAAGATTGAATAATTTTTCTTCAAATTCTAATAGCTTTCTTTATTTTACAAGAGTGAAAAGAAGATAGGTTTAAAGAGTATTTGAGCAAGGCATGGTTGATGTTCAAAAATATGTATAAAGTAAAGGGAGAGTAAAAAGAAGGGTCGCTGGCGAAGCGACAGTCGACGGGGTCTCGTCCTCATCCTCGCAGAACTCTCTGAGGATGATATGAGAATGAGGACGAGGGATGAACCGATGGATGGACGAACCGGCGACTGCCAGCCAGTGAGGCAGTCAGGCGCCGATTCGGCCAGGCGGCGCTACTTCGACGCCAACCGTAGAGTCGGCGACGGCGACCACGACGACGACGACGATGACAACGACAACGAATACAAGAATACTTCTTCTCGCCGTTGGCGCTGGCACCGAATGCGGAGCTCGGGGTTTGAGGACGTTCAGCAGACGCCAAGCTGGAGGGCGCCCTGTTTCCATCCCAACCCCCTAATACGGGCTTATTTCTTCATTCCTTTCTTTCATTCTAACACTTCTTCACTCTTCTTTCTTCATCACCACTTTCTAACTCTTACTCCTTTATTCTTTGTTTCCACATTAATCTCTATTACTTCTCTTCTCACCACATACATCATGTAGGACTATGATATGCTCTTTAATTCAACCAACATATTGTTTTTAATGTGCTTTTTTTCTCCTTCTAAGGGGTTACATGAGTTCAAAAGGCCAAAAAAGCATATTTTTAATAATTTTTTTTTTCATTTAATTAACGAATTAATTTATTGAGCACTTTTGTCACATAAAAGTACAAGATTTAAAGAATAATTATTAAATATTATAAAAATTGAACCATTGGGAAAAAAATGTTCTTGCGATGAACATGCACTGAGATAAACCTCTAACCGAATTGTACTAATAGCTCTGTTAAAAGCAAGATATTTTAAAAGTACATAAGATCTATAGTTAAAAGGACATAAATAATACTTGCTGTCACAACCGAGTTGTGATTCACAAAATTTTAACTGATAAATGGTTATACTTAACCATGTAATTTTCAGTGAAATAATTCGTATATAGTTTCATCGACAATCAAACAACCAAAAGTTTTCTGTTGTAAGTGAGTCTGGCTAGGGGCCATACTTAAATAACGTAAAGCTTTTAAGAGCAAGTTTAGAACTGCTGCCGTCCTTTTTAAAAAAGGCACTATCTCCATTTTTTATGAAAAATGAGATATTTATACCGTTGGATTCGTAATGAGAAAACAAATTTAGATGTCTTATTAGTAATTAACATTTTTAATTAGATGAGAAGATAATTAGGCGTTAATTAGACTATTTACAGAGATTTTAGAGAAATACTTTTTAAAAGGTCACTATCTACAAAAGAAGGCGTACTATCTACAAGATTTTCAGGATTCTAGAGTCAGTTGACCCCCCAAATCCTGATTCAAAGGCACTATGTACATAGGGCAGTCTGGAAAGTGTCCTTAAAAGTCGAAGAAGCCCTGCACTATGTACATTAGAGTGGTCCAAAAAAAGGTGACTTTTGAAAATTTAAAAAAATTCTTGCAGTTTCATATTCTGCATACCTAAAAATGGCTTAACTATTTTTTAAAAAAATTTTTAATTCGTAATTGACACTGCGCATCGATCTTAAAAATTGTCGTATTTTCTTCCAGTTTTTTTTTACTGGAAGCTTATTGGAGATTATTTCTTCAAAGGCCTGGTAGTTTAAAGTAGTGACGAATTTAACGCCTAATTTTTCAATATTTTTCTGCACACCAGACACAACAGGTCGCCTGCTGAGCAGGTACGAAGTCCCTAGGAAAGGAAAATTTTTTTCTGCAGCTTCTACTCCTTTCCAAAACCCTTCACAATTTCATCAGTAGCAATCGTCAGGCTACTTTTTATGATAGTTGTAAAACCAACTTTCGTTCAAAAAGTACAAATTTCAAATCATCGAATGAGCCCATTAATATTTATCAACTTTTCCAATTTTTACAGAATCTGATCTCAAGAATATGAATTTTCATTTGTGCTCAAGACCAAGCAATAAAATTAATATTATATAACAGAAAAGTATCGCTGAAAAGTACCAAAATGGTGCTTTTTGACACTAAATAACAGCTGCAAATATTTAAAAAACTGATTTTACTTTTTTGCAACAAAATATTTCATTCTTTCTCAACGACTTTACAAAGTAACATTATTTTACAATGTGTACAAAGAAGTTGAATGTTACATTGAAAAAAGTGTATTTATTTTACGTGTTAATTTCTCTAAAACCCCATAAGAGAGAAAAATGCAATGCGCAGCGTCAATTACGAATTTAAAATTTTTTAAAAAATTAGTTAAGCCGTTATTAGGTATGCAGAATATGAAACTGCAAGAATTTTTTTAAATTTCCAAAAGTCACCTTTTTTGGACCACTCTAATGTACATTAGAGTACATTAGAGAAAGAATGAAATATTTTGTTGCAAAAAAGTAAAATCAGTTTTTTAAATATTTGCAGCTGTTATTTAGTGTCAAAAAGCACCATTTTGGTACTTTTCAGCGATACTTTTCTGTTATATAATATTAATTTTATTGCTTGGTCTTGAGCACAAATGAAAATTCATATTCTTGAGATCAGATTCTGTAAAAATTGGAAAAGTTGATAAATATTAATGGGCTCATTCGATGATTTGAAATTTGTACTTTTTGAACGAAAGTTGGTTTTACAACTATCATAAAAAGTAGCCTGACGATTGCTACTGATGAAATTGTGAAGGGTTTTGGAAAGGAGTAGAAGCTGCAGAAAAAAATTTTCCTTTCCTAGGGACTTCGTACCTGCTCAGCAGGCGACCTATTGTGTCTGGTGTGCAGAAAAATATTGAAAAATTAGGCGTTAAATTCGTCACTACTTTAAACTACCAGGCCTTTGAAGAAATAATCTCCAATAAGCTTCCAGTAAAAAAAAACTGGAAGAAAATACGACAATTTTTAAGATCGATGCGCAGTGTCAATTACGAATTAAAAATTTTTTTAAAAAATAGTTAAGCCGTTTTTAGGTATGCAGAATATGAAACTGCAAGAATTTTTTTAAATTTTCAAAAGTCACCTTTTTTTGGACCACTCTAATGTACATAGTAACGTTTTTCATCAGTATTTTCACGTCACTTTTAATGCAAAAGTGTACTATCTACAATTTTAAATGTAAAATAAATTAATTTTTATTTAATTGTATCGATAAATGAGTTTAATTTAAATACATTTAAATAAATATTTCTTAAATTAATTCTTTTTAGAAACTTAGAATTATAGTTAAGGAATAATTATTTATAATAGTAATAAAAATAAATGAACAAAACAGTTTTATAAAAAAAAAATAAGTAACTAAAATATAATTTAACATAAGGTTTAAATTATAGTTATTGAATAATATTTTATAATAATAAGAATAATATGAAAATAAATCAATAAAATTAATAAATTATTAATTAAAATATAATTAAAATTTAAGACAATTCAAAACTTGAAATGAACAAATAAATTACTAAAAATTAAATAAAAATAATAAACTCATTGTATTTACTTTATTGTTCTACATTATTATGTTTATTATTATTATCCTATATAACATTACAGTAATTAATAATTTTATATTGAAAATAATTTTACAATCTTTATTTACAAAGTCGCATTTTTTATTTTTAAGTAATAAAAATAGAATAATATTATACTTCATTGATTTATTAATTCTTTATTTAGTTTTAAAATGTATTTAGGATATATTTTTATAAAATTTATTTTTCAAAATTTCTTTGTTTTGAAATAAAATTATTTTAAGCATAAAACATTTATTCAAAAATATTTTATTTTAAAAAACATTTTAATTTAACGCGCATATTTTTTAACCAATGACCGCAGAAATACTTGGAGTATGCGCACTTGTGTTTGTACCTCAGTGCATGCGTCAACAAACGAAATTAATTTTTTAAAAAGTTTTTATTTTTTAAAGGTCACGAACTTTTTTCTAATAGATAATAAGGAAGTTAAAAATTGCTCAATTGATGCTTATTCGAATTGTCTACAAAGTAAAGGTGAAGTAAATTTTGAATAAATTTATATTACCATAAAAAACAAAACTATAAGACTATTGATTAAAAATATAACAAAAATTTAGAATTATGTCAAAAAATAATGTGAAAATAATGTGTTCATGAGTATGTGGCCTTTTTCGTCATTATTATTATTATTATTATTATTATTATTATTAAATTAAATCAATAAATAAGAACAATTTTAAATTTTAGAATGTTTAAAAATCCCGTGTTAAGCGAGAATCGAGTCGCGGCAGAATGGATCTGCCATAAAACATTTTACATTTCGAATTATAACTCATTAACGAATTAGCCTTTTTTTATTTTCTACAGTCTATCTTAAAGCTGAATTTCTAATGCATATTATTATGTTTTGGACAATTTTTTATAAACATTTTGTTTTATTTTTTCAGTAGTTAAACTAAATAGTTGAAAATGAGAAAATTGGATAATTTTTTTTGTCTTTCTCACATCACAACTAGGGACCAAGCAAACGATATAACTTCAAACATAAGTCATTTTACGTGAAATTTAATAAGCTGTACAACAGTTTTTTAAATTATACTGTAGCTTATTTTGTTGATGAAAAATCATTAAATAAGTGATAGTATGTTTTGAATCGAGTCGCGCGAAAGAGTCGAGAAAGCAGTGTAGATAGTGACGTTTTAAATCCGGAAGACAGGTCGAGAACTCGATTTCGGCCGTACTATCTACCACATAGTGCACTTTTCATGTATTCTTCCCAATTTTAAGATAAAAAATGTGTACTATATACAGTTTCGCATATAATTAATTAAAATTTTCAATTTTTTTTTGCACCAATGAAAAGAGCGTGTCCGATTTAGTCAAGAACCATCAGTTTATTTACAAAATTTATATTTTATTGAGAGATCCAGATGCAAACGCGTTTCCTTCAATATCTCGGTTTGAGTTGAAATGTAGATAGTGCCTTTTTTAAAAAGGACGGCAGTAACTCCCCTTCCCTCCCCTCCCCTAATTATTGTATGTAACTATTGTCGTAATGTTACAGTACCGTCGGAAATTGTCAGTCCACCCATTTTTTAAGATTTGAAAAACATCTTTAAACGTACAAAGTACAAATATTAAAATTTTTCTGTGTTTATTTCCTTAAAGTAGATAAAATTTTGAGGAAAATAAGGCCTGCGTGAAGTGATTTAGTCAATTTTTCATTGAAATATGTTAAAAAATGTGGAATTTTTAATGTTTTACAAAAATTGAAATTACTCCTGAAATAATAAAGGTTTTTTTAAAGTTACTATGCATGTTTTAAAGGGAATTTACTGGAGAATAACTTTGTTGTTTAAGCATTAATGTGCAATTTTTTTCCTAGCATATGCAAGGCTCGGAAGTTAGACCAAAAAATTTATAAAATTTTGAAGACATTATTTTGACATAAAAATAATTTTTAAAATTCTAATATATATATATTATATTACTTCCTTCCGAAAGTTATTGACAATTATGATCTTGGTATATTTTATATAGCTGTATTTGATATCAAGATATAAACAATAATTTTTTTATATTTTTTGGTCCAACTTCCGAGTCTTGCATATGCTAGGAAAAAAATTGCAGATTAATGCCTAAGCAATAGTCTTATTCTCCAGAAAATTTCCTTTAAAACAAGCATAGAAACTTTAAAAAACCTATATTATTTCGAGAGTAATTTCAATTTTTTTAAAACATTAAAAATTCCACATTTTTAAACATATTTCAAAGAAAAATTGACTAAATCACTTCACTCAGGCTTTATTTTCCTCAAAATTTTATCTACTTTAAGGAAATAAACACAGAAAAATTTTAATATTTGTACTTTGTACGTTTAAAGATGTTTTTCAAACCTTAAAAAATGGGTGGACTGACAATTTCCGACGGTACTGTATATATTATATTGGGCCCGTATCATTTTGACACAAATTTTTTCGGGCAACTTGTTATATTGTACTCCCGAAGACGAATGTTATATTTTACTCCTTCTGAAATTAAAGATTTTTAAGTCTTATTTATTAAATAATTGATTTTAATACATTAAATTAATATTAAAAAACTTAATTAATCCAGTAAGTTCAATTATTGAATAATTAAAACTTAAAAATCTTTGATTTTAGTAGGAGTAAAATATAACATTCATCTTCGGGAGTACAATATAACAAGTTGCCCGAAAAAATTTGTGTCAAAATGACACGGGCCCTATTATATTTAGTGGTGCTTGTAGGCTATTGAAATTTTGCATGGAAAAATAACATGCAATTATTTACATATGAAATTTGTAAAATTTACTATTTTTTACAGGACCCACAAGTTGACCAAAAATAAACCAAAACAGGTTATTATAGGCAAAAAATATTAATTCTCAAAAAAACGAGAAATTTAAACTGCTAATTATGATTTCTATTGTTTTCGAGGTCGCTGATTACAAATTTAAAGTCAGATTTCAAAAATTCAAAATGACGGATCCACTATGGTGGACATAAAAAGTTTAAAATTAATAAATTTTTATGAAACTTAGTATGAAGCACTGAGAGAAATGGACATTAAGAATTAATATCTAGATATTGATAATTAATATCTGCGATAGTGAACTATACGACAAACATCTTAGATATTTAAATTTAGTATCAAAAGATATTAGGCAGGATATATTAATTTCTAAAATCTAGGATGTTAAAATTCAATATTTCAGATATTTACGAGATATTCATTGAAAATATGTCAAAACATAACCACTGTTTTAGAATAATTGATACTGCAGATTCGTCGATGATTTATGTTTTACAAATTTTTTATCCGTATGAAATAATGGTGACTTCATAAGAGTTAGAAGTTTAAAGTTTATTTAAACAAACAATATAGAAATTTGGAGAATTTGTCTTCAAGGATATTAACTTGCGCGCACTTAAAAAACACTTTTTGCCCTAAACTTAAACACATATTTAATAAAATATTAAACACCTTTTATTTTCTAACTTTAAAAACTTTTTTTTTGTGTCAAAATTTAACATACTTCGCGTGTTGATTTAATAACTGTCGTTTGATTCTTGAAAATAACCTCTAATTTCTTAGTAATAACACTGTAATTTACACTGAATTTACATTTAATTGTTTGTTGTAAGTGAGTGGACGGTTTGGGACATGTGATTTAAATTAAATTTAACACAACATTTTTAACTGTATATTTACTTTTTGATTTCAATAGTGAATTTGAAGCCGGCATAATGTAAACACGAGAACTTGTAAATACGCGCGCTGTTGTTAATAGATATTAAATTTTAGTACCTCAGATGATCAAGTTTACCATCTACAGATTATATTTTAGAATATATTAGATATTTAATAAAAACATCTTATATATTAAGCATGAATATCTAGATATTGTACGCGAGTATCTTTTTCTTAATATCTAATATAGTTAAATTTTTAGCATCCATTTTTCTCAGTGAGGGGTTTTGGTGTCCCTACTTACAAATCTGAAGTCAAATTAGAAAAATTCAAAGTGCCGGATCCTAAATGTCGGGCATAATGTTTATAAATTAATCATTTTTTAAGAAACTTAGTATGGCAAAATGTTTCTAGGATCCCTCATTACAAATCTGAAGTTAAAAATTCAAACTGTTACCTTCACTGAAAAAAATTTTTGTTAATTTAACATATGATTTGGGTGAAAATTTCATTGCAGCAAAAAGTCAACCATATGTGTAAATGTAACATCAAAATAAAGAGACATTTAACAATGATCTAAGAGTTAATCTTAAGAATTCCATTCACCTGAAAATCACATGCAGCAAAAATCACAGATAGTTTTTTCTGTGTTTCCGCTAATTCGGAATGAGAAGGTTAGTATTTCTTAGATAGGTAAGGTTCGTTCACATAAATTAGATGGCACGATATTACATATCTACGAAAAAATGTTTCTTTCCCATTCAAAATACATGCAAAATTTCAATAGCGTACAGACACCACTAAATATTAATTTAAAAAAAAAAATACGTAACTATTTTTTTTCAATTTGTGACAAAATGAGGGACAAAATTTCAAAATTTTTATTTTTAACGGCCACCCCTAGTACAATCGCAATATTTATTCATTTTTAGGGTTCCGTACACCTTCGGTGTTTGGCGGAACCCTTATAGCGAGACTCGTGCGTTCGTATAGCCAAAAACCATTCCCCCCCCCCCCCTTAACTTCTGAACTATTTGACCTAGAGGTCTGAAAATTTGGTACACTCGTGTACAGAGATGCCACGGACCCTCTACAAACGCATCTGCGCAAGTCTTTGAAAAGTTGTTTGATTGGTCGAAATGAGCGGGGTGGTTTGAAACTCTTTTAATTAAACGATTTCAAACCACCCCGCTCCTTTCGACCAATCACACAACTTTTCAAAGACTTGCGCAGATGTGTTTGTAGAGGGTCCGTGGCATCTCTGCTCGTGTAGTTTTGCGCAGACTATGGAAAAATGATTTTTGTAAAGAAAATTAAATATTATAAAGTCCCAAAAAAAATTCAAAAAAAACCTATAATCGAGACTGTTATAAGCTCTGAAACCCTATAAAAATTTCAGATCCTCCCCCTAAAAAAATTCTTGATTTTTATGTTATATTTATGATATTTTTATATTATATATTTTATATTATGTTTATTAAATACAAGCCTGTACCCTTAAGCAAAAGTTTCTTGTACTTGAAGGTAGAAGTATTTTCATAATCTGTACGTTCTAATTAATTTTTTTATATATTTTATTTACTCTCCCTTTACGGGTTCGAGGGCCATCGCTCCCTTTACATATTCTTTACAAACTTATCCAATCTTAACTTAATTAAGATTATAATTAAGATTAAGATCGCGGTGTCACGGTTTTCGCGGTTTTCGCGGTGTCACGGTTTCCACGGTTATATAATATAACCTCAAATTGCGTCCATTTACCCTTACAAAAAAGTAGTACTGGATTCAGTACTGGGTTCAGTACTGGGTTCAGTACTGGGTTCGGTACTGGGATAAGTACTGGGGTCAGTACTGGGAATTACCAGTACTTTTTTCGCGTAATCATTGTTTAAAAAATAGTATTCATTAAGCGTCGTGGTGAAGCCTCAGCGTCATGGTGAAGCCTTTTGGCTGTCTTTCATTGAATTTGTGTTTCAACCAAGTGTACAATTATAACAATTTTAGTGATTGTGTCCAAATAAAATTAAACAAATAAAATTTACTTAGCCTGTCATAATTTTAATAAGTTTATCAATAATTACTTTATAAATTTTCATAAATTGTTGGCAACTGATTTGCAAATTTTAAATTAGGTGTTAATAAATTACAATAAATGTTTTTAAAATAATTTATAAAATTACAACATATATTCCCATAAATGTCCATAAATTACCACATAAATTTCCATAAATTACCCTATAAATTTCCACAACTTTCAAAAATTAGTTTTTTAAATTTTCTTTTATTTACCTTAAATTACCTCAAAAAATTTATAAATTACCATAAATTTTCATAAATTACGAAATAAATTTCCTGCATTAGTTTTTTGAATCTTAAATTTTGTTTTGTATTATTATTATACATTACCTCAAACTTTTTATAAATTACCGCATAAGTTACCGTAAATTTCCATAAATTACTAGATAAATTTCATGACACAGTTTTTCAAATCCTGAATTTCGTTTGCATTATTATTATAAATTACCTTAATATTTTCATAAATTACCGCATAAATTATCACCATGGATTTCTTTATTTGTTTATAGCGATTTTATTAACAAATTATGCCTTAAAATAAAATATGATCAGAACAAAATCGTTCTAATTTTTCTTGTAGAATCGATTGACATCCATAGTTTTACTTTTTTATAATTTGTTTAAACAAATATTGTTTAACAAATATAAAATCTGAAAGTTAAAATGCTAATGATTTTTATTTCACTTTCCTGTAAATCCAACTATCGATTTTGTTATATACCGCAACCGATTATGGTACATGGATGCGGTAACAGCTAATTTGTTTAAAAAATACAATAATTATAAACAATTTGTTCGGCCCATCACAGATATTTCATTCTTGACTATCATACTTAAAAGTTACATTACGATTTTTATTTTAATTAGAAAAAAAAAATTTATAAAATAACAGTAACCAAATTGTCGGTTTCGTGGAGAATCACCCATATATACATCTTTGTTAAAATTTTTGTGATTAAAGAAAATGCTTTGTTAAATTACTAGTCAATCCTACTATGTAGTAACAAATTTCAAGAAAATTGGTGCATTAGTTTTTAGGAAATCGTGTGCATGTCGACTAATTAAAGCTGGATATTCAAAGTCTGATTTTTCAGGATATGGCGGAATTTTTTTATGCCTAAAAAACAACTAATTGATACGTAAACTTGCTGATTGAAAATAAAAAATCAGATTTTCAAAATTTACACTGAAAAAAATATTTCCGTGGAACTGCGATAATCATGGGCAGATTCGCAATATTTTATTGCTGTTTTGGGAACTGCCATACGTATTGGTGTTTTAGCCATACGGCTGTGTGAAACCGCGAGTCATATTGTAAGGTTAGGTAAAATGGACAGTGGCGCACCGATGCATTATGTCAAACTTCTACATAACCTGTCAACCATACTCAAATGTCTAATCTCATCACAGTATTTTTTTCAGTGTAGAATGATAGGTACTCTACGTTTCGATCTCAAAACATTTGCGCCAGTCGAATATAATAAGAGAAAATACCAAACTCTCTCTCTCTCTCTCTCTCTATCTCTCTCGCCTAGAGTTTTAATATGTTCAAAAAATCGATTTCTTGAAGTTTTAAAACCCATGTAACCCAATAATAAAGATATAAAACCGCTGCCAAGTTGTACCGCTGAAGTATTTAATTGGTGTTAGTAATTTTTGGTATTCATTTTTTGAAAACATTGCTTCCTCATAGAGAGTACTACAAACATCACTAAGTTTTAACGAAAGTTTTAATTAATAGCTCACAAAAAATATTATGGGAGAGGCGGGTAATTAGGCGCACATATTAAAAATCGTTAATTAATTTGATAATCCTTACATTATTCTTGATGAAATAAGTAAAAATCATTAGTTCAATATTTCAACTAACGTTCTGTATAGCAGAAGTCGTATTAAATATTAATTAAAAGTGTTAATTATAGGTTTTAAAAAAAGTACACCTGGGTCAATTTTCCTGACAATGTCGGCTAATATCTTTTTGATCCGATTTCAAATTCTTTCATTTTATTTTAAAGCTGAAAAACAAGGCTTTCTTATACCTAATGGAGGATTTGTGTTTTAAATCAAATTTACGGTACAAAAAGAGTAAAAAAGTTCGAAAATTTACAGTTTTTTTTTAATTTTTTCAACTTTGGCAATGATGTATTATCCCGTTTTATTTAGAATGTTTTTTTTTTGTGCAAAGGTATTTAAAGTATATTTAATTCTGCATCGAATAAGCTTTTTTGAATTTTTTTCGTCTTTATACTAAACATAGTATTATTCAGAAAAATCAATTTTTTATAAATGTTGCACGGAAAAAAATAAGTTAGCTGCTACAGCTAAAAAAAGTTATCTAACACTTGTTAGCTGAGAATCACAAATAATTTTGAAGAGTTCACGAACAATGTTAGCTACAATGAGCTTTTGAAATTAAAAGTTATCATAGTAACTTTTTAAAAGCCTTAGCTAAAAATTTTAGGTACTACACTGTAAAAAGAAACATCTTAAAATGCATTGTAGTCACTTTCAAGACGTTTAAAGTATCTTTTATTTCAGCTTCCATCTTAGCAAACGAATGCATTTTAAGATACTTTTGCTAACTTTTCGGAAACATCTTAAAAGTGACTACAAATGTATCTTAAATTAAGACTAATTTTTGCAGTGTACAGCTATAATGTTAACTGTCATAGCAAAGATATATAAAGCCTTGTTTTTCAGCTTTAAGGGCTTGTGGTGGAGAATGACGTCACTGGTATAAGCAAAATTTGTCCGTAAACTTTCTTTTAAACTAATAAATATTTTGACTCCAAACTTTATAGAATTACTTAAAATATCATTAGAACTGTCTCTCTGACTCAAGTTTGTTTGAATTTTAATTGACATAAAATTAATTTTTAAACAAATTCGCTGATACACCGCAACCTCTTTATATGAAGGTTCGAAATATGACATTCTGCAAATAAGAAGAAAGGGGAATTAGAGTTGAGCGTCGAGCATGTAGGGACAAAGACGTAAGAGAGGGGTAGCAAAGGACAATGCGTTTCGAGCGTTTGTTTACAATTCACTATATGAAAGACCCAGCCCGAAGAGTTGCATATAAAGAGAGTCAGGTGTATTTAGAAATGCTATAATATAAATTTTATAGCAAAATTCAATCAAATTTGGGTCAGAGAGACCTTCTTAATGATATCTTAAGTATTTCTACAAAACTTAGTGTCAAAATATCTAGTATTTTAGCCAGTGGCGGATCCAGACAAGGTTTTTGGAGGGGGTATTGCATAAAAGAGAAAGAGATAGCACTATAGTGCTATCTCTCTCACTCTCATTGTTAAATATGAGGCTTTTGGGGGGGGGGGGCAAGCACCCGCGGCCTCCCCCCTGGATCCGCCAATGATTTTAGGAGAAAATTTAATGACAAATTTTGCCTGTACCAGTGACGTCATTCTTCATTACATGTTCTTAAAATAAAATGAAAGAATTTAAAACCGGACTAAAAATGTCAAAGTAACATATTTTATACAAAAACAGCAGAAAAACGGTTTTTTAGCTATAAAATTAAATTTTCGGGCGGGAGGGGGGCATTTAATATGTACCATTTTTTTTAATTTTTCATGAAGAATAACTTAGGTTAGGTCCGATTCAAAGTAATTTTTTTAATTTTTTTGTAACGCAGTGTAATTAACATCATTCGATGGGCATTAAAATTCATTTTACGATTTCTTTGGGAGTAAAAGTATATTAGGGGAGATTGTGGCAAAGATCATTGCGTATTTTAGTAAAAATAATTTCTGATTTCTACATTAGCAACAAACTATTATTTTTCGTTATTACCTTTACCCCAAATGTCGAATCTTCTTTATATTGTAAATTTAATATATTTAAACGTTGAATCCAAGTTAAAATCTATGAATATATATGATAAGTAGATGTTTAATTTAATAGAACATCAAACTTTTAGGACGTTAACCCTTATGAAAAATAAGTATTGGATTAAGTATTGGATTAAGTATTGGGAGCAAGTATTGGATTAAGTATTGGAATAAGTATTGAAGTATTGGAATAAGTATTGGTTTGAGTATTGGAAACTCCAATACTTTTTTCGCCAAACATTCTTAAAAATTTTACTGGTTGCGCACTAAGTTTCTATGGCTTCCAGCTCTGCGCAGTAGTTTTTTTGTTAATTTAATACATAGAAATACATGGAACGCAAAATCACAGTTCCACAGAAAATTAAAAAAAAATTTGTTTAAAAATATGTTACGCGAAAATAGTATTGGAGTTTCCAATACTTAAACCAATACTTATTCCAATACTTCAATACTTATTCCAATACTTAATCCAATATTTAATTCAATATTTACTCCCAATACTTAATCCAATACTTAATCCAATACTTATTTTTCATAAGGGAACCTTTTTAATTTCTTACTCTCTAAATATGAAAAAGCGAAATTTCACTGTTTCAAAGCTATAAGTATACCACTGATTCCAATTAGCGTATATACATTGTAGAAATAGTGAAAAATCACTGGGTAATTAGTGAAATTTCACTGATTCAGCAGCGTATATATACGCTTATTGGAATCAGTGGTATACTTATAGCTTTTTCAAATTAAGAGAGTAAAAACATAATATAATGGAAACTCAATTTTTCATTGTTTTTCATCACTGCCTATAACAGTTTATTACTAAAATTTCTTGATTTACATTGAAATTAAACATATTTTTCTTTATAATCTTTATAATCTTATTTCTCCGATAAAAATGAAGATTTGTGTACAGAAGAAAGTTTTGATAATATATATAAATATTATAAAGATATTTTGATTATTATCTTTACCCCGGTTAGCACCTTTACCCCAGTCACCCCTATCAAATTCGTATTTAGCAACCCCCAAAACTCCCCAGTAAGAAGTTTCATTAATTTTTAAACATTCGTCCATCATATTGGATCCGACATTTTAAATTTGTAAAATCTGACTTCGAATTTGAAATCAGCAAACCCCAAAAACCTCAGTATACCAAGTTTCATAAAATTTGGATTATTTGATTTTGGAAATCATGGATTTTTCGTTTTTTTTAGCTTATTATTGTTATTCGTCTCTCCTGTAAAATTTGATTTTTTAATTTTTTTTATCTTTCGGTACACTTTTCACTAAAACTACTAAACCGATGTACAAGTTCTTTTTTTACTTTGTTCAGTAAGGTATAAAGATAACGAATAAGAAGTTTTACAAAACTTTGAGTTGTACGTAAACGGAGATTTGGGTCAATTTGGGGCATGTGATGGAGTATGACGTCACCTTCCTAATGATATTTTAAATAATTCCACAATGTTTCATGGCGAAATATATTCATTATTTTAAAAGAACGTTTGCGGACGAATTTAGCCTATGCTTGTGACGTCATACTCCATCAAATGCCCTTAATCAGAGGAATTGGGATAACGTCTTATTACTTCTTATTCATATAATCGATTATATTTGTAATCGAATAAAACAAGGATGTACGCAATTGCTGGAGTAATAGTTTTCGACAAAAGTATACTGAAAGTTTTAAGGTGACTTAGACTTAAGGGGTTGGGGGTGAGTTTTAAAAACGTTTTCTTCTGCTTTTTTATTAATTTTTTTATCTGAATGTATAACATTTTAAGAATATTGTGTCAAAATTTCAAGCCCATCGGAGCAAAGTTGACGAAGTTATGAATATTTAAGCGTCCGTTGGTCCAAACTTTAAAATTCATGTTTTTTGTTAAATAATCTGTAATTTGTTTATTTTTAAATTTGTAATATTTTCCGATACACTATTTGAAAGAGCGATTTCTGAGCCATAAGAAATGTTTATTGCCACATCTTTTAAACTGTATTTTAATGTTTAAAAATAATGCCAAACTTCAAGTACAATTTTTATACATCTGATGGTTCTTAAAGCCTTTTTCCCAAAAATTACATTTTTAAAGTCGGTGCTCCTCATATCTCCAAAACTCCTGAACCGATCCTTTTGAAATTTGGAACACTATTTCTGTACAAAATTTACGAGGTAGTGATGAAGCCCTTTTTTTAATTTCTTTTTTTTTTACAATAACAAATTGGACGATTTTTTGGGTAAAAATCGCGTTTTTCACTTCAAAGTGCTCCCAAAAATCGAAAAATTAAAATTTCGAAAAACCCCCTCGACATTACCTGGGGAAATCGATCATCTAACGAAAAAACTTTGATTTTTTTATTTCTGATGATCCTGCACCTAGTTTTGAGGGGCACCGAAATTATTCTACTTTTTTCTGATACGCGTCACAATAATTGCTGTCAGGGCCATATTTTTAAATATTTTTTATTAAAAATTTGACACAAAATTCTTAGAATGTTATATAATAATGTCCAATAAGTACCCCCCCCCCAGAAATTTTTTTGACAGCTGTTCAAGTTTTCAAAAAAAAAAGGTCATCATTTTGACAGTTTGTTGACAAAACCCCTCCCGAAAATTTTTTCTGGCTACCGCCTTGAACAGTGCCACTTTTGCACGAATTAACCCTACCATCCCTTTAATACATTTACCGTAAAATTATAAAATATTTAATAAAAGACCTACTGCATTTATAGGTATTTCTTGAATATATTTTCCGAAAATTAAATGAACTATAAGTTTTACAGTGTTCAATCACAGCGATCCGCTATTAAAATTATATATGTACATATCCAGTTTAAAAGTGTTATTATCATGTTAAATCTAATATTTTAATAACTGTAAGTCAAATCAGTAAAAGAGTAGCTCTTACAGTTATGAAACAATTCTGACCGTTTATAAAAATGTTAAATGTAATGACTTCTTTGCCCTCTTAAAATGCGATTTTAACGCGTTTACTGCTTACATAAGCAATAACGTATCTATTTGTAGTCTTCATTATTAAAAACAACGATAAGATTAGAAAAGCTGCAATGTTTTGAGGATTACACTCAGAGCGAGTAAAACGCATCGTGGACACATATAAATTTATGAGGCGTGCTATTATTGAGTTTATTTGACTCCCGTTAGTTTTTCAATTTACCAAAATTCAGTTATAATAACAGACATTTAAGAAGCTTAGAAAGGAAAAAGTAGGAGTTTGAAAAATTAAACGCTTCAAGACTGTTGAAGAGGATATCCGGCAAGTGCCTATAGCCGACTAAATTGGGCCAAGTTAACTTTTGTTAGACACTCGAGTGCCACCCGCTACAGTTCAAGTTGGCAAGTTGCTCCCCTTATACAAGTTTATAAGTTTCTCGGTTCCTTGTCGTTCCTTTGTCTAGAAACCGGTTTCACGTTTTCTGTTCCGCGATCACTTCCCATTCCTACTGATTCCTGCGTCCACGAGTTCCACGACTAGATATGGGTGAAGCTTCCAACGCAACATACTTAGGTCTAGATATCAGTACACAACAGGTAAATTTTCAAACTATCTACACGTTTCTGCTTTCATTTCTATATTCTCTCATTTTCTCTATTCTGTCAATTGCTACTGTTATCAACTGTTTAATTTAAAGCCAATATCAAGGTTAATGATTGAAAACATTTGTTTTTTCTTGGTGTTTGTAAATAGAATTGTTGATTAATTTTATAAAAGATATTGTCGTCAACAAGCCTATAATCAGAGAGTTCCCAGAGAAAATGATAAACAGAAACTGCAAGATTTTAACTTCCCGCCTGTTGATTATTTTTGGGAGCGCGAAAAATAAAACATACAAAACATTAATTTGACGTTTCTTTGTCGTTGGTGCGCAGGCGTTATTCATATTACAAACGAGCCGCGCGGCTTGAATGTTCCTGGCTTTTTCATCACGAATCATTTTCAAATTAACGACACATTTTATTACTCTCTAAATGTGAATAAGTGAACATTTACGTAAAATGTGTCAAGTTCTCTACTTTTTTTTAATAATTAGTTAGAAATAATTAATTTTTCTTAAAAAAAAAAAATAAATAAGTGAAAATAAGAACACCTTGATGTTTTAACAAAACTGGAATAAAAATAGAATTTACATAAGAATTTATAGATATTTAACTGTAGTTAATGATTTTGAACTACAAAAAGTAATTCATTTAATAAGCATTTAAATGATTTAACAGTCGTGAAACTATTAAGAATATTTTCTTCAATGCGTAGATAAAAGAAACTTATAAATATTCCCTAAAAATAACTACACATAATTTTTATTGAACCGTATTTTCACAAGTCATATTTTGCATTTAAAAGAATGGAAAGAAATTAAAATAAAAAAGACATTATTTTTTAAACAAAGTGTATGATTATCTTTAGAATTGATGTGGTTATCGCACTAACCTCTCACATTGAAGATAGGTAAAAAAAATATAATGACAATATACTATGTTAAAAATAATCTGAAAATTCAACTACTTTTTAAGTACACTTGAACTTAAAATAAAATTTATCTTTAAACTGAATAATCGTATTCATAGATCAACGCCCTAACAAAAAAAAAATTATTTTGAGAAAAGTCCTTTTTAATTTTTGCAGAGTAACACTGTGACAGAGGGAAAATTTTTAACTAAAAATAGAAAATCTTATAATACAATTAAAACGGAATAATAAATAATTTTTTTTATTATTCACAGGGCACTTGAAAAATTATTTAGAGTTATAACTTAAATTTTAGAAAATTTTTCCATGACACAAAATGATAGATAATGATCTCTCTAAATTTCAATTGGTTAACAAAAAATGAATATTAGTAAAATCGTGCCTCACTTTTTGTTTCATAAATTAGTGAAAAGCAACTAATAATTAGTAAAACAATAACTAGAAAATTGTTCAAATTTGACTTATTGAACAAATAAGTAGTGAGCAGAATTATACTAAAGTATTAGGTAGTTATTTTTTATTTAATGATTCGTAGAAATATATAACTATTTGAGCGTGGCTAGAAGGGGTTTTGGGAAGCTCACCCCCCCCCTCCCGAAATCGAAAAATTCTATTCAAAAAGAGGTCTTTGAACGCAAATTTTTTTCAAAACCCCCCCTGAAATTTAAAAAAATTCAACCCCCCCCCCCGAATTTTTTTCTGGATACGCCCCTGTCTTAAATTTTTTTTTTTAACTAATTTAGATTTAAAAAGATGGCTTATAAAAAATAGAAATCCGAAAGACAGTTTTATTTATTTGTATATTTTGTATATTTGTATATATTTCAGAATCTGTTATCAAAATTTGAAAAAAAAAAATAATTTGCAAAAAGTTGTGGACCCTTTTTTGAAAAAAAATGTGAAATTTTGACAATTTTGTTTAAAAAATGATTTTTTTTTCATATTTTCAATAATTGGAAAAATTTTTTAACTTGAAATATCGCGTTTGTAATATTCAAGCTTGGAAATGACGAACCGTACTTTTAAAAATATCAAGATGGCGAATCCAAAATGGCGTCGAACCAATCTGAAGTCAGATTACAAAATTCAAAATGGCGGACGATATTTTGAGAATCGATCGGATTTGTTTGAAAGTTGTTACTCGGGAGTTTTTGGGGTCGCTGATCACGAATCTAACGTAAAAATTTAAAAATTCAAAATGGCAGATCCAATATGGAGGAGGATATTTTCTAAAATTGATCAGATTTGATTGAAGATCAAATCAAATGATTGTTTTTAAGACATTTTTAAGACAAATTTACAGGAATAAGCATCACAAATTTTACAAAAGCTTTGTCAAATTAGAATTTTTAAATTTTTACGTTATTCTTGATCAGCGACACCATAAACCTCCATGTAACAAAATTTAAATAAATGTGATAAATTTTTAAAATATTGTCCGACATATTGAACCCTCAATTTTTAATTTCTACATTTTGACATCAGATTCGTGATCAGCGATCCCAAAAGCCCCTTGATAACAAGTTTCAAAAACATCCGATAGATTTTTGAAATATCGTCCACCATATTGGATCCGCCATTTTGAATTTTTAAATTTTGACATTAGATTCGAGATCAGCGACCCCAAGAACCGCCGAGTAACAATTTTCAAACAAATTCAAGCGATTTTCAAAATTGGATCCCCATTTTGAATTTTTGAAATCTGACTTCAGATTCGTGATTAGAGCCAGTATCATTTTGACACAAAACTTATTTTAAGATTGTTATATTGTTCAGAATGAAAATGTTATATTGTACAACTACTAAATGATATTTGGTACAATTTAAAAAAATACATTTGTTATTTTGTACAATTATTAAAAAATGGATTTATTGTACTTCCAAATTGTTTTTAGCTTTTTTAAACAATTGTACAAAATATCAAATTCATTTTCTAAAATTGTACCAAATATCATTTAGTAGTTGTACAAAATAACATTTTCATTCTGAACAATATAACAATCTTAAAATAAGTTTTGTGTCAAAATGACACTGGCTCCGTGATTAGAGAGCCAAAAAAACATTTAGACACTTGTGTCTTGAAAATCAAAAGTTTTTTAATGAAGCGTAGACTGGGTGCTCACATATTGAAAAAAAAATTTCGTTCGACGCCATTTTAGATTCGTCATCTTAATATTTTTAAAAGTACAGTTCCTCATTTTTAAGCTTGAATATTACGTACGCACAGTGATCGGAATAGCGAAAAAACTGTCCGAAACCCAGAAAAGCATTAAAAATTCTTAATAGTAGTTACATAACGTTTTTTTGGAACTCTAATAACAAATCTGGCATCAGATTTGCAAAATTAAAAATGGTGGGTTACATATGGAGAACGGTTTTTTTTAAAAATGTTGGATTTTCTTGGAACTTGGTAATTAAAATTTTTTAGGGTTGCAAATTGCAAATTTTTTACAAACTTCCGATTTTCAAAATGGCCGACACAATATGGCGGATGCTTTTATAAAAAAATCCTTGATGTGTTATAAACTTGGTATTTAGGAGTATCCCCTAAATACCAAGTTTAAAACGAATCCAGCATTTTTTAAGAAACCGCCGCCATACTGTGTTGGCCATTTTGAAAATCGTAAATTTATAAAAAATTTGCAATTTGCAATCCTACAAATCTTTAAATACCAAGTTTCAAGAAAATCCAGCATTTTTTAAAAAAAACCATCCGCCATATTTAACCTGCCATTTTTAATTTTGGAAATCTGGATACTATCAGATATAGTAGGTGAAATAAACAGTTTTTTGGAATAAGTTGAAGCTTTATATTCGAAAAATTATACTTGCATAGCCTAAATAGTCTTTAAGAGCAATTTATAGGTACCAATTACATTATTTTTATTTAAAGTATTTCAAGGAAAACAAAAAATTGTACGTTCTATTTAACGAACCTGCAAGGTTAGTCAGCATTGTTTTATAATGTCAGATATAATCTTAAAACTGTAAAAATCACCGACTTCAGAGTAAACAACTCTTGGAGCACTACTGTAAAACAGTAAACTTCCTTTTGACGCACCGTGCCGGTTTTTTTTTATTTTAATAAATTTTCTTAAATAGTACACCATGAAATCACATTTTCTACTCAAAGCACCTTAAATAACACTGGCCCACAAATAGAAACAGAGGTGGACATGTTCTGAGTCCAGTGGACTTTTATGTTTTTGGGGTCGCTGATTACGATCCCGGTGTCCACATAACATCATCACTTCTAGTTCAAGGTCACGTCAAGGTCAAGGCACCTTTATTTCAAAAATGAAATTTTTTTGACCCCGGATTCTGAAAGAGCAGGAAATTTTACGTCCGGAAACGTCTTGACCGATTTATCAATTAGATTCTTAAAGGTCATTTGAAGGTCATTTTTAGGTCAAATAATTCGGAAAATAAGGTGCTTGACCTTGATGTGACCTTAAAATTTACGTAATGGAGTTATATGAACACCGGGATTGTAATGATCTAAATTGTAATTCATCAATATCTTTTGTGCAGTAAGTAGATTCATGATTATTCATAGCGCTCGTCTTACCTTAAGAAGCAACCTAAAACGGTAAAAAATAAAAATGGACATTTTTCAACATCTAAATTTTTTAAGACCACCTTAATAAGAAAATTATTTACTTACTTTTAAAAAATGTGTGCATCAAAGAGTTAAGTGAGTTTTAATGCAATCTAGGTCCTTTTGAAAAAGATTCCGATATACACCATTTCCCTCTGATGCATTGAAAGATTCAAAAGATCTGATAGCCCAGTCTACTCTTTCGGTAGTGACAATTTTTAAGGCAAGTTTCCAATTTTTCCTTCGTCATGGAAATACATCAGTTTCTTGCCTCTCAATATGATCGCCTATTTTCCTAAAGCCTGGAAAGTTTTCTTTTTATCAAATTCGCCAAGCATTCCTCCTTTAGCTGGGTCAAGTGCCCATTTGGGAGTCTTACAGTTTGTTCCAGTGGCAGATCCAGACATGGGTTGAGGAGGGGGTAATACATGAGAGAGAAAGAGACTGACACTA